>OX418225.1:19301174-19901174 GCA_948455865.1 Conomelus anceps | reverse complement strand
GTACTAATTCAAATAATAGGAAAAACACAATTTTATAATACGATTTTGTAGTACTGGGTGACTTTTTGTTCTATAAATTCTTTCATCAGACATGTGAAATAAAATCTGATTTGAGCAATCAGCTGTCTGGGAAATAGATCCGCAGGTGGTTTTCTGTGGAAAACAGACAAGAAGTAGACTGCACAAATTGAATCAAGGGTTAGTCTGTTTTCCACAGAAAACCACCTGCGGATCTACAGGTCTGATGATTGTGTTTAATTTTGCGATGGTGATTGCCATTGAGTAGGCTACATGGAGTATTCTCTAGCAAGTACTCTATCGTCTATCCTTTAGCTAGTACCTCACTCCGCAAGCATCCTTATTGTTGGGTGTGAGGTCTACTGTTCACAGAACTATAAAGAGATCGACTAAAAAATAAACCAATCGATCGAAATCATGATCGACTATATCATGCTATATTCAAATAAAATCAATTAGGAAATAAAAGATAACTTGTAATTAATAAATTATAAATTTTTATCAAATATAAATTTTCGTGAACTGCAGTATAACTATTAATATGTAGAATATTTTGCTGTGCAGATCTGACCATTTGAGTCGCGGCGGACATGTTTCGAACTATGTGGCTATTCTTCGGCGCTTGGTTGCAGACTACAACCAATGTCTGCAACCAAGCGCCGAAGAAGAACCTCACAGTTCGAAACGCGTCCAGCGCGACTCAAAAAGATCAGTTTTGCACAACAAGATTCTACATGTTAATAGTCTAGTAATAAATTACGTTGGACATATTTGGTAGATTGGTAAATTGCAAGATCCTTATATAAGTCCATCTTAAAAATAAATGTTCTATCTATAATAACAAGATATCTTGTTGAATAATTGTAATCTTTGACGATGCTCATTGCCTTGTATGGTTTTACAGCAAATAAATTTCTTGATTCTTGACCATGAGTACCATCATAATTATTGGTTATCATTACTATAGATCAAATAGCCAACAAAATGCGAGATACGCTTATTTTTATGTTGCATTCTTATTATTATGCAGTTGGGATTCTTATAATGATTTTTTTAATAACAGTAAATCAGAAAGTAGAGTCTATAGTGACCAAGAGAAAGAAAATGGAATAATTCCAGCAAATAATATCATAGTTATTACTGCGTTTGTTGGCTTTGTGAACTTTTCAAATTATTTACCGGTACCTACCAAAAAAAGTGTTTAAACCTCTTGAATTTTCAAATCAAAAGTTGAAATAAACCAGAAAAAAATCAAACATCACAGTTCACACGTGCACATGAAAGTCACGTTTTGTCCTGATGTTGTACTATAGGTACGGTACTGTGGTCTAAAAATAAATGTCTATTCTCATCTTTTCAGGCAATTTTGCGAGTTCACCTTGTAAAATCAGGTGAAAACACACGCAGTTAAAATCATTAAGATCGTTAATACTGGGAAACATTTTTGTAAATTAATTTATAAAATAGAGTCTTAGTAATTGATTTCAATTCACGTACACACTGATGTAGAATGTTTTGCACGAACGGTACCAGGAAACCCCAGTGACAAAGGAGCTTAATGCTAATTGAATACAGAAACACACTGCTTGTCCCTGAATAAACTAAGCCAATTTTACACTCAGATCTACGCAACTGCAACACACTTTGTGTTGTCTGTGTAGAACTTTATGTCTGATGTATGATGTGATGCAATGAAATAGTGCTTGGTCATTTTAATTGAGTAAAGTGGGAATCGGAAATAGGGTACCTATACCGGTGTACCAGTTTATAAAACCACGGAAATGACTTAGTCTTCATTGAATTGTTTTAAGACTATAACTGTTCCAAGTATAATATTTTGTATAGGTATTATTTTCTGCCAGACCCTGATTGAATCAGCAATTTTAAATATATAAGATAGGCCTAATGAGCATATTGACGCAGAAACCGGTACCTTTTCAGTTGTTTTGCACTTATGTTCAAAATACTATTACTTCGAAATTTGAATACCTCAATTCCATATGCTGTTGTCAATATCCGCCATTGCGGAAGTCTTCAGTATGAATTAATAGCACTTTGAAGATTTCGAAATTTATAAATTCTGTTTGTACATTTGTCAGTTTGTTAAATTATCAGTTACTTCAAACTAACTTGTAAAAAGTTGTGATTTACTTTTGGAAATTTCGGAGTTGGTTTTTATTGTTCTGGAAATAGATACGCCTTGAGAATATTACATAAATACTTTTTTAATCCGTCAACAATTTTCTAATTTTCTACAATAGAGGTTACAAAGTAACCTTATTTCCTTTTTACAGTTTACCATCATGGCCTCTTACTGTCACAGAATAGGTGTGCTTGCTATCTCAGTATGGGGTAATTCATCAAAACAGAACCTTGATAGGGTGTTTAAGATCCAAAAAAAAGCGTTTAGGTCTATGGAAAGAGTAAATAGATTAGATTCATGTAGGCCGTTGTTTAAGAGACTTATTGGCCTCCTAACTCTACCCTGCTTATATGTGTATGAATCTACTTTATTATGTGAAAACGAGAGATATTAACCAAAAATCTTGAAGTTCCGATTATAATACAAGAAGCCGAGGAAATTATCACTTGGTGAGTCACAATATAGTAGCTTATTCAAACAAAAACCTAGTTATATTGGTAGGAACAAGCTAACGCAGTTTTTAAAGAATCTTGAAAATATAGAAATATTTTAAAAACAATTGAAAAAATATTTAATTGATAAAGCTTTTTATAGTGCACAAGAGTTCCTTTCACATCAAAATTAAGCCTCACCTCAACTAATTGATATACTAATTATGGTAACTAGTGTGTATAAGATCGTATAATTGTTAATCTGACTTGTCTTATACTCCTTAACTGGAGTCTCCAAGACGTGATCCACAAAAAAAAATCACAATTATACTAACTATTACATCTTTTTTACATAAAAAATAGTGATTTTAAAATAATGAAGAAAAATGTTGAGGGTATGTTGAAATTCCACTTTGAAATAATAGTAGAGTGATGAGTAATATAGTTATAGTAGTTGCAGTGCTGTTAGAAATTAATGTTTTTTATTAGGGCAGTATATCACATTAACGATAGTACTCTTCAGTATCCTCTATGGGAGGAATGCTCCCATATTTCTTTCCAAAATAATAAAACTTAAGTAAAATAACCCTAAAAATGCACTTCCTAATAAAAGCTACAGTTTTAAGTATAATGATGAATCAATAACAAAGAATTGATGCTCATCGCGAGTTTTAAGAAGAAAACTGCATGTTAGTCAAAGGTTAATTTAATTTAAATGTTTTCAATCAGTCCATTCATTGAAACATCCATATTTTGATCCACATCTGAATTAATCTACCTAATAATATTCTAATATTAAAACTGACACTGTATTTCACTTTTAAATAATGTTTTACTCACATATATTGGAGATGCTTGAGGAATGCATTTCACTTCTGAAAAGAAGCTTCGTCAGCCTGCCGCCAGGGGTCATGCTCTGTTTGGGTTAGGATGAGCGGCCATTATGTATTTGAAAATTGCGTTTGATTTGAATTGTGTTTGGTCGTTGAGTAAGTTTGTTCTATCTTGTTTATGGTGTTTGAATATTTCATATTGTTCCAGTGTATTTAGTTTGTGGCTTTTTTGGAATGTGTGTAGAATTTCCAAGTCAGTTTGGATGTTATTGTGTGAGTGCCCAGTGTTGATTAAGTGATCTGCAAATGTTGAGTCAGAGTTGGAATGTAGTGCTTTGATGTGCTCTTTATATCTTATGTTGAATGATCTGCCTGTTTGTCCTATGTAGTACTTGGGGCATGTGTTGCATTTAAGCTTATATATGCCTGGTTTGTTGAATTTGTGAATTGTGCTGTTTGTTAGGTGAGCTGGTTTTTGTTGGATCTGGTGTTTCAGGTTGTTTGTTGTTCTGAATGCTGTGTTAAATCCGGATTTTTGGAAGATGTAAGCTATTTTGTGTGATTTTTTGTTGAGATATGTGAGTGTGACAAATCTGTTTTGGTTTGCAGGTTTTGGATTTTTATTTTTCATTTTATTCATGATTTTTTCTACTAGATTGGTGTTGTATCCGTTTTGTTGTGCTAAATATTTGATTGTATTGATTTCTTCTTTGTGGTCAGCTTGTGATAGTGGAACATTAAGGAGTCTATGGATCATGGAGTTGAAAGCAGCAAGTTTGTGTTGATTTGGGTGGTTGGATGAGTTGTGAATGAGTGTGTCTGTGAGAGTTGGTTTTCTGTAGATTTTGAATTTGTGCATGTTATTTAGTTTTTTGATAGTGAGATCTAAGAAGTTCAAGGTGTAGTCTGTTTCATATTCTGCTGTGAATTGTAAGTTTTTATGGGTTTTGTTCAATTGTGTTAGGAGTTGTTCACACTGTCTTTGGTTTCCATTGTAAAGTACAATAATGTCATCAACGTAGCGGTGCCAGTAAATAATTTTGTTTGAGTGTTTGGTGTCTTTTAGTATTTTAGTATTCTCTATGTGCTGTAAAAATATTTCTGCTAGGATGCTGGAGATTGGGGATCCCATTGGTAGTCCTTCTGGTTGGGTGTAATACTTGTTATTGTGGGTGAAGTAGTTTTGTGATGTGATGATTTTTAATGTCTCAATTAGTTCTTTTGTGTGTTCAGGTGGGTTGTTTTGTGCTTTGAGTATGTTCTCTATTATGGAAATGGTTTCAGTTACAGGAATGTTTGTATACAGGTTTTTTATGTCAAATGATGCTAGTGTGGAATTATGTGGGATGTGTGTATTTTTTATTTTGTTTATGAGGTCTGTGCTGTTCTTTATATGAGATGGATGATTGATATTGATGAGTCTGCGTAGTTGAGTATCTATCTGTTTGGCTAATTTGTATCCTGGTGCTTTTCTGTAATTTATGATGGGTCTGATTGGTGTGCTTACTTTGTGTATTTTAGGTAGGGCTTGAAGAGTTGGTGCAGAAGGGTGAATTTGCTTCATATATCGTTTGTCTGTTTCATTAAAGAGGTGTTTTGTTTTATTTATAATGTTTTTAATTGTGCTCTGGAATTTGGGTGTTGGGTCTCTTTGAATTTGTTGGATGTTGTTGTTTTGTATGAATTCATCTACTTTTCTGTTCAAATCATCAGTGTGGATTATGACTGTGCTATTGCCTTTGTCTGATTTGGTGTAAGTTAGGTTGTGTAGTTCTGCTTTTTGTTGTAGTGATTGAGCTGTCTTGATTTCAGAGGTGTAGTTTTGTTGTATGTATTTCGGTGTTTTGATGATTTTTAAAACATCATGTCTTAGGTTATCTTGTTCTTCTGCTATTGTTTGTTGAATATTGGTTTCAGAGTCTATAGCTTGTCTCACCATGGTGTTGAATTTTTGTGTGGAAGGTAGGTTATATTTTAGTCCTTTGTTGAGGAGATTCTTTTCTGTAGGAGTGAAACAACCTGAAACACCAGATCCAACAAAAACCAGCTCACCTAACAAACAGCACAATTCACAAATTCAACAAACCAGGCATATATAAGCTTAAATGCAACACATGCCCCAAGTACTACATAGGACAAACAGGCAGATCATTCAACATAAGATATAAAGAGCACATCAAAGCACTACATTCCAACTCTGACTCAACATTTGCAGATCACTTAATCAACACTGGGCACTCACACAATAACATCCAAACTGACTTGGAAATTCTACACACATTCCAAAAAAGCCACAAACTAAATACACTGGAACAATATGAAATATTCAAACACCATAAACAAGATAGAACAAACTTACTCAACGACCAAACACAATTCAAATCAAACGCAATTTTCAAATACATAATGGCCGCTCATCCTAACCCAAACAGAGCATGACCCCTGGCGGCAGGCTGACGAAGCTTCTTTTCAGAAGTGAAATGCATTCCTCAAGCATCTCCAATATATGTGAGTAAAACATTATTTAAAAGTGAAATACAGTGTCAGTTTTAATATTAGATTGTTCATTAAGTATTTCGTCATGGAAAACATCACAGACTAATAATATTCAAATTAATCTGATGTGGGAACTATCTAACACACATTATCCTCTAAATTTTCTTAATGCAGCCTATGAATAGATTTTAATGTTTTCAATTTTTTTAAATCTGATATAACTTCATTATCGAATATCTTTCTATTGAATATATTCTATAATGCTCTATTTTATTAATTATTCATTCAAATGTTGAGTCTAGCTATGGTTTGACTTGTTTTCTCTCCACTTTCCAAATTACCATTTTATTCGCTTTAATCTTGAATTAGTGCATACGGTAATGCAAAAGTGCTGAAAAAGACTGCTTCCATTGTCTTGTTAAATAGAGAATAGACGAATGACGTAGCTTTAGTTGGTTGGCCGAGCGGCAGGGAGGGGTAATTGCATTAGGAAGCCTTATTCTTACTTGAAGATACCCTTTTCTTGGCTGATTTCAAGCTTTAGTTATCAGAATCCAGTCTCCATACCCAGTGCCTGGCTATTCTCTAGCATAAGACATGGTCAGTCTAGCAAACTATTTTATTGCATAATTTATCTAGTTGACTTACGTGACATCTTATTATTTTGAAATTTCTTTTCTTATATCATACATATTTTGAAATTTCTTTTCTTATATCATACATATTAAACATCATACATAAAATTTCTGAAAATAATTTTAAGAATAAAAAATTAAATTATCTAGTGTTAAAACTGACACTGTATTTCACATTTACTCACTTATATTGGAGGCTAACGAAGCTTCTTTTCAGAAGTGAGATGCATCCCTCTAGCATCTCCAATATAAGTGAGCAAAACATTACATAAAAGTGTCAGTTTTAATATTAGGTTGTTCATTAAGTAATTCGTCATGGAAAACATCACAGAAATAAAAAAAAATTATTAGAATTTGTGTGCCTTAAACTCAGTATTTTTAAAACATTGTTATAAACTTCTATGACAATCTACAAAAAGACAATACTGTTCAGTTGAAAAACTAAATGCTTCAAAATGTACCGTCGTTGAATTTTCTACAAATTGAACAGTTTATTATAAAAATCAACATAAAAATTACCCTGCTTTAATGTTGAATGATGCTTCATTTACTGACACCTTTAATAAATTAATAAATGAAACACTCTACTGTAAGAATTTATTTTTATAATTTTTTCATTAGAATCAAATTTAATAAAGTTACTCTCTTTCCCTTGATGTTAAAAATTAATATTGAGTATGAAAATTTCATTATTCCGAACTTCTGTTCACTGAACATAGATTCACAAAAAAACAGTTATTTTAAAAATTCTTAATCTGTTCATAGTTCTTTTGTAGTGGGTGATAAGGAAATAAGCGTAATTAATCTTTCTTTTGTAGTAGAAGATTAAAATTATCATTACATCATTGATCCTGCAACCACCCTGAAGCATACTCAGTGCATGGCATGCATAGTTGAGTAGGCTAAGGCAAATTTCATGGAAAATTTGTTTTCCAAGAAATGCAATCATTTTATAGTTTTTATGCGTTATTTTTATGTATGAGTAATTGTACATTCTTTTAAAAATATACTTCATGTCTTATAACAGTATGGTATAGGGAAAGATTGAGGTAGAAAATACAGTAAGAGTGAAATATCTAGCTATACGAATGCACTTAACTCACACAAATGCACTATATTCTTCTCCTATGAGCTCTCTCCGAATAAAGCCAGAACCTTTTTAGTGAATGAAATGCCATTTCGTTAATCCACCAATTAGTATCGAGGAGGGAAACTACAGCAGAGCTGAAACTTCATTGAGGTCAAATGATCCCAGTTGGCTTATTCCTCATTGTGCAGGAATTCACATTACAATGGAACGTTTTATTCTCAGTGCTATAGTTAATTGACTTCTAAAAGATTTCTACAAATAACCAGTGATATGATTTATGACAAGGTGATTAGATAAATATTTATCTATTGTATACGGTAAGCTAATTTAAGCTATATATCAGCTAATCCAATGTTATGAAGCCTATTTTATCAATCAGTCAATCAGAGCATTACCGGGTTTTTCATCTTCATGTGTAAATTTAATATAAACTTTTTGTTGTAAATTTAACAACTTGCATTTTTAACAACTTGTCAGTTTTAAATTGTTACCGTAATATATAATAAATGTACTCACATTTGTTATGTGAGTACATTTATTGTATATTAACAATTTCAATTTAAAACTGACTGGAAGTCGTTAAATTTACAAAAAAAGTTAATATTTACAACGCAGATCGTTATGGAACAAGAAATCCAAGAAGTAAATTTAATATTGTTGAATCATCAAAGTACTTGAGAAAGTACTGTACATTCTTGATTTTTGACGAATTTCTTCCTTTTTCAGCTTATTCACGATACGGTACTGACCATTAATAATTCCTTTTTAAATTACTATTCTTATGAAAGTGTGACACATCGTATTGTCATTTCCTAATATGTGTTTACCATGTAGATATAGTAATAAAAATAAATATTACTACTACTATTACTATTACCATGTAGATGTAAAAGCCTAAGCTCATTGGATTCCGAATTTAAAATTTTATCAACTTTTCTTGGTACATGAAAGCAACGTTCAATGTTTATTCAAATCCTCTCCCTTATTTCTTTGTAAACGGTACAAAAAAATATTTTTTTACTGGTAGATGCTTATGTATTTATATTTTCTTTCCAAGTATTTGATTTTATATTTGTATATTTACTGAAACCGTTGTCCACTACAGGCTATGCATAATAATAATAATGATGAGCTAAACTTGGATTAAAATATAAGCAACAAAAGTGATAATGAAGTATGAAATTTTATTCATATTAAATACAATTTTCGTTACTATTCTTATAATGAAGTCGGCATCGGAAGAAATTGCAATATGAAAAATTTTTCCGGATAAATGTCAATTTTGTCACTAGTAAGAGTAGATCAATTTGTTTATCCGACACTAAATATGCTTTTCTCAGAAAAACGTTTCAGTAAAGTTTGGTTCGATTAAGACAAATGCCTTATTGGTCAGAAAAATGTGATTTGTTTGGTTTAATTTATTGAGCTTGAATAATAAAAAAACTAAACCCTTATCACTGTACAACACGAGCTTATAAGTGTTAGGCCTACCCATTATTGTTGATTGCCCTATATTTTTTGGTTAAATTCAGATAAAATAGTCTTCCATCGAATTTGTCTGTGTCAAGCTGATGACTCTATTGTTTGTTTCCCTGAAACTTAATGGCTCTTTACAAAATCTAGTTACCAAGGAAACTGAAACAAACAAATGTCAAGCCTATACTATTTTTTATATAACACTAGCATACTTAGCAATAATGCTACAGGCACTCTGGACTCTGCCTATGTTGTGAAATAGCCAACAGCTACCCACGAGATATTACTAGTGTTTTAGTTCTAGTTAAGTGTACAGATGAGTACAAATATAGATACCTAAAGCTCAAACTAATTTTTAAAACTCAAAGTACCTAATTGATTTGGGAATTTTGCTATTATATTATTTAGCATTTCTAATAGGCTATATTTTCATATAAAGAATGAAATATTGTTGATACTGATACTTTGTTTAGTTGCAACCAGGGACGTCCTACACCAGACCTGAGCCAGCCAGGTCACAAGATATTATTGTTATTGTTATAGTTATGTTGTTAATACTCTGTTGAGAAGAGGCTAAGAGCACTAATAATAATTATAGCTGTTCATATAACAGATGATCTAGCTAATCTAAGAAGTAATTATTCATATATACACAAGAATACTTGAACAATAGAGTTTTTTAAAAGCTGTTCTTTATGACACAAAGTTAATTATTACTTCAGAGCATCCAATTTTGAAGATATTAGCTTGCATTTTTTATACAATAAGCAGCCCATCACGTTTATTCCCCCAGAAACTGATCCCATTTCATTATATGAACTACCGGTATTGATTTTGTACATGTGTGTGTCCACTCATGAGAATGAATGAGATTATTGTAGAGGGAGGAAGCTTTGGCCTATAGCCTGAAAAAACAAGCAGCTTAGCCTACTTGATAATTCCACGACACATTTATTCAACCCTTGTGGTTATGTGTTTCTTCAACTCTTTACAGTTTCTTCATTCTTTTCCAATAATTATTAATTAATTATTTTTTCTAGTATGTTTCGTGGCTCAATAGCCAACTTGTATTCGTCCTTAACTAACTTGACTGCTTTTGATTTTTATTATGCTAGTTTCTCATTCTTATTAAGACTGTTATCTGTTCTGTGATGATAATCTTTGTTATAATACAAATTTTCATTGTTGTGATGCAATAATTTATCTAGTGATAAAATGTATTTAGGAAGCCTAGAGTCTAATATATTCATCGTAGCATAGATATAACCAATAGTTCGCACAATGATGCCAAAAATAGAAAAAGAGAAAAGTCTTTCTGATTTTCTCCTATATTTTCTTGCTCATAAACTCTTGTATCACTCTGAATAGCATTATATTGTTACGGGTTGTATCACTAAAATAATGCTGGCAACACTTGAAGTTAACATTTGAACTTTATTTACACAAATTACTTACAATACGCACTGATCAGTTACGTCATACAAGAATAACCAATAAGAAACAAACATATCAATAACGTTCAGCTAATAATGAATTTACTATATCACTGTACAAAAACTAATTCTAACTGTCAATAGGCCGAACAAGAATTAATAACTGTTCAATGATGTAAAAAGAAATTAAACACTCAATAAATAAACGGAACACTTACGAAGTACAGTCTGTCACTGTAACAATAGCACGGTTGTGCACTTTTATAAACTGAAGAAAGTCTGAATAAATTACTGCCACTATGAAGTTTATCATTATCACATTAAACTTTCGAATAACTACACTTTGATATGCTTAATCACAATGTCATAAACTGTCACTGGATGATGTTATGAAATCAGGAGAAAGAAATAAATATTTTCTGCCCTGTGTCTATTTTCTGTACTTCCGGTTGGAGCGATAACAGGCACGTTTTGTTTACACCCCCTGTTCACTCCTCACCTTGTAGTCATCGGAATGTTCTAGTAAAGTCTTATCTGTGTAAATAGATGTTTATAGAATAGTCTCTGAAATTATTTTAGAGATAGAATCCATACAATATGAACGTTCTGAAGAGTAAATAACAACTGAAATCCTGCTTACCAGGACATCCGCTTTTATAAGTTTTTGTAACCTTTTAGAAAGTTCTGGGAACTAATAACATAATCTGGAACATTTACTGACAAATTCTTGAAATCTCCATAGGCTTCTCGATGCCTATTACACAGATATGTTCTAGATTATGTTCCATTTACACAGATAGTGTTGTCTCATTCTACCTGACCATTTGCGAGTGAGGAAAATGAAGCGAAGAGGAGGAGAATAAACAAAACGTGCCTGTTATCAATGTGAGAGAAAGTATTATTGACACAAAGGGCAGTAAATATGTGTTCTTTTCTTTCTCGTGTTTCCTAACACTATTATTTGGCAGAAAACAACAAAACGAACAGTAGGTCTATAATAATTAGTATGTTCATCATAATACAATATATACTTTTCACAGAGTGAGCCAATGATTTTTTAATTTATTTTTTGTATTTTAATATATTTCACTGAATATATGATCTTCAGTATTTTATTACACTAACTTTTTAATATTAACAAACGCAGATCGTATGGAACAAGAAATCCAAAAACTTTATTACAGTAAGAGTAGACAACTCTAATTTTTTTAAATTTTAATTTTTTCGCTTAGTCTTAGTTTTTACCTTTGAGAATAATTTTATTACCTTAGCACAGCCTTGAAAATTATGATAGCTAATGAATAGGTTAAGGTTAATAATGAATTATAATAAGGCAGTAATGAATATGACAAAATGTTTACAATATGTTAGTTGATGCATTTTGCTCAAATTATAATAAATAATGAATTGTAATGAAAATTGTAAAATTTCTGTGTAGGGTTTGGAGGGGAAACTAAGGTTTAGCTGTTGGGCAGGAGTTGTTGTCCTATTTTGTGTGACAGTGGCCATCACTGATGGCCGACTGATGACGGACGTGAGTCACCACCACACCACTCAGCAGCATCCGCCCTGCTTCTTCAATCCGCTGTGCACCTGCTCCAAGGCCGTGCCCGACCTGGGCATAGTCACATGCCGCGACACTTCCTTCCACCGGGTGCCGGCTCCCGTCAACAGCTCAAAGGTCTTCATGCTCAATCTCGACAACAATGGCATGGACTACATTGAGCCTCACTTCCTTGAAGGCACTGGTCAGTATTCATGATAAACTAGCAGGTAGCCCGATTCAATCCAATTGCAATATCTTCTTATCGCCATCTCCTCCTTTTATTTCTCTTTTCATCTTCTTTTTATCACCTATTTTCATATTTTCCTCCTAATCATTCATTTTCCTTCTTCTTTCTCTTCTCCTCCCCTTCCATCACCTTCTTTTCCTTCTTATTCTTTTACGCCTTCATTTTTCTCCTCGTTTGAGCTATTTAGTATTTTATAGTTTAAACTGAGTTTGGTAATAATCCTGAGCCAGCAACTATACTCTGTTCACGGAAAGGGGAGACGATGTAAACATAGATGCGCGTGCGAGAGTGTATCTTCGAACAACAAGACCGATTCACAATTAACTACAGAAATACATTAATTAACGCGCAGAATATAAGTGAACCGGTAACTGTGACAGCGAATGTGATACTGAACTCAGTGTGAATTAGTAGAAATTGATCGATCGGTCTACAGGTGATTTCAGTCATCAATTTTTCACTCACACAAATGCAAATGTTTGTTTTGGTTTGTCTCCCGTTTGCGTGAACAGAGTATAGGTCCAAAATTAAAGTAAGTACTTCACATCAATTTTCTTCTTCAACAGAATTTATGAATTTCGAATTCTAGTGGTTTAGGCGCTCGATCGGCAATAGGGAGGTCCGTGGTTCGATTCCCGGTGGTGACTGATATTTTTGTACAGTAGCGTTAATCGATTTCTATCAGCTATTCAATGCTGTTGTCAATATCCACCACTGCGGAAGTCTTCAGTATAAATTAATAGCACTTTGATTTGATTACACTTTTATTAATTTCGAATTCCTCAAAGTGCTATCTTTCAGGAATTCGAAATTAATAAATTCTGTTTCTGTATATTTGTCAGTTTGTTAAATCGTCGGTTACTTCAAACTAACTTTATTCTTTAATTGAAAGAAATTATGTGCAATATAATTATGATAGATAATGTGTGCCGATGTGTCCTTTTCAATTTCCTAGCAAATTGAATGTTTTTTTAACATTACAGGTCATTTTCAAGAATTTCTATCCTCAGAGACAAAAAATGTGATATTAGCTCCTCAACTTCCCTAAAGGCTAAAAATGTAGGCGAAATGTCCATTAATAAACATTAGAAACTAATCTATAAATACAGTAATGTAGAGAAAGAATTTTGGAAAACAGATTTTGGGTGCACTATTTGAAAATATTTGAATGATGCTCATTGGGAACCTTGTTGACTTTTCAATGACCTCAATCTAAATAAATCGTGATAGGCAAGTGAAAATTTAGAAACAAAATAGTTGATAGTTTCGTACATCTCCACATTATTTAAACTTTTTACAGAAATATGAAAAATTTCAGATGAGTATAAATAAGCTTGTTCCACATTATTTATGCTTTCTACGAAAATTTGCAAAAAATTAATTTCTGATGAGCATGAAAAGTTGAAAAATGTACCTGATATAATTATATTAAAGCAGTTTGCTGTCTGCCTTTTAAACGGATGATCCTTCTCTAGATTTAGCTTGCTTCTCATATACGTTATGCAATAGAGCTAAAATTAATTTTTGTAGCTTTTAGATAAATTGAAAAAATCATTATTTAAAATAATATTCTTGCCGTAGGGTTCCCCAAAACATTTTTGGAGGGGGTGCCACCAAATGCTTACCGCCGCCACTGTAAACTAGTAATGTTCAATAATAATATAATGTTCAATATGGCAGCTGCATTGGATTAATTTGTTGGTGCATTTGCTCTGACAAGACTCTGGCTAACTGTTGCTCCTGTGGTCTCGGGTTCTATTTCCGATGTTCCGCCTAGCATATTCTGTATCATTACTCATGCACAGATGTAGATATCATCATCAAAAAATAAATAATAAAATGTTTTAGGCTTGTATGGCTTACGGATCCGCAACAATCCAATAGTTGAGGTGCCAGATGAGGCTTTCCAGGGCCTGGAAAGGTCTCTGTGGCAGCTTGAGCTAAGCCATCTCCATCTGGCTAATGTACCAAGCCGCTCTCTCCGTCATCTGCAACGACTTCGTTATCTCAACCTCACCGGTAAGTTTATTTTTCCAAAAATCCTTCAAATCAAATGCCCTTTTTTCATTACGGTTGGCTTTACATGAATAATAATTAATTATTACAAAATGTATCTGTATTGAATTTGAATTTTTCTTCAATGTATTAGAGTGCTTTCACAGTTTTATATTTTGTCTGATATTAATTTGTAAGGTTGACTGGTAGAAAGTCTTTACCGTCTTACCTCCGCCTAATGAAACTTTTATCATTTCAATTTTTTTACAGTAGAATAGAATAGGAAAATTCATTAATTATTAATCTTTTTTGTTTAGAGCAAATAATTTCTGTTATAAATACACACATCCACAACTTAATTTTGTAATCACCAGCCGTAATCAATGTTTAACAATTATTATTTTAACTTGTCAATTTCATTCCACTAAACTTTCAACTAGTTAATAATAATAATAATAATAATGAATAAATTATTATTATTATTAGCAGTAGTAGCAGTAGAAGTATTATTATTATTATTATTATTATTATTATTATTATTATTATTATTTTCAAATTGTTAATTCTGAATATTACTTAATTTTTAATCTTACTTGAATTTTACTTTCACATTACATTTATTTCTTTCATAAAATATGTTGGCATGTTACTACAGCTAGTAGTTCTATTATTAAAACTGACACTGTATTTCTATTTCAATTATTATTTTTACTCCTTAAACTTTCTCTCCTTTCAATATTATTATTAAATATTTTTGTACCATAATCATTTCAAATCAAATCAAATTTTATTTTTCAAATTAAAAAATACAAAATAAGTAATAAGCTATCTTCATTATATAATTACAATAGAATAAAATGAAGTAGAAATTTCTTAGACAACTAACTAAAGATAATAGATAAAAACATTCTTAATTCCACATGTCACTTCCATTGTGTACTATGTAAGAAGATCATGTGGTGTTTAAGGAAATAATACCTGCAAAGGAAACCTGAGGGCAGGAATGAGTCGCTTATTAAAGCTTGAAGCATGTAAAAAGTTTATAGAAAAGGTCAAAACAAAAGAACGTTATGTGAAGAAATTTAAAAACTGATATTGATTAAAAAGAGAGGATAATAAGTAATTGATTTAGGAACGATAAAAGAAGTTCTCGGAAAAAACAAAGAAAATGAATTATGGTCCATATATGACATTTATTGTCCATTGTTTTTGCTATTATTCAATTATTTTTCAATATTTTTGTGCCAAAAACATTTATGGTCCAAATAACATTATTTGTCCATTTAATGGCAATATTATTTTCAGGGAACGAGATTGTTGAAGTGTCTGGTGAAGACTGGCGCGGTCTTGAAGAGACGCTGCAGACTCTCTCATTGGCTGACAACAATATTGCCAACCTTCCAGACAGCGCCTTCTCGTCGCTCTCCGTTCTCGAAGCTCTCGACCTGTCTGGCAATGCAATTGCTGAGCTCAGTCCCGATACATTCACTCCCCCGCCCCAGCGACTTGCTAGGCTCTACATGTCTGACAACCAGCTAAGACATGTTCCCTATAGACAAGTTGGCAACCTCAGGTCAGTTCAACAATGATAATAAATAATATTCAAGTTGCTTTTGAAGGAACTGACACAATTTATTAAACTGACAAATATATACGTATATAGAATATAATTTATTAATTTCGAATTCCTTGAAGAGCTATCAATTATACTGAAGACAGTATAATTGTCTGTATACTGAAGACAGTATTAAAGATCGAGGGGTTCAGACCCCCCCCCTCCCTGAAATGTTGAGGAATATTTGGTTATTCTATACCCCCTGACCCCCAACCCCCAAACCATCAATACCAGTATAGGACTAACCGCTTTCAGCCCCACCCGAAAGAAAATCCTGGCTATGTGCCCGACTGAAGACTTCCGCAATGGCGGATATTGACAACAGCATTAAAAACTAATGGAAATCGATGAAAGCTACTACACAAAAATATGCAGTCACCGCCCAATGGGGGTTCCGTGGTTCGATTCCCGGCGGTGATAAAATATTTTTGTGTAGCGTTCATCGATTTCCATCAGCTGTTTAATTTTGTTGTTATACCCGCCAATGCGGAAGTCTTCAGTGTATAATTTATAGCACTTGAAGAATTCGTCATTAATAAATTTATGTTCTAGAGAATATTATTGTTATAACAATAATAGAAATTAATAATTATTAGGAAAACGTTATCGAATTCTTCTCCCATTGTCCATTATTTGTTTTATAAATTTTCAAATTTAAGGATTCTATACATTTTTTCTTCAATTAAGTTTTTTATGAAATTCTCAAGAACCTAATTCTTATATTTTCTGTTCAAAAATATAACAATGTACAATGAACAAACGTAAGGTGTACTATAAACATGATTCAGTATAATATAATTGGTAAATGTAAGACTGCTGATGCAAATGGAAGGCTGTGGTAAAAAGACGAAATGTGACTTTTGTGGGACGCAGTCCTCTTGTAGGCCGAGCCTATCAGTTCAGCAATCAAGCACATTCACTTTTTGTGACATCTTTCATTACTCCATATTCAAACTTGTTTATGCATTTCGGACATACCGTAAAAGCTGAAAATTAAAACGTAATAATAAAATAAACTTTGAAATTCCTCATACAAAGATTATAACAAATATAGTTAATATGGATTTTATCAGGTTGGTAGCTAATAATATAATATGAACGACCATTTTTATAAAGTAAAATTTCTTACATTTGGAATAAAAAAGGTGAACTTTCATTTTGTGAACTATTGTTAGCTGTACAAAATCACTGAATTCATCATTTGAATTCAACTTACTTCTGTAGTTCTTATTATTATTCCTCAAAAAAATCTTATGTCTGCTGATGGTTTTTGACAGGAGCTAGCATTTTTAATTGATTACACTGAGGATCTTATTATATTATTCATCATCAAATTGAAGCTTTAGAATTTAAAAATTCCTCTTTCACTATTTTGTTAAACTTCTTAGACACTCTGTTCCATACAGCATTACTTTTCAACTCCCAATTTTTGAGATAGATTTATTGTTTTTTATTGATTTTCTGCGTCTTGTCTATACTGGATGACAATGAAATGAAAACAGAGTAGCTGGAGCAGTACAAACCAAAGATTCGTCAGCTGCAATAGGTATCATGGTTCTGTTTCAAAGGAAGTTATATTTTTCAGCTTGAAGCTCCAGAATTTTAAGATTCTTTCATTCTTTATCCTGTTTTATTCAACAATAATTTTTATCAAATTCCAATTTCTGAGAGACATTTGGAGTTCTTTGTTGGTTTTCTGGATCCTCTATATACTTGATGACAATGAACAGAGTAGGTAGAGCTGTAGGCTACCAAGGCTACTAGAAACATATTTCTAGTAAACTTGGAGTAGTGCAACCAAAGAATATTTCTTGCATCATAGTATATATAAGTCAAAAATTACTAAAATGATAATTGAAAATTGGTTTAGACATAGATACTTTTTCAGATTGTGAGCTTTCTTCCAAGATGAATAGTTTTTTCCCATACAATCCAACCTTTCTGATCCCATCCTTATCCTTATCAATTCCCTAACTTGACCTATCCTAGTGCATGTAACCATAGTTGGTTAGGTCATTTCTCACTTCATATGTTACTGTTGTGTTAATAACTTCATATTTTGTTAATGTGTTGGAATTTTTATATTTTATTGTATTTTCTTAAATGTATATTGTCAGTTGTAATGACTTTGGTGAGAAATAATAATAATCAATAATATGATATCGTAGGAAGTCTCGTATATTTCTTTTTCTAATGAATTAGCTATACATTTCTCAGACACTATAAGCTAATCCATCAAATGGGAAGATTCTATGATGTTATTGATAAAAATTATTATTTCTTATTTACATAAAAATATTTTTTATTCCTACTGGTATTGACTACATATTTGTGTATTGTTTAGACTTTTGAGAACTCTGGACCTGAGTCACAACCGTATAACGCAGTTGCACTCGGCCACAATGTCTGAACCATCATCGCCCGGTTCACAGTTATCCCTGGACACTTTGCGCCTCAATCACAACAACATTCAGTATCTCCCACCAGGCGCCTTCCAGCATTTCGACGTCCTCAACAGGACTTTCCTTGATGGCAATCCTCTCGCTCTTATCCAGGTAATTTATCTTCATGGTAATGATATTCAATTACCAAATATTGCATTGCAATCTAGTAATCAATCAGTCCAGAGAGTAAAATATTTAAATTGATCATTTAAGTGCTATAAAGAATGCATTAGAATGCAATTAATAGTCTTACTTGATATTGTAAATTTAATTAGCCTTAGGCCAAGAGTGAGTAGGAATATTATTCAATCACTATTGAAAATTGACTGCAAGTCATTAAATTTACAATAATAAGTTAATATTAAAAACGCAGATCGTTATGGAACAAGAAATCCAAGCAATAGTCTTGTTATAAAAGTATTTCAGGAAATGATTTTTGAAAATAAACGTGATTATTCACACATGCTAAACTCGTGTAATAGAAATTTTTCAGGAAATGGTTCTTCTATTTTTGAGAATAAATTTGATTCTTCATAAATGTAAAAATCTTGTAATAAAGGTTTTTCAGGTAATAATTTTAATTTTCTTATTGAAAATAAATTAGGTTATTGATAGATTATTTCAAGTTACAAATAGGTTGAAATAATAAAATTTATTGTTATTTTCAAGACTGTCTAGATATTATAATTCTTAATGTATGTATACTTTATTAAGAATTTCCTGTATTATTATAGAATTTTCCTGTATTCGGACATAATTTCACAATGAAATTATTTGCATACAGTATTATTTCTGCAGATATTTTTTTGTAACATTTTATTTCTTGTACATATGTTAAGTTGAACTAAGTATTTTTTTCTTTGAAACTTCTTGGTTTCTCTCCTAATAATTGATTGTTTTATAATTATTATTATTTTTTATCATGTATAATTTTTTTTCCTTTGTATTGTTTTTTTTTGCTTGTTTGTATTTGCGGAAATAAAGATTAATATTATTATTATTATTATTAGAACTTAAATATTTTTTTCATCTCTATCTTTTGAATGTTACTGTACATTTTTTTCTCTTACAAGAGTTTTTTATCCCTTTTATTAACAATGCCAACAGTGGAGTTATTTTTTTCAATTCAATTCTTTATTGCCACAACTTTACAAATAAAACAAATTGAAGTTTCATTAACTTAATGTTAATAAATTAATACATGAAATAAAATAACTTCTTAAATAAATGTAAATGAATAATGTTTGTTTTTTTGTATTTGTTAATATAGGCTAATCCTGATTTTATCCATTACCAAGCCAACAGAGCTAATGTTCTAGATAGTTTTCTATGAGTTTAATTTGTTTCAAATCGGGAGAAGATGATTGTCACTGTATATGGTACTTTAATGCTCCAAATAAAGGATGGAATCAATGATAGATTCTTGTGGTATTAATTTGCAGCAACAATGGCTTTTATATTTTTAAAATAAATAAGCTACGCACTCAGGAAACTCTTAATTTTATATTGGGTACTTTGTGCTTCAGCAGCGATCAAACAATTATTTTAAGAATGCTCATATAATTATAGCCTATGTTTGAAGCCAAGTATTCTACATTTGATTCACTTGAATACTTAGATTCAACCTGAAATTACTAAGAATAATGTAACCGATTCTCTTAAACCTGGAATTTGAAATAGTATCGAGCGAAAAATTAGCACTTTTTATTTTTTTAATTTGATGATGCCCACATGAGTCTTAAGACTTGTGCGTGGGTGACTAGGTGAATGGGTGAATGGGTGAAACATCTATGACTCAATGTGATTGGAACTCAAGACTGCATAAAGCAAAGACAGCCAGAGTTATCCAACCAATGCGCTACCAGATCTTCGAAATGCTAATATTACAGCAAATACTATATACATAATATTGATTAAATCTATACATAATGTTGATAAAATCTATACATAATATTGATTAAATCTACACAGTCATTGATCTATAGTATCAAGTATCAATAAATGTATTGGATTATATCTTCCTTTTGATAGGGCAAGTGATCCACTGAAATTTATCTTCATTTTTCTTTCCAACAGACAGATGCCTTCAGAGATGCCCGCATCCGTGAGCTGTCATTGGTAGACTGTGGCCTGCAGGAGCTTTCTCCTTCAGCGTTTTCTGGACTTGAGCCAACTCTGCAATTGCTTGATCTTTCCGGCAACAACCTAACAAATCTTCCACCTCATTTGTTAACGGTACGGTATTATGCCATGATTAATTCATAGTCATCAAAGAATCCACCCAAAAAATGTTGTTAATTTCACTATCACTTTGTTTTCTAATTATTATTTATTAGAAATTATTTTTATTTTTATTATTATCATTCCTTGTTATTTCACAATTGAGGTTAATTCTTTGAGGGGAAAGGCATTCATAAATGCAACCTCAATCTCATGATTATTATTATTGTTTTGTACATTCAGGGATTTATCGAGTGCATAGCAATATTTGGCGCACTATGCGTGATGTATCCGCAGAACAGACTCTGTGTATTTTCTCCACCAGAGTCTCTGAAAGGCTAATCAATTTACAGCTCTCCACAGCTGATTTTAGCATCAGTCCTCCCACAGTTATCACTATCTTAGTACTGTTCATTCCATACATATCCTTCAGCTCAATTACTAGCTCCTGGTACTTTCTTATTATTATTGTTATTATTTTGGTCGGATGATTACCACGTTCATGGGCAATGAGATTAATAATTACACAATTATTCTAAGGCTAAGGCTGTATCTAAGGCTGGACGAGAATCGAACTCGTGACCACAGTAGCAGTAATCAGCCAATCTTATCAGAGACTAACTTAAAACTCATTACGCCACCGTGACTGCTTTCTGTATTATTTACATTCTTTTCATTACTTGCAATAATGAATTTACATGGTGGTAATTACTTTCAAGCTTTAGTTCAATCACATACTGTAGAAAAATTTGGAAATAAATAAAAAGGAATAGACCAAAGCTTGTTATTTAAATAAAAATTATCCCTATTCAGTTTTTTTAAATATACAAGTAGAAACTTCAACAAAGTGATGCAAAGAGTTTCCTGATATGCCATAATGATCTGAATGTTTCTCAACATTATATTTCGACAAAATGTCATGCTAAACTTTAGTTTCGTTTCTCCAATGTTCTTATATATAACCCCACTAGAGGAATAAATTATAATTATTGTCATTGATTTACACTAATTCATTATACGTATAATTCATCATAGGTATCACTACCTATTCCTGCTCCCCAAAAAATTATCTATAAACCTACTAAAATAACCTATATAACTTACACGGTTTTTTGTGCAAACGCGCCTAATCAACAAACTTCATTTTATTAGTCTTGACTAATTCATTTGTTTTTCCTCAGGAGTTTGACTTCTTGCGAACATTGTACGTGAGAGACAACGTATTATACAGCCTTCCTCCTCCTACCGATAGGACGGACAGTGGATTCCAGTACTCACTCTACAGACTTGATCTCAGTGGAAAGTCCAATTCTCCAACATCTCTGCCAAGTCTAAGAAGGTTAGGAAATACATGTTTTATTATTTTTTATTGAATGCCGTACTTCTATTATATTTATAACACCAGAGGCTGAAAAAACAAGATTTGAGTATTTGAACTAAACACACCTGTGTGTAATTGTTATTACAATCATTATGATCCTATTTTTTAAATAGTTCTATTTGTTATTTTTTTTTTTTTTTTGCTTTTCACTCTTTAACTTCCATATAAGAACTGAACTGCCATGCGCGTAATAGATATATTATCGTTAATAGACATAAATAAATGCAACTGTTCTGATTATATTATTGATTAAAGACAAAACCAATGAATCGACCGCAGATCATCAATTTTCTTAGGATTGGTTATTAAACCGATCATCAATATTTCTTAAAAAACATACTAAGGATAATAATTGATAAGTTTTTGTTTTTACAAATTGGATTTCACAAGGCATTCTTCAAAACTAAGTATAAATTAATGGAATTATAAACATTTTTTGTTAAATGGATTTATAGAATTTGGAAAGAAAATATGAAATAGAATAGCCGCTGAAAGCTTGAGGTTTCTACTTTTAAGAAAAGTATACAAAAACTTTAATTGACAACTGGCTCTTCTATTGTCTTTCTTCCTCTTTTCTCCATTCTTTCTGTTCCTCTTCTCTCTATTCTCTTTGTTTCTCTACTCTCTATTCTATTTCTTCCTCTTCACCTCTTCCACATCCTCAATCTTCATCTTGTTTCTTCGCCTGCTTCTTCTTCTGTTTTTTCTTTTCTTCTTCCTTTCTTCTTCTCTTCCTTTTTCTTCTTCTCTTTCTTCTCCTTCACTTATTCTCTTTTTTCTACTTCTACTTTTTCTCCTTCTCCTTCTTCTCTAGGAAAAATTATATTAAATTTAAAAAAAATCTAGATACTATATTCAACTATAATTATATTAGATAAAAAAATATACTAGACACTATACTTAACATCATATACTCCATGAATTCACCCAGTTCATGTTTTCTCACATGGTGCATTAGTAGTTTCTGCGACAGAGGGATGCATCACGATGTTCATACCTATATTGGATTATTTTCTAAAAATGTTATATGAAGATAGAAATCAATTTTGTAAATAAAATAAGTTTTTTATGCCTGCAGAATGCGCAACCTGCGTTGGTTGTCCATTTCGAAGATGCCCAGCCAGGTTCTGTCACCAGATGATTTCTTTGAGTACAGTGTCGATCTGGAAGAACTTCACATCCGCGACGGAGGTCTGAAAACCATCAAGCCTCATGCTTTCAGACATGTGCGTGGCCTGAGGAAGCTGGACTTCTCAGACAGCAGCATTTCTGGAATCGATTTGGATTCATTCCAGGAAGTGAGTAAATGAAAAACTATAAACTCACTAATTATAAATTTGTATACTGAGACTTTCTAAATCCCGGTGGAAGTTTCAATGAAGGCCGCATTGACACTGTCTAGTTAAGGCTGTGCGCAACAGGGTTTTTAATCATAATTTTTTTCAAGTTCTTGTATTGAATATTATTAAGGCTTTGAAAATTTATCTATTGCTGTGAGAAAACTTTTCTTCAATTATTTTGTGAAAAATGGGGGTACAAAGTTGAAATTTCTCGGTTTCTGGGGGCAATTGATCCCACCTATGAGTGATTATAAACTTTTCATAAATTTTCCATAACTAAAAGACACCTTAAATAACTTATTTTTATTTCAATCTAACAAATAGTTTTTTTTTCAAAATAATTTTTTTTACAGATTTAAAAAAATGTATTTTGAAAAAACGAATTGCTTGATTAGAGTAAAATATATGTCATTCTATTCCTTAAGGTGCCTTTTAGTTACAGAAAATTTATGAAAAGTTTTAAATCACTCATAGGTGAGATCAATTGCCCCCAAAAACAGAAAATTTCAACTTTGAACCCCCCTATTTAACAGAAAAATTATGACAAAACCTTTTCTCATAGCAATAGATAAAATTTCAAACCCCTAATAACATCCAATGTAATAAACTTTGAAAATAAATTATGAACAAAAACCTTGTGCACAGACTTAAATAGCAACGAAACCACTGGGACGATCATTTTGTGTGCAGCAAAATGACAAATCAGAACTGGCCATGTTCTTGGTTGAAGAATGCCAAGCTGGTTCCTATCTTGCTCTTGATGGGAATTTCTGTGAACTCAAAAACACAAAATTATCTTTCCTGTGGTGCCGTCGCGATTTTACATCAGTCAAACAACAGCGCCAATGCGGCCGTGATTGGAACCTTTTCAATAGCTGTTTAAAATTGAAAATATTCCTTTTTCCATGAACTTTGGAATTGTTTTTTTTTGTAGTTAGTTTTATGGCAGTATTATGGCAGGTGGTAGGTTTTTATAATTAAGTAGTCTATTTTTTTCAGTTTCCTATACATTATTACATCATTCTTTCAAGTAAAATCTTTTATCAATGTTACTCCCAATTTTACGATCCATTATCTATTCACTACCTTTCGTGATTTCAATCTCATGTGATAACATAAGAACAACAAAACATGGCCCCTGGCGGCAGGCTGACGAAGCTTCTCTTTAAAAGTGAAATGCATTCCTCCAGTAGAAGTGCGTGAAAATCATATATTTAACTGAAATACAGTGTCAGTTTTGATATTATATTGTAATAGCATTTACTGTAATTGAAATGTTCCAGTAGTTGGGTAGGTGATTTCAAGTTTGACAGCCGTAGTAACTAAATCATTTAAAGTGCTACTCTGACTGCTACTATTGCGGTAGGATAAAAATATTACTAGATTTTCAGGTTTCTCTTGAGTCCAAAATGAATTGTCTAATAATAAACAGTTGACAATAAAGAATAAACAGTTCAAAGAGAACATTGTTGGTTTTGTAGAAGCGTACATCTTACCAAACTGCCAAATATATTTATATAAGCTATTTAATATTGTTGTCAATATTCATTGCGGAAGATTTCCATATAATTGATAGCACCTCAGGGGAATTCAAAATAATAAATTATTTTAGAATATTCTTCCTCACATTTCTTGAGGATATGTCCTTCCAACATTACTGATTCAACTTAGAGAACTTGTAATTTATCAGAACGTATTCGTATTTTATTTTCCATCACCGTTACGTTTTTGAAGATCCTAGAAACGTTTTTTATTGAGCATCAAATGTAATTTCACGTTTTTTCTGTAGAAATAAAGCAATTTCTCTATAAATTTTGGCCGTTTTTCAGGTTGGACACTCTCTCACTTCTCTGCGCATGTCGCATGCACTGGCTTCTTCGCTGAAAGTGGTGCCTGGCGACGCCTTGAAGCCTCTCAGCAGCCTCCAATCTCTTGACCTCAGCCACAACTACCTGCAGACAATGCCCGAAACTTCTTTCCATTTCCTACGCAGACTGAAAACTCTTAAGCTACAAGACAATCGTATCGATGCAGTCATAAAAGGAACTTTCCAGGTGACTATAATGATCTTCCATAAACTATAAAAGTTGAGTGTTCTAAGAGTGGAGGAGTACTTGTACAAACTTCGTCGTTCTATGTAAATGCATAGCTTAAACTTTAATTTATTTTTTGTTTTGTTTTCACTATCGCAAAACTGGAGGGGTGAATTTGAATTCTTTCAAGTTTCTTTAGTTAATATTCGATTTTTACAAGCCGATTACCTAGAAGAAATTGATACAATAATACTTGGTACAAGAAAACGGTAATAGCCTGAACCTGTTAGACTTCCACATAAAATATGCAAATGCTTTATTGGCCATTACATTAAAATATTTAATTCAGAATAATTGAAAGGCTTTTATTCATTCAGTAGCTTTTTAGTTTGGCCTATTTGATCAGATAATAATGTGTCCGGTCAGCAGAGGTAAGCTTCAAATAAAGATTATCTCTCAGAATCTGTTCATATATCAGAATAAATCCATTTCCTCTTAAAAAAAATTCTCAATAAACAGTAGATATTACAATATAATATTAAATATTTTTATTTTAGTAGTTATACCGTAACTTTCAATCCACATAACACAGCATATCACTTTATTACTTTCACTTTTAGTCAGTATCGCGATATTCACTTTTGCAAAAGATAATTTGATAATAGAAACTGTAAATTTATAAACTTAACACTGTTGAACGACTGAAAATATATTAGATTTAGTTTAATATGGGTCCTCAATCCGACCTCAAGCAAAGATAACCCCTGGTGATAGACTGATGAAGTCTGTTCTCAGAAGCGAAATTCATCTCTACAGTTTGTTTTTAAGTAAAAAAAACAATGAGAAATACAGTCAATTTTTATGTTGGATAATATTTTTTCTTCAATTAAAATTCTCTAATAGCCTTCTACCATTTTAATTTTGCAGGGTGACATCCACTCGAGCCTGGAGGATCTGTACCTGTCGTTCAACAAGCTGTCCACAGTGAACACTCACACTTTCGTCGACTTGGCGTCACTGAAGCAACTGCGCCTAGACGACAATGTCATTTCACGCATTGAACGTCGCGCCTTCGTCAATCTGGACAACTTGCGCGTGCTGACACTCAGAGGCAACAAACTCAACTACATCTCCAACGAGGGATTCCAGAATTTGCCCGAAATCGAGGAGCTTGATCTTGCCTACAACCGTCTTAACACCTTCGACTTTGCATCTCTCGATCAGGTCAGTTTACCCTCATTTTTCTTTCAAGGGTAGTTCTATCGATCTAACTTCATTGATAAATAAGTGGTAGATATATAATGCATTTATTAGAATAATAATTATTTTTCTTTGTTTTTTTATGTTGTTATTTCCTCTTTACCATCCTGCAAATGTGTTATGTACTTTGTAAATGTAAAACATTTTAATAAATTTAATCCAATTTAATTCAGCTTCCTACCTTCCCCTCCTTCAAATTCAAACCTTTATTGCCAAACACTAGAACGAAATAGAGTACTTCTATATTCTCAGCATACATTTTTTCTTATATATTTTACTTCCTTCTACTTCCTTTTATAACTAAGAAATTTTCTCATTGTAATTGATTTGTAGTTATAGTAGCCTACAGTTCTAGTTCTAGAATAGATTAATTTTATTTTTCAAAAAATATTCAACAGATATACGGACCTTGCATGTTGTATAATATTATAATTCTTTGTGTAGTACAGTTCTACTTACTTTTATTTTCTTTAAAAAAAATATTTTACTTCCTAATTATAATATATATTCTTTCAATAATTGATTTGTAGTGGAATGGTGTTCGCTTCCGGTGTTCAATTGCTTACTGCAGATAAGCATGATATTGACATAGGGTAATTGGAAAAATATTTAAAATTTTTATATTTTGGATGATGCCCACATGAGTCTGTTGACTTGTGCGTGGGTAATGAAATGATTGGGTGAATAATGAGAACCAAACATCCATGGCTGAATGAGATTCGAAACCAAGGCTGCGGGAAACGAAGCTAGCGAGAGTCTTATCTTATCAAAGACAAGCGCTTCAACCAACTGCGCTACCAGAGCCGCCGATTCTGATAATGTCTGCATGAGTCCGAGACTTGTGCGTGGATGATAATGATGTTTTGGATGGTGAACCTTTCGATAGGCTTCCAACCACCAGTAAGGAATAATGAAGCAGTTAGCGCTCGTAACTGAACATCACGATCGCCTCGACACAGCGCTCAGAAAGCGGCCAATCACTCTTTCAGTTTTTACGAAATGCTGTCAGTGCACCATATTACATGAGACAAACCAATCTGCATTGACATGCAGGTGGAGACAGTCTTGGAAATTATTGAGAGAACTTGAAGAGTTATGAAGAGTTTTTGCATCACCACCAGAAAGTTGAAGCGATCTAGCTCCTGGAAACTCAAGGCATTGAGGAGACTGAGAAGAAATATGCTATCAGTACCGTAGTGCTCAGTGAGTTTTATATATTAGTCAAGTGTTGTGTATGAATCGAATTCAAACAAGAACAAACCAGAGATTCTCTTGATAGAATAATTATAATGATCAATAATTATAAGAGTTAGAAAGAAACCAATCATTATTTCAAGTACTAGTAACACTTAAACCAATTTCAAACTTCCCGCCTACTCATCCCCCCACCCCTTCACCATTCCAACATACATAACCCTCAAACTCATGCCTTGAATCTGTGTACTGTGGGTCGTCTGATGATGCTCTAGACAACAGAGCGAAACGGCCGTCACGCCATAACGTGAGTCAATTTCCATTTAAAAGTGTTTTTTAAGTTTATAAAACACTTAAACTGTACTAGATGGAAGAATATGTGTCATAGAGCAGTGCACATTTCCTATTATTGCACTAATCCTATAAATTTATAAGTGCTAAGTGCTAATTAGGTTGATGTTTTTAAGTTGCTCAATTGCATTTCTAATATATTCATTAATATTGTATTTACAGGTTGGAACATTGGCTACATTCAAACTGAACATCAGCTTCAATCATTTGATCATGCTTGAAATGAATAACAGTCTAACTGGAAGGGAGATGGTCATGCACTCCAATATCAAGGTAAGATTTATTTTTTAAGATTGCCTTGTTTTTTTAAGATTGCATTGACTTTGATGTATTTTCTTCTCTCTATTCATTTTCTTTGTACTTTTTTGGGGATAAATAAACGATTTGATTTTGATTTGAAGTTTAAAGTTAAATGAGAAAGAAGTTTTTTAAAAAGACTATACTTTTTACAAATATTCAAAATAGTTCTATCAGCAATTAAATTTACAATTGAGAATCTATAAATATTGCTTTATATTCAAGATAACATTATTTTTTAGATAAATTTGAGCAGATAGATTGATTCGGGAAAAAGGAATCAAGGTTCTGCGAAAATATATACAAATCATAGATTATACATATAACGAGAGCACACTAATAAGAAGCTCAACCAAGCATATAAAGAGTCTTTAAATATTTACAATAATTATCATATTATAATACGATAGTATTTTAAGTGATAAATATAGGAATTTTTAAGGTTTTTGTAGATGCCCAGAGTTGCTAAAAGCAGATGAATATTTAAACAAGAATAATTATTGAAAATACTTTTTTAGTGAATTTAACACTTACTCTATGGAGTGGTTAATCTAGTGAATTCGTATTATGTACATTGCGGATTGTTGTAATGCTTCCTCTGACAAGGCTGGAAGCCTAATGCCATATTATGTTTTGTTGAATATAATTGTATATTGTGTATTATTCTTACAAATATAGAATTTAGAAAAATATTAATTTGCTTCCAGGTGCTTGACATGTCACACAACAATATAAGCAGGGTGGGACGAGGCTATTTCAGACCAGTTGAAGCCAGTTTGACCCATCTTCATATGTCATTCAACTCTCTATTCAACGTGACCCGTGACTCATATGGAAATCTGCCCCACTTGCAATGGCTTGATCTCTCCTCCAACGAACTTTATGAAGTTGATTTCGACTCTTTCAGGAACTCCAAGAAATTGCAGGTAGGTTCAGCAATTTCCATGCTAGTCAATTAATTCCTTTTCTTTCAGCTGCCAGTGACGTGGACGAAATATCAAGTAAATTAGTAAAAGGCAATCTCATCGTCCATGGAAATTGATGACTCATTAGAACATGCATGCATATGCTTTATTGGCCATTAAATTCAAATATTTTATTACATTACTAGAAAATAATGAATATAACTTGTTGGTCTCTTCCAATTTGTGTGTATACTGCATACCATCAAATAAGATTCAGATTAACTATAAATAAGCATCAATTCACATATTTCATGGAATACCTTGCCAATAAAGTCCACAATCACTTATAAATAGTAGATTTACTAAGAAACTCAGCTATGAAATAGATGAATGAATAAACACTAACATTTACTACAAAATAGTTTAATGTATTCTCAATAACATGTCTCCCTTCCTTTTCCTGCATTTTTTTCTTGTTTTTCCACTTTCTTGCTTTTCTGAACTTACCTAAATCTTGTACTCACTGCTGGCGATCAAGTCCCACTTCTGCCAGTAGTGCCATATTTAATGTATAGATAGTTTTGATATTAACTTTAAGAGTTGTATGTTCTTTGTTTTGTTTCATTGTTAATGTTTTTTGTGCATATGGCAATTAAAGGAAATTTTAATTTGAGATGGTAAGAACAAATTTCGGCGTTTCAAAAAACATCAGAAAACGGGGACAAACCAACTGACTGCTAGCATCAAACTTGTGAGACTAGGCAACGCGGCTCGGTTTGTGTTGCCAGTTCGCACTTCGAAGTTGATAATTTTCTACTGTAAGCTACTAGCATGGTCCCATAAATTGCAACACTGCAATTTGTTCCTCTTAATTTGATGTGAAGTATAGATGAATTTAAGAATCAATAAATGAATAACAAAAAATAATAAATATAGAGCCCATATAAAATAATAAAAGATCTATTGCAACTAAGATTTGGTTTGTTTATAGGTTTTTTGCATGAATAACAATTTGACATTCCATTAGAACTATTCAGAGACCAATATATAAATATGTGTCTGCATGTATAGTACCTTAGCACCATAACAACATATATATTATGTACTGTAGTTTTCATATAACTTGGCAGCAGCAGTTGGGTTCAGATGCAGCATGTCCCATCTTCTACACGCTGTCAAGTTACATGAATACTACAGTATGTATAGTACCGTAGCTCCATAGTTACATATGCATGAATAGTGCTGTAGTTGACTCTTCAGACCTCGACATTATGCTTTGGTCCAAAGAGCGTACTACGCAAACGAGGAGAGAGGTAGGTTGCGATTGCTTTTCTTACTGAGCTAACAGAGTTATCTCTGTGCTAAGCCCACCAAAACAAATTCTGAAGCTCCAAGCTGACTAGTACAATCTCACCTTTACACAGTGTGTATACTATCTAGCACACCTCTGGGCTAATTCTAGAGTTCAAGCCATCATTTGACAGAGACGTTTGGAAAGTAACACAATATTGATGTTGCCTTTCTTCTATAGGCTTATATAAATATATATAGCCTATATTAAATAATAACTTGGACAGGCTGAAAGCATTGAACACTCGTAGTTGTAAACATTATTTAAAGCTGAATCCCAATTTGGAAATGGCTGAGCAGTTGGTTTTTCCTATTTAAATACTTGACCACTTTTTCATCATATGCCAAATTTATAAAGAATTTAGAGCTCAGCACCTGATTAAATATATAATTAGCATAGTTTATCCCTCGAACCAAATCTTAGTATTGCTGTCAAACCTAAATAGGGAGAAAATTGATAGTATTCATTTGTATTCAATAAAGTCACTTGAAAAGAGAGAGAAGTTGCTACAGACGGCCAATATTTTTGATTAGTATGTATAGATCCACCCTTGATAGTGTTTTGTTATTATTACTTGAATAAATGTCGTTTTTCATTTGCATTGGTTTTGTAGTGTTTGATGTTTTATATCATTGTTATAATCTATGATGGTTTTCAACATTGTTTTTCTTGTTTAAAGCACAACTCATTTGTATAGTTGGTAAAACTCTGTACAAATTAATTGATAAATAAATATTGAACAATAACAGACCCATTCTAATTCAAATTTTTTTATAGGTTTTGTACCTGAATAATAACCATTTGAGCGACATCCCATCGGAGCTGTTCAGAGACCTGTCCAACCTGCGCGTGGTTGATGTCTCCGGCAATCGGCTTCGCTCTCTACCCGATTCGCTGTTCAACGAGCAAGGACTTGAAAAGTTCTCCGCATCTCGCAACCAACTTTCCCGACTTCCAGTCGCTACTTTCGGCCTTTCTGCAGCGGCCACCCTCTGCGAGCTTGACCTTTCTCACAACGCCATTTCATCACTGCATTCCACCGAATCGTTTTCCAGATTCAGAGTGAGTTATTCGACTTTTTATAATCTAATTCAACACCATTTTGACCTGCTTCCAACTAGCCTACGCATTTTTCCAAGTATTTTTCTTCCTATTTATTCTTCATCATCATCTTCTTTTTTCTTCTCCTTCTTTTTTCTTCCTCCACCTCTCCTCCCTCATCGTCGTTGTCGTCCTGTTCTTGATCTTCTTTGTTATCTTCCTCTTCATCTTCTTCTTCCTCGTTTTTTCTCCTTAATCTTAGTTAAATCAAAACCATCTAAAATTGTAGGACCGACATTTTTTCAACAAAATGGCTCAAATGGTGAGGTAGAACTATTCGTAAAGGTCTCCCCACCAATAAAACCTTTGAACTGCGAAAATGTTGAATATGTGATGGGTTAATAATTCTCACGGATTTAAACTAGAATTTAAACTAACATTGGCAAATCAATCAATCTCTTTTTCAACAATAAATTTGTCTGTAAAATCAAAAAGTTTTTTGGACTTAGCCGAGGCCGTCAGTCGATTTGATCTGATATGCGTGGCTCACTCAATAATTAAAGAGACAAATTATTGTAGTAATAAGTTTGATACTTTTATGATTTTGACTTTGCATCTTCTATATGAGTTCTATCCATATAATGGATTAATTTTTTACTGATTTTAGCCTTAAAAACAAGTTTCATGATGATAGGTCTTCTTGAAAATCCTACATTGATTAAACAACGTTCTGAGATCAGTATTCTTTATATTTACTGCTAAAGGTGGAAACATAATCAATTTATTTTTAAAATGACTCAAATGTATTATGGAAGTTCTATGATCTATGAACATTTTTACGAGTAGAACAGTTAAAATTTGTCGAGAATCATGAACTTATTTGTAAGGAAAAGCTCAAAACCAAAGCATCAGCAGGGAAAGTCATAATGAAATATTGAAGGAATATGGTATATTGCAATTATCTCGAAGAACAGCATTGTAGAGCATACAATGAACACCCAATAAGTAGCCTACTAAGATATGCTTAAGTACATTGTGAAGCCAGCCATAAGAGAAAAACATCAGGGATCTTAAGCGAGAGGGGTGATTCTCCAGAAAAACAACGCATGTCCTCAACTAGGAAAATTAACCCGTGAAACCTTGAATAAAATCGGCTGGTAGGTACCTTCTCTTTCTTCGCTTTGGGATCCTCTGATTTCCATTTGTTTGATTCATTACCAGAGGCATCACGTGAAATAAAAATACAGTATAACGAGGATGTCAAGAATTTTTTGGGAAATTGTCTCTGATTCAAAGGCAAACAGTTCTTAGCACACTGTATAAAACCCCTAATTTCGGATTAGTGTATAAACGTTGAAGAGAATCATGCGAAAAATTAAAAGTATTGTTTTCTTAAAAAACTGGGTTTCTTCAGGTCAATATTGTTCCTTTAATTATTAAATCGCTAAATATTGTGTTATATTTTCTATTATTCTGTCAATAAAATCTTACAACGTCATTCAATCTTAGCACCTTACTGAATCTTTGTTCAGATTCTCAGTACTTTTACTGTTTTTATTTTAGTATTTAATTTCTCTATTACTGTAAGCTAGGGAAATTTAATAATAATAATTCCAGATTTAAATGCCTGAAGTTTTGCTTTCAATGCATCTTTTGTGCAGATAATTACACTCACTAACTTACTACAGTATAATATTATTACAAAACTAATACAATAATCACATTTTTCAATCTTTGCACTGTTTTCATTTTACTATTTAATTTCTCTATTACTGTAAGCTAGGGAAATTTAATAATAATTCCAGATTTAAATTCCTGACTTTTTGCTTTCAATGCATCTTTTGTACAAATAATTACACTCACTAACTTACTACGGTACATATTATTACAAAACTAATATAGTAGCCTAATCACATTTTTCAATTTTTGCACTGTTTTCATTCTACTATTTAATTTCTATATTACTGTAAGCTGGGGAAATTTAATAATAGTTCCAGATTTAAATGCCTGACTTTTTGCTTTCAATGCATCTTTTTTACAGATAATTACACTCACTAACTTACTATATATTATTACAAAACTAATATAGTAGCCTAATCACAAAAAAAATTTGTTTTAGTCTCTGACTCGTCTGGACCTGTCTTACAACCGACTTGTCAAGCTTGAGGATGCCACATTCTCTTCGATGCCAAGATTGTCCTCACTTGAACTCTCACACAACATCGATGTTGTCCTGGAGCCAAGAGGGCGATCTTTCAAAGGACTCGAGCACTCACTCACTCATCTCGGTCTCAGCAACACTTCCATGTCAACTGTAAGGAAAAATCACATTCTCCCTTTATCATAATCATAGTATCATATTTATTTTTTATTTATCGCATGGCTACAAGTAAAGTTCAAAATGTTTTAATAGTGCAGTTTGATGTGAGGAGAGACGTGAGCCATTGGCTTGTCTGACCGCCTTATTTGCCAGCTCATGGTGCACCCAGGAGGCAAACTATCTTCACATCCACATTTTTTATGGCTATGGTTCACTCTGCAATGTCACACTCATGAATTCCACTTGATCGAAATTTTGATTTTAATTTTAGAGAGTTCTACAATCTACATCACATTTTGATAAGATTTTACACTGGACAAAGGGTTTGAAAAAGGGAAGAAATATAGCATTTTGTTGATAACTTGACAGCGGAAAATGATGAGTACGGTATTGTTACGGGATTGTACGGTATTGTTACGGGATTATTGTTACTGAATCCAAGGAAGTGCAACCTGTTCAGAAGACAAGTCAACAGTGCTAAGGAAGCAATTAAAAACAGATAACACGATATTGTTCAACTGATAATGAGTTTCCAATGAACTGTACACGAATCAATCACTAAATGTCAAAAGGCCGATCTAATATTAAAACAATAACTGTACAATAATACTCAAAAAGCAACGTCGAGGAAGAACAATTAACTTACGTAGCACAAGTCCGTCAATACAGTAATAGATAAAAGAATTATCACTTCAGACAATAAAAGTTCCTTAGATGGTTTGTAATAGCGCTAACAGGATTTCACTGTTTGTATTAAGGCGAACTGTCACTACTGCCACTTATCAACGTAGAACAATAACTGAACTACTTAACTGTCACACTTGTTTCTCATGACAAATTACAGACAAGACTGACTAATTTACAAGAGTCCACCTCTATTTATATAAAATTTCATAATTGAGATATCTCTCGAATTTTCTGTCAACTTCTAAATAAATAAAGGAAACTAGCACCTTCCACAATATTCGATAACATTCCATTAATGTCTAATCAAACAACGAGAACATTCTACAAACTACTAAGTAAACACTATAAAAGTGTCAAAAGCAGTGTAATTAATTGCCCAAAAGTAAACATTTACATAGCAGATAACGCCAAGAACCACTGTCTTCCTCGCCACTCACTGCAACTTCATATCCGCTACAGTATTATATGAGTTGGTTTTGGAGAAAGCAATCTGTAATTTATGGAATAGGGAGCTCATGAAATTTTGGCTCAACGAGTTAAACAAACTCTTCCTGCATTAAGCGTTTTAATTCTTAATAAATTATCGGAGCATCTCAAATAATTATTACTAATTATACTTACATCGCTTAAGAATATTGGCGCTCCATTCTATCAACTAACAAACTTTGTATACTTTCAATATTCACTATAGTTTTATAGATGAATCCCATCAGGAAAGAACATAATTTCATCAAAATACCATATAAAGATTATTTATATCTATCGATTTGAATATTTATCACATTGATTCCATATTCAATCACTATTTTATTGATTACAATGTAACAATCAATCATTTTTACTACTCTGATATCATCATTAGTTCATTCATTTAAAAAACAAAAAAAACAAACATTTTCCATTACATTACATCAAAACCTATTTCTAGTTTGCAATATCAAAATGTTCAAAATTTTATATTTATTAGGTACGCGGAACCTGTATTGATACGTATATAGAAAAAATATAATTTAAATAAAACTTATCATAAATCTGTATACTACACTCCAGCATACGCCAAGAGCTTGTGCGCTGGAGTGGAGTTCTGTGAGACATTAAAAATTTAAAAGAAAAGAAGAAAAAATTGTTTGCAAAATTAAGATTTGGATTTTTAGATAGCACATGGGAAAGATTGAACACTATATTTAACGATTTCATTTACCAGCCAAACTATGATAATTATAAATATATATGTAAATAATAAGTCGAAAATATACGAAAAAACACAATTACAGTATACAACTCATATTTTAGTGAAAAATAGTTACTGAGAATTCATTGCTTTTCACCCATGCATCCACATCATTAAGCAATTTTGGAGTGATCTTTTCTTTTACAAATTTAATTGCCAATATGTTAATTTATCATAGATATATTCTAACTGTCTCCTAGAAACACTTAAATCAGTTCTGGATACTTGGTTGTAATTTGGATAATTTCGAAGACGAAATAAATTATGAGTGTTATAAAGCACATTGGAAGTGGGTGATATATTCAATTTTAAGCCCGAATCTTATGTGGATAGTAATTGCACATTTTTTAATATTCTCAATATGAATATTCAAGTCAGGTCAGTTTATTATGTACCATCAATATACGTTCCATTCGCAGACATCTACCCATGTAACAGTGGCGTACCGAGGTTTCAAGCGCCCTGGAGCGGAAGTGTCTTACGATGCCCCCCCCCCCCCCCCCACCACAAAAAAAAACGGTCTCACACTCAACCAACCGATTGGGCTGATATTAATATAGTGGTAATGTAATGAATCAGCAGCTTTTATCCCGCCTCTAACTATGCCGTATTTGTCAGAGATGCGAATCTCTCATTAATGATTTTTCGCCAGGCCAGATTCCGCTTTTATCAATTTCCAAACAGCTTGTTTTGGATTTTTTCACTTTTCTATAAATTTATTTGCTGTTATTTTTTAGCATTTTGCAAGCCATTCCTACAAAAATTTTCAAATATTTTGAAAATAGGATCCAAAAGTGTAGTATTTCAGTCCTGTTCTTGGTAATATAAAAACCATTGAACTTTTTTGGATTTATTTTTCTAGAATAAATTCAAAGTCTTCATTCAATTAACTTACTTGAAATTGTTATACCTTTTGTCACCCAATTTACATTGTTTTGGCTTTGCTACTTTCGACTATTTGCTACTTTTGACTCGACCGTTTTGCATTCTGTCTGGTTGTAACGCATTTACGGCTGAACGCGTGAACCGATTTCTTTTAAATTTGTCATTTTAGTAATGCACAGCGATGTATTCATACGGTTTTTTAAAAATTGTGTTGCATTTTACCCTTTTGGCCTTCATTATAGTAATACATATTTTTGTAAGTAAAAGGCAATTTTCTCTCAAGAACGGTGCGCCCCTCAGAGCCTTGCGCCCTGGAGCGACTGCTCCACTCGCTCCATTATCGGTACGCCACTGCCATGTAAGAAACGTTCTTCAACAATTAAATTATGTGTATTTTACATTTGATCAATTGTCTCCTGTTGAATGACAAGCTTTCCTTTCAATTTCATTGATTGTATTTATTTACTTCATTAATTACTTGAATTTATTTATCTAAACATAAGAAGAAAAATTGAAAGTTGGAAAAATTCTCATACATATTTGATATTTCCGGTATTACAGGTACCCGAACTGCACCTTTCCCGCCTGGTCAGTCTCCAGCTTTCAGCAAACACAATTTCAGTTCTTCCACCTGAAATGGCCTCAAATATGAGTTCACTCAGGTACCTGGATCTCGGCTGGAACTCACTCACTCAGGTGCCCCTGGTCACTCACTCACTGCCACGCCTTCGTTCGCTCAACATTAATCGCAACCGTATCACTGCACTCACCAACACCAGTCTGCTTGGAGGAGCTGAACGGCTCAGCCAGTTGGACATTCGTCATTTGCCGCTTGGTTATTTCGAGGTGACACCATGAGTTTTACCACAAAAAAGTATAACATAACTTTAAGTTAACTTTTAAAGAAAAACTTTCCTCTGGGATTCAAACCCTCGTTCATTTGATTGGTTGCTATATAACTTCCGCATCAAGGACGCAATTACTATTCATGACCGTATAGTAGCAATAAGTAAAGTGCAGAACTATAAAAAAAGGAACAGATACGAATAATTTTATTTTCTGCACTAAAAAAGATAGGAAGCTAAAAAGATTACTTATCTATAAATTATTGCATCTCTATACAAAAAAATCTTGGGGATGTTTACTACAAGTAAATTTTTGATTTTATGTATTTTGTTTTTTATTAAATAGGGAAGATGTATGGGAATGTAATGCTAAGCAATATATTTTAATTTTCTTGTTAGTAAAGCTAGAATTTATCATCACAAATTTCTACTATAGAAAATAATTTTAATGGAAATTTATGGATCGAATAAGTTTTATTTGAACTCTGAAACATTTTTTTCTCTTCCAGATGGGTGCTTTGAGCAAATTGAGAGTATTGAACTCACTCCACATCAGCTCTTACACCAATATAAGAGACTTCAATCTTCCCACAGTACTACAAAACAACTATGGCCTCAGAAATTTGCATGTTGAGGTGAGATACCAACATGGTTTTTCTTTTAATAATTAATTTGTTTGTTCCCCTCATGTTTTCTCCAGACCCACTATATTGGAAGTCCATTTTTGGATAAGTACCCTTTCCTCAGTCAATTAACTTGATTGTTGATGAACTTATTCGTTCCTTAGAGCATAATTACAGAGAGCAGCTCTAGTGGCGAACGACAGCCGCAAAGGAACTCAGACAGCGCAATTTAGGCTAAATTACAACAGCCGAGCGAGTGACCGAGCTCAAAAATGTTCAAGTGCAAGAATGGATACACATTTTTAAGCTCTCAGCTGTTTATCAACTGATTTATTAACCTTATTTACTAGTTGGTGTAATTTATTGTGGCTTTGTATGATAAGAGACTCTTACGTCTTACCTATTAAATTATAAAAAACGTTTTCATTCAGTTAATTAAATTACAATTATTTATTCACGAATTGGTCAATTTCAGTTGCTTTAGTTAAATAACCTAGTTGCTTGTTATTTATTGTATTCTTCACACATCACTGTGAACTTATTCAGTTATTTACGAATTGCTCAATTTCCGATTTGCTTTTTATTTACGAGTTTTCATTCAATTTCAGATTGAAGGAAAAACATCACTGTCGGATGAAATGTATGGGGAATTCCCACCAAAAGTTAGAAATATCACCATCACTGGAAAGGAACTCAGAACATTGGGAAACAATATTCTACAGGTTTGCAATATTTATATTATCAGAAATATTTTAAAAAATAGGATATGGCTTGAGAAATGAAAAGGTGATTTCAATTTTACATTTCAAATAGAGGAGAATAAATTCACCTATCATCTTCAACAAAGCTCAAACAGCATGCACAATTATGAGATTTTCAAGTGAATTAAACGACTTGCAGTCAAATTTTTATTAAAATAAGTAGTATTTCACTTACTTCTGTAGGCCGAACGTTAAAAGTTAATATTAACAACGCAGTTCGTCATGGAATAAGAAATCCAGGAATGAGATTTTCAATGCGACTAAAAACAGACTTGTTTAGATTGAAGAGAACTTTATCCAACAATATGGTTTTTGAAATATGTTACCACGAATAGTTTTAGGTGGCTTCCGAACCAACAGGTAAAACAGAATTTGCAATTAAATCACGTTTTTGCAACCGGTCACCCTTCCAAATGTAGCTCCGAGCGCTCGTGACTGAACATCACGATCGTCCTGACACCAAGCACAGCGAGCGGCCAATCACTCCCCAACAATTGAATCAACGTTATCAATATCATTGGAGACAAAAAAGCTGATATAAAAATGTTTTTGATATGACAGCCTGATTTTGGAAATATTCGAAGAAGCTGACAAATCAATAAAGAACACATCAAATTTTGAAATTAAAAATAAATTACTGTATAAGCACAAAAAAACGATAATTTGCAGCTCATCTCTCTCGAAATCTTTTAGCAATGATTGGAAAAATAAATATTAGTGACAACTCTCTTCACTATAATCACTTAAGAGAGCTTTCGAGAAATTTTATTTAATTATTATCAAATCATATTCATCATCGTTTGTAAATATTAATGTGTATATTTTCAATCAGGGATTTTTAAGGGTTCAATGTTTAAGTTTTCATAACTGAAGAGATTTGAAATAACAAAAGCAAAATCTGTTGCAAAATTCGATGTGCGTAGCTATGTTATTACCTGAGAGTAAAAATATAACTTTTCAATTAGTTTTAAGGGTATATAGCTGTTTTACTTCTCAAAACTAACGAGATTTGTAATTGAAAAAAATCATTCTGTTTAATTCAGGGTGTGCGCTACCCAGAGCTGCGTTTCACACTGCGTAATACAAGTGTTGAAAAAGTACCTCGCCAGATCTTCACCCAGATGCACTTTGTGCGCAACGTTAGCCTTGATCTGAGGAATAACTCACTGCGAGCCGTCGGCAATCCCTCAACTGGAAACTTCCTCAACACGCCTCAGAAAACATTCCTCACTGAACTCTGGCTTGCCGGCAACAACTGGAAGTGTGATTGCGATCTTGGGTATGTACATTGGAAAAAAAATCAATTTGAGAGCCAATAATTAAAAATATTACTCTTATTCTGATACTTTCTTCTCCTAAAGCCGCGTCTCCACCAACCAAACATGCTCGGCGAACAGTGTTCGCTGGAATTATCTGATGTCGCCAAACATTGTTTAGTGTTGGTTTAGTGTGGACGCCTTCTCGAACATTATTATAGGTGTGGTGGGAGTAGTGACGGGAACTTGTTGTTTGTCATCACTGTTCGCTCACAGACCGAACATTTCAATTGAACTCACGAACATGTTCGGTGACCCATATGTTTAATGTTTGTCCGTTTTTTTGTATTCGCCAAAAATGTTCGGCTGACATGTTCGGTTGGTGGAGACGCAGCTTAAATGTATCTGATTAAAATGCAAGCATATTCTCAATTCCCGCATCAATTCAAATTATTCAGGTTAGATGTTTATCTAGCTGGTGTACATTGTTATTAGAAGATTGGATGGTCTAACTTAGTTGTATTTTATAATTCAAATAAGATTCCATTAGTGTGAAATACGTTTTTTCTATTGAGAATATAAAAATAATAGTTTTATAGTTATTAGATTCCCATTTAGTTTGCTAATATATATTATATTGTGTTAATTAATTATTGATTGGAAATAAAGTATTTATTTATTTAATAATATCGTGCGACCTGGCTGGCTCAGGTCTTGTGTCAGAGTTCTCAGATCGCAACTAGACCTCTGACGTGACTTAACAACTGTTTTTTAAGCAGCCGGTACAAACAGGCTAAACGTGCCCTTTTGAATGGGTGGTCAATTTCATATTCATAGAATCATATTCTATTATCATTTTCCCGGTGGTTCGGAATCTACCTGCAATTGTAGGTTTACTATGCTCTCCATAACACGGCTCAAACGGCGAGGTGGAACTACCCGGAAGGGTCTTCCTGTCAACAAAAGCTCTACGCTTGCGTCGTCATCGTCATCTCTTCAAGGCTTGGCAATAATACCTGTTCCGACTTCAAACATTGTCCCATATCTTTCTTTGTCTGTCAATACTCCTTTTCCCCTTGGCCTGTAAGAGATGACTGCTCTGGGAATTCTACCAATCTTCATTCTCTCAATATATGCTCTCTCCATTGTTGTCGATTTTTTTTAACTTTTTGAGGTATGGAAAATATATTGAGTTCGGATTTCGGCATTATAAAGCCTGTCCTCCGTGGTGCATCCCTTCACTGATGTCAAGAACTTCATTTTTTTAGGATGAAGCCCACATAGGTCTGAGACCTGTGGATAATGAGTTGTTTGAAGGTGATTGATGAGCTGGACCTACAGTTTTAGGTGGGTTCCGAGCCACCGGGAAGTGACATTACAGCAAAGAACAGTGTCTTTTTGCTGGCCAATCTAATCGGTCACCCTTACAAAGAGTGCCCGGGAGAACTTCTGTTGCTTGTAACCTGCTCCATTCCTTTTTCTTGGTGATCCAGGTTTCAGAGCCTATACAAGAGCATGGACGGCCATAACCTTATAAAAAATTCGAGCTTTCGCTAATTCTCAAGGGGAAAAAATAATATTTTCCTACAGTGACCCGAAAAAGTACATATTTTTGCACTAACTGTAGTCAAAATAGTCTAGTGCTGCACCAGTGCGGGGAAGTAAATTCCAGTGCGCGAAAGTACTTTTCCGCACTCCAGATTTGCAACCTAACAACACAAACTAGTGAGCATGTAATACGCAGGTTCCCTATTCTGCATTCAAAAATAGGTTGGATACTCTGCTTCAGCTACGACAGTACAGCTACTTCAGCTAGTACTTCTAGATAGTACTTCAGCTACAGTACGCTGTAGTTGTTGAAATCGATTTGAATCGAAGAAAGGTTATGTGAGGAATTGTCAGGTTATGCATGTCCCTGTTTTGTTCTGTTTAAATTACTTTATAAGTTACTGTAGGAAAAATTCAATGTTTAATTCGAGCGCAAAGTATTGTTTCTGCACCCCAGAAAAACCCCACTTTGCACTCTAGTTACACAAATAGCTATTTTGTAATTTATTCATTAAATTCTTTTAGTAACGCACTCATAATTATACTGGTATTTACTGGTAGCTATTTACTGTATTTTTAATTAAATTGCCATTATTTTGCAGCTGGGTCGAGGTGTGGGGCCGCAAGAAACGTCAGTTAATGTGCACCACTGAAACTGGAGACTGGGATTGTGGAGCGGCCGAAGATGATCTGCGGGAGACGAAATGCCACAACCGAAACCTGGAGCCACTCATCGAAGTTCTCAAGTCAGACATTGAATGCGGATGGGGAGCAGCTCCAATCAATCAAGGAACCATGGCGCTCATCACATTCACACTGATTGTTTCTTTCTTTGTTGCATTCTAATAATAATAAAATCAAATCAAAACTCCACTCAATCAAAATTTAGTAAAGATGTTTGAAATTGAGGTTTTCAACACTTCTTTTACTGACTGCATGACTGAAAACTTTATAAAAAAAATTGAATAACTACAATAATTTTACAACTTTTGAGTTTTTAAGGTACTTGAAAACTACTACATAGGGAAACTTTACTAATTAGTCAAGTAATAGCAATTAATGAAATAAGGTGTCCTGGTAAGTTTCAAAGATCCAAAACTCTGTTTTAATAGCTGTTCCTTAGAACTGTGATTAATCACGCTTTTTTCTTATGTAACGTTCAAAATGAATAAGCTCACTTGTAAGATTTTACGATTGTAAATCGTGCAAGAATGAATATTGAATGAATTATGAATGTTGTAAACTCTAATATATTCACTCATAAGCGCCGGTTCAAATCAATATTGTCTTGTTATTGAGATAAGTTTATGCCAATTGTGGTACTAGAGTATGGAAACTTGAATGGTGAACAATGAGCATTGAACAATATTCTTCACCCAAATTGTAATTTAAAGTTATCTGTTTCACATAAAATAAAACCGACGGATACTATAAATGTTTAAAAAAAATAAAACGTTCTGAAGGGTTTAGAATTGATTTTATGTCTACACTAAATTAAGTTATAGAATTTGGGGAAATTAAAGTAGCATAAAAGTATTTCATTTTTTTTTTTTAAATAAAATTTCAGGTATGTATGATTATGCAGCGATTGCCTGATCACTTTATACGGTGACTGGTTTGTGATAACAAATCCCCTCCCTATAGGTAACCTTTCATCAGCTTTATTCACACTGTATTATAATTATTATAAATTCATACAAATTTGTTCACCTGAAATTGTCCAAGGCCATAGAATTCAACTAGGTATCTTAGCTTTATTGTTTATTATATGGCGAACTTTCGTTTTCCAGCTTAATATTCAGATCTGAACATCATTCACAGTTCTTTCTCCTTTCTCTCGACAATTAAGATTTTGTATTTCCCTACCAAGAAAATTAATTTTAATTTAGATTACTTTTTATCATTCCAATTTTAGTAAAGAACTATGTATCGCTCCTCACATAGGCTGTATGTATTATTACTACTCTAGTCTTTATCATTTTAGGAGTAACAAAATTTATAAATAAGTCGATTGTTTATGGTTTTATTTTGCAATAAAAATATTACAAATGAAAAACTTTTTAAACATATTCTTTCATATGGCAAATTGGTCACATAGACTATATTCAATAAAGCAATTCAATAAAATGAAATTTTTAGTTTTATTCGCAGTTCCTGATTTTAAAATCCCACTAAGGATATGGTACTAGGGGTAATAATAACAGTGACCTGGCTGTCTCAGGTCTGGTGTCAGAGTTATCAGGTCGCACCTGAATAAGTTCAGGGTCTCTGACGTGACTGTTTTTAGGCAGTGGGACAGACAGTTTAGCGTGTCCTCCATACTAGAAGTTTGCTTGAATTATACAGTATAGCAATGTATTTATTTCAAGTTACCTAATTAAATTATAGTTATGTAATTAGAGAGGTGATACCTGGGAATTAAAAAAACTGTCATATGAAGTGATAATAATTTATTTGCAGCTTACTCGATCGAATAAATATTTATCAATATAAAATATTAGTTTTAACAATAATCTTTTTACAATTCATCATACATTATCATTGACCATACATTCTGACATTCTTTAAGAGCAAGTTCTCACGGTGGACTGCTTTAGAAGTATCCAGTTTAAAACACTGAAAAAAGATGCTTGAAAAAAATAATAAGAACAATGTCTATTCGAATGCTTTAGCATCAAAGTATATTCTTTCACAACTTCTTAGTGTATAAGGCTGATTTTTGTTCCTATTTCAATAAAAAATTATTCATTTCAAGGATTGGATCTACAAAAAACTAGTAATACACATAAATTCTTATTAATAGAATAATTATTAAGATACAAATGTTCTTCGAACGAATATACAATAGAAACTGCATTTTAAATGTAATTCTTATTCCATGTAATGACTTAATTTTATAATCCAGGTACGATTACCCAAAAATTTCAAAATAATTTTTTATGAACAGTAAGAAAACAACAGCAGATTATACGAGTAAAACAAGCAATGAAAGAGTTGATAAATATTTCATGACTGAATTGAACACACATGAAAAACAAGTTATCAATTTCAAGCCAGTATAGCGAATAAAATGTTTTTGTTAAGATTGTATCTGTTGAGAAACATACAGTAACATAGACTATTTAAATATCCAACTTCCATCTTCAATTCTTCATTAAGAATAATGGTATAAATAATAAAATGGCATTATTAAGCCCTTGAAGTTGAACAATACTTCGTCCAACATGATATTTATTAGTATTTTGATGAAAGAACGCTCTGAGCGAATGTTATGAAAGGCATATTTTAACTGTTACCGTACAGAAAAAGTAAGCAAATAAAGCTAGGCCTATCAGTTATTTAGACAGTCTCATCGGTAGTTCATCTAGAAACAATGGAGCTAACACTACTCGGTCCCGATCCAAGGTTCAATTTATCTATTTCTTCATCAGCTTGATTATTTTTCAGTTCTTGAAGTGTGCACATCATCTTCGGCCAATCATCGTGTCTTGGTTGAGCCAGTTGCTGAAAAAATAAATTAAATAGATAGATAAAATAATAGCAATATGAAAAATATACAAGCTACTGTAATAAATGAAATAATAAATGAATGTTTCATGTTTACATACTAGTAGAAAATAAAGAAAATGTTCAAATACTGCTGAAAATCGAGATATATTACCACAAAAACATACTAAAATAACATAATAATAGTACTAAGAAATCCCAGCAAAGCTTGGGCGCCATCTTGGGAACACTAGAATTTTTGACGTAATTTCAGTTAGAATAATTATGATTATTCACCTACACTTGCAACAATTGATATCTTTAGGCTTCGGTTTTTCTAATTTTCAATAAAAATGAATGCAGTCGTGAATTATTCAAAGTAGTTCAATTAATAAGTGCAGTTCATAATGGAAAAAGGAATTCAACAATTCATTTTAGTATTTAGAAACTTGAGACCAAACTAATCGGCAGACAGAAAAAGTTATTCCTGCCTTTTCTAAGAAAGTAAAATTTGAACCAGTTACAGTAATAGAACTTCACACCAGTTACACCCATGTTTCTTGGTCTCGAATTAGAATCTTTCATTAATGTTTACTGTCGAGCTCTGAACAACTGAACTCCCTCTTCTTCCGCACCATAATATCACTTGGTGAGTTACAATAGTAGCTTATTCAAACAAAAACCTAGTTATATTGGTAGGAAACTCTAAGACAAGCTACCGCAGTTTTTAAAGTCTTCAAAATATAGAAATATTTTTAAAACAATTGAAAAAATATTTAGTTGATAAAGCTTTTTATAGTGTAGAGGAGTTCCTTTCACATCAGAATTAAGCCTCACCTCAACTAATTGATATAGTAATTATGTAACTAGAGTATAAGATAGTATAATTGTTGATCTGACTCGTCTTACACTCCTTAACTGGAGTCTCCAAGACGTAATCTACAAAAAATACACATCCTGTATATTTTTTCTTCATTCTAATTCAGTGATAAACGAAGGCCAGTTTTTAAGAAAAGGTTCGACCTTGAGGCTCTCTTAACTCAATGTAGATTTGAAAACCTTCTGAGTGAATGCTTTTCAAGTCACTCTTGGGGAAACTGAGGAAGCCTTATGGTAAGTACACAAATGAGGGTCTAATTATTTTATCCTCTTTCTCTTTAAAACTTCATTTTTAATTTAGATGTTCATCTTCCAACTTCTGAAGCTCATTTCACTTAGCTATTCATATATTTTTACTTCAACTTTCTTTGTAGTGGTGAAGGTGATATTGTGGAAGATATTCATAATGAATAATAAGACGAAATTGTCACAACCAAATTTATTAAAAATAGAGAGATACTATTTTCGGATGTTTCTCCATTATCAATCTCAGACAAACTTGAGTTTGTCAAACTGAGATTGATAATGGAGTAACATCCGAAACTAGTATCTCTATATTTTTTAATAAATGTGGTTGTGACAATTTCGTCTTATTATTCATTATTTTTACTTTGACAATTTCGGCACTTCCAATCTCATTGAGTTACCTGATCCATGAAAAAGTATTGTTTTATCCTTTTCTTTTGTATTTGAATTATACATTTTAGTAAGTCAACACGGCTCTGAACTGATTTAGTTATGCGAGCTTTTACAAGTGAATGAATGATCACTGGTTTCCACTTCCCGCTGGTTCGGAACCCACCTAAAACTGAAGGTCAAACTCATCAATCACCATCACCCAGCTCATTACCCACGAACAGATCTCAGACTTATGTGGGTTTCATCCTCAAAAAAAAAAAGAATAAATAAATTACCTCTCCAACATCGTAGACCCATATTTTGCCGTTGTCATCCCCAGTAGTGACATGAGTTCCAGACGGTGTCCAGGAAACCCTGTTGAGAGCGGGACTGCCGTCGACGACTACGCTAGCAGTTGGCACTTCGGTGTCCGTGTTTAGGTTCCATAGATCGAGACGACCGGACGCATCAACGCCAGCAAATAGCGCTGGGTGCACCGGCGACCACGCCACGTCCGCTACATAATCACCATTATCTTCAAACGAGTACAACGGTTTGTTTTCCTGAAACAAGCTCATATTAATGGAAGTGTTCATGGTGATGTTGTGATAGCTAACCATAATAAATACAAATCAAATCAAATTCAGGTTTATTTCAAACAAAAAATAATAAGTACAACAATCATTTAGTGTAAAATTAAAAAAGGATCACTAACATAAAAAATAAATACAAACTGATGCCACTAAAATATAAAAAGAAATACAAAATAATTAATTCCTACATAGGCATTACTGCCTGTGCGCGAGAATGAGTCTACAGGAAGGTCATACATGATCAATAATACACAACTAATTGGAATTATGAAACGAAAGCCTGTCAATAATAAAAAATAAAATGCTTAGTAACGTCCAAACTAGCATCCTGTTTAAAGTAACATACGAAACTACCTTTATTTAAATACCTCATACAATTGTATTTGAACCTACCTCATGTGTATTTAAATACCACCTGATTCCACCAGAACCACGTTTATAAAATAATATATTTTTATAACTTATGAACTTTTTTATTTCTGATTAGTTGAATTTATATTTTAAATAGGAGTAATAGTTGTTTGTTAATTGTGATTATCATCATCATCATCATCACCAATTGTGGGCAAGTTTCTTTTTTTAGGAGGATGAAGCCCACATAGGTCTGAGACCTGTGCGTGGGTAATGAATTGGGTGATGGTATTTTGATGGTGCTGGTGATGAGTTGGATCTACAGTTTTAGGTGGGTTCCGAACCACCGGAACCTGCAGCCTGTTTAGGTGTATTGTTTCCTCAACCAAAAGTCTATCTACTTCTTCCATCCTACTGAGATTTTAGGCCATATTTGTGGACGTTCCTTCAGTGCCTCTAAACTCGAGAGACTCTTTAAAAATGGTTAGAGGCATTTCAAGAGTCCCTAGAGTCAGACACACTCAAGGGAAGTTCATAAATACGGGCCTTAATCTTTAATATGGAAATTTCTGTGTAAGAAACTTATATTACATGTAAAACGTAGTTAATAAAAAAGACTACCTTACTTTAATGTAATAAAACATAGTAAGTGAAGCAGACTACCTCACATTTTCACAATTATGAGATAATTCTAAGTTTAGACTATTCGAGTAAAAAAATAAAGTCAGAAATAAAACTAAGCTGGAAACTATAATTGAGTAGTCGCAAAAACTTGAAAGAAACTCTAAATATTAAAGAATAAATTTACAAAAACATCAACATGTTGGCTCTTGATATTTTTTATTCTATCAAGTAATTTATTATTGGAAATTTAGTTTACAGAGCTGAATTTCAGTGCATTTCAAATTCTCTATGTAGAAGGACCCAAATTATTTTTCCTACAGTGACCGAAAAAGTGCCAATTTTCGCATCAACTGTAGCACGCAAAATAGTCTATACCTGCCCCAGTGCGCGAAAGTACTTTTCCGCACTCCAGATTTACAACCTAACAACACAAAATAGTGAGCATGTAATACGCAGGTTCCCTATTCTGCAAACTGTTTCTCTCGGTGCAGAAAAACCCCACTTTGTACTCTAGTTACACAAATAGATATTGTGCGTATCACACTATCTTTAAAACAACAGCCAATTTCTCCATATCAATAAAAGAAATAGCTGTTTGTGTAACTAGAGCGAAAAGTGGGAGATTTCTGCACAGAGTTGTTTTTTCACGAAACAAAGGCGAGTGAAAAAGTTTCTCGAGTGCAGAAACAATACTTTGCGCTCGAACTACACATTTAATTTTTCCTATAGAAATTTATAAAGCAATTTAAATAGAACATAACAGGACATGTATAACCTCACATAACCTATATTTGAACCAAATTGATTTCGACAACAACTACAGCTGACTGTGAGCTCGCTTTTTGTGTGGCTGAAGCAGGGTAGCCAACCTATTTTTGAATGCAGAATAGGGAACCTGCGTATTACTTGTTCTTAGGTTGCAAATCTAGAGTGCGGAAAAGTATTTTCGCGCACTGGAATTTACTTTCCCGCACTGGTGCAGGAATAGAGTATTTTGTGTGCTACAGTAAGTGCAAAATTAGGCACTTTTTCGGGTCACTGTAGGAAAAAGTCTACTTGCATCATAAACTTATGAATTAGAATGCCGTTCAAGGACAAAGCAGCATTTACAGGGTTGATGCCACCCTCCCTATTCTTACCTTCTGGTTCCACAGTTTGATGGTCCAGTCAAAGGATGAAGTAAGGAAAAGATGAGAGAAATCCATGCCACCTTGCACTTTGTGGGTGTTAATGCCCGTCACTGGAGCTTGGTGACCCTCGTAAGTTTCAGTCACACCAGCTTTACTGCCGTGCCGACAAGCTGCAATTAAAAAGCACATCATCACCATCATCATCATTCTTCACCCAGCTCAAACATTTTTTAGAATTCAAAAATAATTCATTTGTCACATAATCCCTCCTTTTCCCCAATAATGAACATTAATTGAACAAAAAAATTTCTTAATTACGAAAATTTCAATTGAAAGATGGTTCAAAGGTCAAACATCAAGAGATAGATAGAAAGTATAATATGTTTCTAAAACTAACGTCTACTATGGACAAAGACAGTTATTGCCATACAGTAAAAGCGAAGAGCAAACAAAGCTACAAGAGCTGCAAGAGTTCTGAAACTCAATGCCACCGTTCAACAGCTTTTGAAAATTTGAAAAAGTCCAGAGATGAATAGGTAATGGAATTAAACATGGTATACGGCTAAGATGCTCAAGGGGAATGTTTAGCATTATTTTTCTTCATCATAGGATAATTTTATTTGTATAGTGCGTGGAAAGAAATTTTATCATTTTCGTACAGTATTTTTCCTTTAATATGAGGTATGTTTCAACCTTTTTATTTGAAAAGAAAAATTAATAATTGAAGGATTCTGAGAAAACAAAAAATCATTTTTAAATGAAGGTGCAACATTGTACATAGAAAGAAAGAGAAGACTATTAGAAAAGGTCGAAAAACTCAACCAGAGCATTGAAAACACATAACTTCATCTATATTACTTTGCTCAACCATTAGCCAAATCAAGGCTCGTATGTATTTAGTAGTACCTGGTCACATCTACAGCACGATTTAGAACACTAGATGTGGGGAGCTTGTTATGCGACGTCAAAGCGAACAAACCCATAGATATATCAATGTATTAACTTTTCATGTGAAATTTAACGACATGCAGTCAAATATTTGTTAAGAATAAGTATAATAACTCACTTAAACTGGCCGAGTACTTTCGAATCTATTCGAAATTACTCGAATAGATTCGAAAGTACTCGGCCAGTTTAAGTGAGTTATTATACTTATTCTTAACAAATATTTGACTGCATGTCGTTAAATTTCACATGAAAAGTTAATATTAACAACGCAGTTCGTCATGGAACAAGAAATCCAGGAATATCAATGTAACAATGCTATTACTACAAAGATGTAGTAATAATATTATCTGTGATGTTTTCGATGACAAAATACTTGATGAACAATCTAACACTGTATTTCAATTTTGAATTTGTTTTGATATTAAATAATGCAATGTTATTAATTTTATTATATCTACAGTATTAATAATAAATCTAGGACAAAGCCCCGTCGCGAACATCACTCCTCAACACAAAATCAGCTGATTGTAATATCGCCGTGTGAAATCTTATCATTGTGCTTAAGTTGTGCTTTTCGGGATGATGTTACGATCAGGAGTTACAAAGTGACTGAGTTTTGTTACGGAGTTACGATGCTGATTGGACGTACCTTAAGATACAACAATTATTGGTGTTTTTAACAGTCTAACTTTTTGATGTCAATTTGTGAGCTTCAATTTTCTAATTTAGAAATGATTCAATTCTAGCCTAATTTACTTATGTATTGTTCTTCTTTGTTATTTTCTAGATGTTAATGGTTTATTGTTAAATTATTATTTTTGTTTGTTGCTCCTCCCACCAGTGGGCGTTACTTGTTATGACCTTCAGCCAATCATAAACCGTCAATGAAGGCCAGCCTATCCCTTAGCCAATAGTAACATTCCGTGTTTAGTATATTATTAAGCTGCTCTGTACTTTAGTTTTAGTTTGTTTGAGATTGATAACGGTGTAACAACCGAAACTAGTATCTCACTATTTTTAATAAATGTGGTTGTGACAACTTCGTCTTATTATTCATTACGGATATCTTCCACAATATCATGCCATAGTTTGATAGGTTAATAGAAATAGAAGGGACCATTGGCAAACATTCCATTTTCTCCTATTCTACTATCAGAATGAATATTTTTTTTTTTATTGCTGATGATAAATTATGATATTTAATTTCAAACAAAAGATGCTATATATTAAGCTGCTCTGTACTTTGGTGTAAGTTTGTTTGAGATTGGTAATGGAGTAACATCCAAAACTAGTACCTCTATATTTTTTAATAAACGTGGTTGTGAAAACTTCGTCTTATTATTCATTATGGATATCTTCCACAATATCACCTTCACAACTACAAAGAAAGTTTTTGATGTCCTTGTAGAACTCAAGATAGGATACTGACCAGAATAGACAGCACCTTCCTCGCTTCCCAGCACGAAATTGTTGACATCGTTGTTGGGAAATGCGTGACACGTGACTGCAATGGCCTTATTCTGCCGGTGCTGCAATTCCAATGTGTCCTGCGGCTGAGAAAGCATTTCCAAAGACCAGGAGCAGAGACGCCCATCAGTCGACACACTGATCAGGTTGTGTGCATTCTGTGTACCCACCACGCTTAGGCAGTACACCGGATGCTAGAAATTACCAAGACAATCTTACACCTAGTTATATTGGTAGGAAACTCTACAACAAGCTGCCGCAGTTCTTAAAATCTTCAAAATATAGAAATATTTAAAAAACAATTGAAAAAATATTTAGTTGATAAAGCTTTTTATAGTGTACAAGAGTTCCTTTCACATCAAAATTAAGCCTCACCTCAACTTATTGATATAGTAATTATGGTAACTAGTGTATAAGTTTGTACAATTGTTAATCTGACTTGCCTTATACTCCTTAACTTAAGTCTCCAAGACGTAATCTTAAAAAAATATATATACACGTGTTGTAAGCGGCCTCTGTAACGTAAACTCTAACACTCCATGTGCCAAGAAATTAACTAGGCGCATTAATAGAGCATGATGATACATGCAGTATCTAATAGTTTTCAATATGAATTTAAAAGAAAGAAGAAATAGTAGAGAAAAGGAAATGGAAAAGAGAAAAAAGAAGATGAAGCAGAATAAGGAAGGAAAGGAGAAGAAAAAAGGGAAGAAGAAAAAGAAGTAGAATAAGATGGCGAAGAAGGTCGATAATGACTAAAAACATAGCCGCGAAGTGATAGCAGCGAGATGTGGCAGACATCTGTTCAAATAGATAATAATTTATAAACTCCTGAGCCCCCTTTGTAAGGGTGACATTGGTTTGGCCAGCTAAAGACTCTGCTATCTGCTGTAAAATTCCTTCCGGTGGTTCGGAGCCCACCTAAAACAGTAGTTACAACTTATCCATCCTCTTCATCCAACTCATTAACCACCCACAGATATCAGACCTTTGAGGGCTTGGCGAGCTATATGTTATCATTCACCTCATTACCCACGCACAAGTCTTGGACTCATGTGAGCATCATCAAGAATAAAAAAAAATACTCCGAAAAAAGGAAGACAAAATATATAGGTTCTACCAGTTTTTACGACACAGAAAAATAAACATGGGAACTTGTATCAGCTGTAATAATGAAACATACATCAAAAGATTTACTTTTTTCCCCGCTTTGGTAAATTTATTTATTAAGTAATAGACTAACTACAAAAAAATTTTTTCTACAGCTACATTATAGAGTACATATAAGACGTTAGAAAGGGATGTCAATACAGCTCACTTTATTCCACGTCTTATCAAACTAGTTGTATTGTATAATGAGGCTATTTTAATACCACTGTCACTTTCCAGTTTAGATGATTAGGATAATCAGAACTCAGGATTTCTTCAAAACAGAATGTTATGCGCTAGTCACATCAGCTGATTTCAACAATTCGAAATAATAATAATTTCTTTGGATGATACTACGAAACATCCAGAGGAGTTTTTTTTTCAAAAAACAAACATACAGATATTTAAGAGAATCCCGACTCTTAAAATTGCTACTAAATATAATTTTATTCCTAATTATGATACCCCACTATAGTAATATGTGTCGGGGTCATCATGATAATATATTATTCTGCAAAATTTCTTAACCAATTAGTAACTACTATTATAATAATACCTAATTAACTAATAATAATAATATATATAACTAATAACACCATAACCAACTATCAACCAAAATCAAATCGGATCACGCATTATAGGTTATGTTATATTTTGGACAAGACATCGGATTCATTGACAAGTTAAATTAAAGGTAATTTATTGGTAGTCGGAGATAAAGTATTGTATGCACCGATTATATTTTGCTTTATACTCGTTAGATGTAACTTACATCTAACTCGTTGCTACCAGGCAGCCATATAACAATTGTTACATAAACCACTGATCTATAATGAACAATGGAAAAGTAAGTCCAAATTGTAACCCAGCAGCTCATACAAACTGTTCCGTGCTTTTGTTGCTTTTTTGTTGGTTACTCTTATTTATTGGAAAATATCATGGTTGATAAAATAATGAGTTTCACTAACTGTATGTGCTGCAGCCGATAATGGTGTCCTTTGGATTGGCGTCCTCTTTTGTACACGGTTGTCCCAGAGTACTATCTGCCCTGAATATGTGCCTCCAAGGATAAGATTCGGGTGGAACCTGAAAATGGAACAATTAATCTGTAGAAAATTGAAAATGATACGCTACGTAAATAAACTTATTCCAGATTTTCCCGAAAATGATACGCCTAAAATGAAAATGATACAGCTTATTCAAGTTTTTTCAGCTAAAAGCACATAATATGTATATTCGGTGAGTGTCTTCATTTAGAAGGTATTTATGTACCTACCTTGAGGCTACCTGAGCTCAAGGGAGACTTTAAAATCCTTTTGAGTAAAAGCTTCTGAAGTCTCTCCCTCGTGTCAAGTCAAGTTATCTAAGAGTACAAACATAATTTTTCCGTCTACACTAAGCTCTTGCACTTTGAAAATAAAAGTAATGAGTAATACAGATGTTGTTATAACCACTGAAATAATTAAGACATGAGACATTACAGATTCGACTGCCATATCATTTTCAATCTATATCGAACAGTTTCAGTTTGTATTAGATTGAAAATCCACAAACGAGATAATACAGAGTATAGTTTCGACTCTCATGTCATTCTCAACCTCAATCAAAAAATGTCAGTTTCAAACTGAAAGTATGTGTTTATTATTTTATTCCAACTGAAACTGATTGGAAATGAAAATGACGTGAAAGTAGAAAATATAGTATCTCGTGTGTTAAATATTTTAGTAGTTGGGACATCTGTATTATTCTTACTATCATCATATATCTATCAGCTATAGCTATATCAGGTATCACAATATCAATATCACCAATATTACAAAGGAAAAGGAGAAAACATAAGTCTGAAGGTTGTTTACTTCTATTGTTGAATTGCTCGTTTGTTAGTACTTTTATTTTTGAATTACGGATGTAAGAAGTGTTATTAGTTTTTTGTTTCAGTTAGCTAGCAGCTTGTAATTTATTTGGTACTGAAATTGGTATACTTTATTTTATATTGAGAACTTGCTCCTCACCCACAGGCTTTCGCCCTGTGAGGAGCCTTCTTCAAGGATATTTTTAGGCATTTTATTTTGTAATGATGTATATGAAGAAGAATAAACTTTATTTCAATTTCAAAAGGTGATTCATAGATACGGGCATTAGTTTTTGAATAGGTGCATGCGATTTTCAAAATCGATGTTCATAAGGTTGAAATTTTGAAAATATTTTGAATTGACCTTTGTTTACAGACCTACCTAGCAAACGTGGCAGACATAACAGCCGACTGGCAATGGAAGATGTACTCGGGCGTTGTCTTCTTGAACTTTGTGTTCCAAACCAGACACACACCGTCGGGATCATGTGGCGACTCAGTGTTACTATGGTAGCTGGCGACCAACAGCTCGGGATACTGCGGCGACCAATCTAGTGACGTCACAAATCTATTCTTCGACCACCTTTCGTCAAAGAAGACACGATTAAAGGAAAGCCGATTGCCGCTTTTCTCGTCGCTGCCATCTTCGTTGTCAGCTGCTCCCGTGTAGTCGGCGTAGATGTCGGTCGTCTCGGACAGGGCTCGTTCCATCAGTCGGCCAGAACGATCGATAAACTTCTGGAAGTCTTCTGAGAGTACTATCATCATTTTCTCGTCTTCGCTTAGCTCTTGCACTGGAAAGAAATGAGATAGGGATGGATTATAGATTTCTATTCAATACTACAAACAATCTAATATACAAACGTCTAGATGCCATCCTCAGTCACGAACGTCTAGCGCTGTAGAATATGGGATTGAAAGAGAAAAGGAAAATACGGAGAAAATTAAAAAGCAAAAGAAGAGGGAGAAAAAGTGAAGGAGAAGAAGAAAAAGAGAAAGAAGTGGAAGGAGAAGAAAAGACTTGGAGATGAAGAAATAGAAGAAAATATGAAAAAAGGAAAAGAGAGTAGGAGAGGAAAAAGAGAAAAATAGTGAAGATAATGGAAGAAAAGAAAATGAAGGAGAAAAGAGAAGGGAAAATAATGAAAAAAGCGAGAAGTAGAAGAAAAAATGAGGGAAGGAGACAGAGGGATATGATAAAAAAGGAGATTAAAAAGGCGAGGAAATTCCGATTCAGTTGAGTCGGGCAACCTGCTAGTGAATTCATAATGGTTCGCGGATATTAGAATAATAAGGCACAGGGAGCGTTTGCCAAGCGTGGAGTCGACTCCAAGCTTGCCAAACGCTGCGTTAGAGGACTGCCTAAGACATGGCTTCGATAACTTTTCCACAGTAAAGTGGAGATTGATTGTAGACTTGTATTCAACACTCAAAAATGAATTATGCAAAAGAGCAATCATAATAGTACGTGGACTTGTATCAGAACAAGGCAGTCTGCACAACAAGCGTTTGCCAAGCGTGGAGTCGACTCCAAGATGGCAAACACTGCGTTAGAGGACTGCCTAAGACATGGCTTCGATTAACTTTTCCACTTTGAAATGGAGATTGATTGTAAACTTGTATTCAACACTCAAAAATGAATTATGCAAAAGAGAAATCATAATAGTACGTGGACTTGTATCAGAACAAGGCAGTCCGCATAACAAGCGTTTGCCAAGCGTGGAGTCAACTCCAAGATGGCAAACACTGCGTTAGAGGACTGCCTAAGACATGGCTTCGATTAATTTTTCCACTGTGAAGTGGAGATTGATTGCAGACTTGTATTCAACACTCAAAAATGAATTATGCAAAAGAGAAATCATAATAGCAAATGCATTTGTTTGTGGGTGCGTATTTTTTCGTTATCTGTTCTACATAAATGGGATAAATAAAAAGTTTACTGTGCTGTATCTCATCTTATTCACTACATCCGTTCGTTTGTCCTCTGCAGTGTGCACATTTTTCCTTATCTGTTTTCTACAGAAATAAGGCACTGTTTCTAGTTTCGTTTTTCGAGTCAATTTACCAGTTTTCATACTAGTGTTTTAGTTTTCCTAAAGTGGTAGAAATGAGTAAGAAAATAAAACGTGATGTGTTGTCTATCGAAAAAAGTAGCTATTATTGATAAATTTAATAAAGGATACACAGTGAAACAATTATCAATCCAGTACAATGTAGGTGATAATTCACAAGCATGGTTATTGATTTAGTTACAGTAGTCTGCCATATAATAGATTACAATAGTATATTTCGCACCTAGGGCCGAAAATGTGTGTTTGCCGTCTCGAGATCGCGGTTGAGAGCCGGCAAAACATTTTTGCCCGCGTTGCGAACGCTATTTTTTTTGCTGTCGTTCAAGGTCATTTTCTTTTCCGCCCTAGGGCGGTAAAAGTTTACAGACCTCGTCGGAAACCAAACACTTTCGGCTGCCATATGAGGCACGAAAAACAGCTCATTACGTCCTAGTGTGGCGAAAAAATATGTACGCCTACTGTACAGTACAGTTTCTAAGTTTTTAAAGTACAGTACGGTAATACAGCAGGCGATTTTCGGTCTTTTTCGGCTTAACCGCGATTTTTGTTTATCCGCCATCACACTCCGCATCATTATCGCGGTAAATCAAGAGTTGGCTGTATTATACATTTTTTAACAACTGATTAGAAAAATGCAAATGTAAAAATGCAAATGTAAGGTATCTGACTCAGTTTTACTTGTTGGTTTACGCAGTCTATAAGTTGTTATATTACATTGTTGAATAAAACAATTGTGTTTGGTTCTATTATATTTTTTATTGATGTTATTGAGAAATATTTAAAATAATTATTGTTATTAGTGAATATTGAAATATGATTTTGATCGTAACTTAGCCTGCAATACTAATTATTGTACATTGGCTGCAAATAAATGAATTATGAATAAATAGATAGAATATGGGGAATAGAAAGGCACTTACTAGCTTTGGGCTCCTTCTTGGGCACATCCTGTTCGACAGCAGTGACGGCCGGCTCGATCTCTTTGACTTGAGGCAGGCCGGAAGGCAGAATGCCGGGAGGCAGTTTGTTCTGGTAGGGCAGCGAACTTTCCTCATCGTCGACTTGAGGATCGTCATAAGTCAGAACTATTGGTGAATAAAATGGCCACTCCACTACTCACTTACATCTAAACACTCATGCAATACTTGTGTCCAATTCCTCCATTTGCAATATTACACATACACCAAGTATCAGCATTGCTTAAAGGTAATGGCATATTTTAAAAATAATTAAATTTTTTAAGAAACTACTCTTTAAAATTGCATTTGCTTGAACTACGAGATTGTTTGATAAATTACTTTTTGCGAGAAGTGATTTTTGTAGAAGTAAAAGAACTATGAAAGATAACCGAGACAACATTGCTAAACATTGTCTCTCAATTTTCTTCAAGTTATACTCAACTTGTATAAACATCAACACAACATAGCTAGGAAAACATTATACTTGTGAAAAGTGACCTTAGTAGCAACAATTGTCTAAAAACATTTATAGAAACATTTTTTGTATAAATTACTGCGATAAAAGAAAAATGTGACAGAAATTTTGAAAAGTGACTAGTAGAAACAATAATTGTTTAAAAACATTTTCTGTATAAATTACAGCGATGCAAGAAAAATGTGACTAAATTTTTGTGGTTCTAAAAAGGGGAAAATCAATTTGGGTAACAACCCTACCCCCGTATTTGAATAAATGTAATATACGAAAATGAATGGATATAGATATTATTTCGATGAGTGGGCTTTTTATAGATATTATTATAATCTTGTCATTTGCATAAAATTATACAATGTGAATGAGACAAAAAATCTAGAATAACAAATTACAAATATCACAGTTTTAAAAAAGGCTCTAGCTAATTAAATCATTGATAATTATAATTTGGAGATTTTCCATTTGTAATAAATAAATATTATTAATGATAGTATATAAAACGTATTTAAGATATAACCACCAGAGACTGTTTTTGCAAATAGTAAAGATCTCCTATAATCATAACTGAATCAATTTTTTTTAATATTTTCGTAGTATGTCTTCAAAATAGCCTACTTAACCATATGTTAGAATATGTATATGAAATTACAATTATCAATAACTCCATGTTGCAAGCACAGTAAAATTGAGCTCCTTTTAGAAGAAACATTTATGTAGAAATTCAGGAGTATCCATTAAAGAATTACGAGTTATCATCATGCTAAATGCAACATGTTGGTGGTTGATTTAATCGAACTTTTTAAAATTGCCAGCAGACTAGCAAATTTTTGGTAATAAGGTTAGCAGGCAAATTTTTCAAGTTAGGTAAAGATCTGCTTTATTTATTTACAAGAAGTATTGAAATACTGCTTAAATTTCTTGTTGTGGTACACATTCAGAGTAGCTTTTCAGAAATATTAATTTAAAGAAGAGAATAAGATAAACATTGTATTATCAACAGAGAAATAATGAGAAAAAGCACATTGAAACCTATTACAGTTGTGCTTGATAGTGGTAACTTTGCGGTAAGAAATACCAGTACCAGTTCCGATCAAGAAATATAACATATTTTTGTAAATCATACCAAATGTAACAATAGAGTAAGCATGGTTCTTTGGAATAATTGGATTTTTCTACTCTATAAACCTTTACAAACCCCAAATACTTCAGATAGAATATTTAAAAAATTAGTTTTGTCATATTTCAGAGACTACTATATAAAAACATATTAACGCATCCTCCACAGAGTTAGATTGATACCTTACCTGTGAACTCGTCCTCCCATTCTAAACCGGGATTTAGATTGTACTCGTCTTGAAAGGAAACAGAGACAAATTCAAACAATCACCATCTCATCTTAATAAAAATAACATAAAGTGTGAATTACCCAAACCAACAATTGAAGCTAAATACTGATAGTGAGTAGTGTAATGGCTGATGTAAGTAACGTGTAATATAAATGTCTTGGATTAAGCGATCTACTTCATTGCAACAGATGATAGTTAACCAGAGAATGAATGTTGAAAGAATAGATATGAAAAATGCTACAGAGCCCCAAATTACGGTGTAATTATGATGTACTTTGTAAAAATCTCATTTATGATCATTGTATAAATTAAGTCTTACCTAGGTAGGATACACTAATAATAAGGTTCTGTTATATACTATTATTTTACTTGTCTATTTGTTGATGAGATAATATACTTCCAGATATACATAATATAGTCCAAAAGCTGGGATTAAAAACAAATAAGATATTGAACCATCTTGATAAAATACCCGAACGAAAAAATCCATAACTCACATTTTGAAAACTGAAAGAGTGAAAGCAAGACAATTCAAGGAAATGAAAAGGAAAAGTGTAAGACGTCGAAGAAGTATTGACATGAAATTGATGTTACCCGATTATACACAAACTAACCTCATAAATGTTCTTCATTATTAAGTGGACTGAAAACCATAGGTGAAACTTGAAGATTTAACAATAACCTATTAGTAGACGGTTGATTAAGCTTAATCAACTATTTTATAAATTATCAATATGACTTATTCGTCATTAATCAACAGAGATTCATGAAAGAATAACCTAACCTAACCTGACAGTTTCTTATTCACTTGAAAAGTTATACAAGAATCATTCAAGTTGAAGAGAAATATCTTACATAGTACTCCGATATTATCCCAGAAAATTTTGCAGAAAAAATGCTACCGAAGCCAATCCCTGGAGCCCCACTCAGTTTCTAAATCGTTTTACATGTTATTGTCATGCATTATGATCTGATTAATATTGAGACGATAAAACAATGGGTTCAAGGAACAATTCTACAAGGGTTTTCAAGCACAATGCTCATACCTGCGTTTGCACAGAAATCAATAGGGTGAATAGAAAGCTTATTTACAAGGAAGCCTTTCAATCATCATAATTTTGGTTGCACTCCAAGCTAGATTAACACTAAATAGTCCACGAAATTATAAAATATTCCCCAGAATTCTTTGGCAAAGCAGGATTAGCTAGCTATATTGGTAGACAGCTCTAGTGGTGAATGATTTAAATTAATGTAAACTTGACAAATTTGGGAAGATGACAAATAGCTACTAAAATAGTTATACGACTATATAACTATATACTAACTAATAGAATAAAATAGACAAAAATGCTCTAAAAAATAAATTCACAAAAAACTTCAATTCTAATTTATTCCCCTTAGTTGTGTAAACCATATTTTAGTACAGTATTAGTAAAACCGAACTTAGAAAATTGTACAGAAAAATAAAGAAGTTCTTTCGAAATCACCCGCCATCTATGAAAACACTTGAGCAAAGCACAGACTGAAAATCTTAGAAAAAATTAGTTCAAACTGGTTTGTTAGAAAAATTCAAATAGCAACCATTACACTATCACTATCAATAATAATGTTAGCCAAAAATCAATTCAACATGAATCATAAAGCTATGCTAAGGAAAGAGATTATAATAAGTTGCTCTATCCCAAGCCGCATGGAATCCAAAAGACAGGGCAAATAAAAGCTTAGCTTATACATAATACATTATGATAGGATCATTTTCTATGTTAACCTGTCTACGCTATCAATCATCTATGAAAATATAATCATGAATATTATATGCCATATAATGTGTCAACATACATCACATATAATTTCAACTAGACTCCACTAGTTGTCACCCTGATTCATTCCCACCAAAAACCCTCTATCAGGAATAAATTTCATGAACAAAAAGAAGCAATTTGAATGTATTTTTCAAGACATGAAGAATACAGGTTTTGATAACGAGCAGATGCTTCATAGATTTTCTATTGGCCAATAGAACTCAAAAATTTAGCAAATCTTTATGCAGGTGAATATTATGGACATGTAAATCATCTAGAAATTGTGAAACATTAATATTTGTATAAATAGAACAGTATCGCGGCCGTTGATTTAGAGATATGCGTGAATTATTAAGGTTCACCCAATATTGAGCGGACCTCAACAATTCTCCCCATAATACTGAAGTTTTTCTGGAATTTTGATAAGATAGCCCTAAAAAATTATGCATATGAAACATTAAATCCCAGCAAAATCTTTGAATACAGCTTTAGATCATCAACAAGTAATTGATCTTCTTATTTGATGATTTGCACCTTAAAAGCACTGTTCAAAATGTTCTTAATCCCCATTTGTTTTGTGTACAAGATTTATTAAGCTGTATTGCGCTGTCTCAACATTAGATTTGTAGTAGATATTTTTGTGAATCTGAATCAAGTTTTAGTACCATATTAATGAATATTAGGTTTTAGTTAATATTGAAATAGTATAGTAGACAGTATAGTATGAAATAGTATAGTAGATAATTCAATATCCTTGTGAAAAAAAAACTAAGTAAGTAATCTAGGATAGTACGTAGTTCTGATGTTTAAAATTTATTCTATCGATAACTTTACATTTTTTCATAATAATGAGTCACTGAAAAGAATGCATCATTTACATGTCTTTTGCATCAATAACCTTTGCTTAAAAGGAAAATGCGATAAAAATCTAGTCATTCGATAACAAATGAGTGACTGTTGATCGCCGTTACAGCCCTGCTTGATGTAAGACTTTAAAAAGAGATTACTCTAACATTGACTTGATAAGAAAATAAAACTTAATGATAGTTCATCATCGAACTTTTGCTTGATGACAAATTCATCATCCCATCATTATAGTCAGAATAATATTGAATCATATACAATGTTTGCTTGAAGTAGTATGATTAATCTACTGTATTAAATTACAGTAAAAAGATTGCAATTTGCAACTAAAACTAATAATATCAACCTTTCAATTATTCAAACTAATAAGTCTTTTTAAATAACAAAAATCTTCTAGCCTTTAGGGCACTCGGCCACTAAAAGCTGTATTGAGCTGTTCAAACCCGAATCATTGGTTTCAATGAAATCATTCATTCGACGCCGCCCAGCACAGCTTCGCAATCAGTGGCTAGCCGATAATTGAAATCCATGAAAACTATTGGATTGGTTTGAACAGCAGCCGTCGCACACCGCAGCGCAGCTTTCAGTGGCCGGACGCCCTCACGCACTTATAAGTCGACAACAGTATTTAAATCATCAATAGTTGAAAGATCATTATTTTTACAGAAAATAAGTCATTCAATGTGCCGACATCAAGAATGAAAAAAGAGCAGATTCATGCAGAAGAATATGAGATTAACATGCAGAATTGTTATTTCTTGGATAAGTTTGTTTATTAATCCAACTTGAAGTACAGCATTTGATATGGTGAGTATGGTATAGAACCGCATTGAACGCAATGCTATTATTATGAACTTATCATGTGATAAGCTAGTTTTGCTATTATTTTTAAAAACTTCTAGCCTACAAAATTTCTTAAAATAAATTTGATAGTTTGATAGAAGTAGCAACGATTTCTGGCATTTAACTTTGATACTATATTTGAATATAATATTTTGAAAGAAAGTAGTAATAAATCTAATAACGGAGATTTATGCACACTTGGAACGTGATAATCTATGAAAAGATGTTTTTATAGCCGTTTATTGGAGCCAATAGGAATCAGTCATGCAATAGTCCCTAATTATTTAAATACGCATATGTACAACTGTACAAAACCATCATTCTAACCGCAAGGGTCCTCCACCAATAAAACCTTCGCGCTCATTACTTTGGCAGGCAAATACTCCACCTAAAACCATCCTTCAACTTATTCTTTATATTCATTATTTGATTTAGAAATTAAGAAAGCTTCAATGTTAATATAATTTAAGAGTGAGAATACATTGATATGATTTTTTATATTCTTTATTATAATGTTTTTGGTGTGAAACCGAGCTAGTAATTTTAGAAGAATATTTTTGAGAAGGAATTAACTTTTTTCATGTATTTAAAATAATTATTTTTAGAGAATTGATGTACATAAATAATGCAGTTATCAACTGAATAATTGTGAATATCGAGAAATCATATCTTATTTACAAACGTTCTACTACCGCCACCACAGAAACCAACAAAGTACCAAATCACACGCTGATTGTTCATGCAAATTAGAAATCGTTCAGAAAATGGCAGTCATCAATTTAAATGACAGATGAAATAGGAGTTACAAGCAACATTTTTTTTTCAAGTTTTTAGTATGTTTACCAATAAGTGGAAATCGACAAACCAATGAGTTTGAAGGCAATGGAATTTGAAGAAAGTGAATTAGTAATTACAAAACGTTTAGTATACACATTACTATATTATAAATATGCCAATATTTCACTTCCAAGAGAAGGTTGAACGATTGATTTTAAAAGAGGTGATGGGGGGGGGGAAGAATAAAGTAATTGTTAGAATAGAATGTTGGAAACCGAGTCTGTTCAGAAAAAGTGGACAAATAATAAAAAAAAGGATTAAAATATATCTAGCATCCCGTTTTTTATTATAAATAATTGATTTCCCTAAAATATTCTAATATTTCAAATATCTATTACACTCCAGTTACATAATTAACTTTTGATAGATGATAAAATGTTTTTTATCTTGAACATAATAAAATTGTAATTCGGTACATTATGAAATTAAAGATTACATTAGCATATATACACTAAAACTATTACTGCTCCATTAGACGAAATTCTCCATGTTTATTTTCTAGGAGACTATCTTTCAAATTGGAATAAATATTTGTATCCAATTTTCTCATGTGAACGCAGATTTACATCAGGCAGGACTGTGTTTTGACATAGATAGGTTGGACTATAATTGAAAAAGTACAGCAATAGAGAACCATCCTCCTTAAACTCTTTAAAACTGTTAAAAATATTGAAGGTTGAAAAATTAAGTGAGTAATTTAAGATTGAAAGTATGATGCATGTTTCCTAACAAAATCCTAATACTAATTATAGTGAGATATGAATTAATGAGGCCGCCAATAAATGTCAATAATAACCCTTTGGTCGTTTATTTTATCGTCCTTGTTAATTATATTTCATTCATGATATTTATTTCAAAAAATATCTACTATTCATTCAACTGTCGAAGGGTACTATTGCAATTTCACTCAAATTGAGTAACATTTACCAAAGTGAATTATTTTACCAAATTCCATTAGATTTTTACCAAAAGAACAGAAAACATCATGCCAGTTTTTAAATTACTAGCCTATATTTGAATCCAGAAAAAATAATATTAATATAAGCAATATGTATGACAGATTAAAAAAGAAATTCAAGTAACCTGCGACCATGCAAACTGAGCTGAAAATATGAAACACCACATCAACTAAACAGTATAATAGACCAAGTTCTATGATAATAAAAAACACTTCAACTAACACTGTAAAAATAGAACAAGAAAAATAAATATCATAGAAATATTCGGTTCAAAAATTCTCTGGGAAGGTGCGTTAAGATGTTGACAAAAATCATTATAAATTAAAACATTATTTGAGTGTTTAAATAATTTTATGAACAACGAGGTACCAACAATGTAGATAAAAATCAAGTTTCTTATTTCAAATCAAATTTTTTACTTGAAATAAATAATAAAATTAATGAAGGCATGGGGACCAACAATAGTTTTAAATTTCAACGTTTACTTTCATTCAAAGTGGATATGATTTTTATATTATTACTTTGAGGAAGCTTTTTAGAAAAGATCTAGAACATGGAATGCAATTTCGAAACAGACGTTTTTTAGGAATTTCATCTAGTTTCTACTCATAAGTAGTGAATTTTACAAGATGAAATAATGTGCCATTATTTCACAGTGCATTATTTGCCAGAGAATGTCATTTTTTAAACTGTAATCTGGTTCTCACTGAAAAAAAAGATTTATTTAATGCATTGTGAATCAATATTTTCTTACTCGTTTCAATATAAAGAATAATGAATCATAAAGGTTATATTGAAACTTATTTTGGTAATAGAGTTTAATTAACCGGGTGTACCCGCTTTTGTTTATAGGTTCAAAAATGAGTTACCAAAAATGTAAAAAAAACTCAGTAAATGAAATGCGATTTTCGATATTTTGAGAGTTGTGTCACAACCTCTATTGCACTTTTTTATGTAACTGTTTTAAACAAGGACTTTATTCTTTGGAATTTTCAAGGCTTGAGAGGAACACCAATGTTTAAATTATGAATTTATCGTAATGAATACCAAAAACCATGAATGATTTAATTTAATATCTTAAATTCTGGTCAGAATTTTGAATAACCGATAAAAGAACACAATACGAGATAACATAATAAAAAAATTGATTTGAAAGAAAAATCAAGTCTTCTAGAAGCACTTTTTTCACAACAATCATTTCCAAATTACTAAATAAATCTACTGTCTAAATAAAATCGATAAATTACAGAACAATTTAAATATGTTCAAAACATTCTAACACCATGCATTTTTCAAATTGAGAACATACTAGATAAGCACAGATTTCAATGCATCTGTGACTATTTTTCAGTCTAGGAAATACAATAAAATTCTAAAATATTTGAATTTCCAACTTACCGTAATAACCGAAAGTTTGGGCTGGAAAGTTGTTCAGACCATCACAGAAAAAAAACAGAAAAAGGAAAAAGATAGAGATTAGTTTTATGCTAGATACAAATTAAATTTTTATTAAATAACAAGAATTAACTTAAACATTCAATTATTACTGAAATATGAATACTAACTACAATGCAATAACTATCCTATACATCATACGAGTTCAATTTTGAAACGAGAAAAGAATGAATGATTGTTATATAATATTTTGAAACGATTGATAATGTTTGTCGCAATGTAAGTGGGATGATTGGTCAGCAAAGATGATGGCATAATGTAATACTTGTCAGGTGAAAACTATCTGGTGATACTTGTTACAGTATTTGATAAATGTATTTTAGGCTAAGTGAAAAGATTGTAAGTAATGTCTTATTATTGTTATGAATTATTTTATCAATTTTATTGAAAAAAATACACATGTACATAATAAATAATTGTTATAAATTATACAAATTGTTGGTGATTGAAATCGGACAGTTACTTCTGTGATAAAACATATAAAAGCCATGAGAATTATTAAAGTAACAAAGCTGATTTTAAATTGTTTTTGTAATTGAAATTAATTTATGATTTTGTAACAAGCTATACTATTGAAGATGGATACTGAACTTCCATGCAACAAAGTTGTTCTGTATCAATTACTACTGCCCTTACTTAGATGACAGAATAAGGATTAAATATAGATCTACAAAGAGGACAGAAAAAGGAATAATATAGATCTAAAAAGAGTTTCAAACAAGTTCCAGAGAAAATTATGAGGTTTGAATTCTGTTGACGGGGTAATGCAAATTACTGTACAATGCAGCTCAAGCTGCAAGTTGCTTGGGGTTACATAAAACTGAAAAAACTATGGAGTCTAACAAAATTAAAATGTGTTTCATTCTTATAAATCTACCCCCATCCTTGCCAAAAGATCCATGAAGAAAGACTAATCACTGCATAAGCAAAATTAGAGACAAAACTGAATGAATAAGAACTATTTTTATAGGTGCTCAAGTTTATAAATGAAAGATGAATTCAATTGAGTTTGAAATGCATTGCGGATATTGTAAAATCAGATGCCTCTTACCTTAGCTCAAGAAAGGATGAATTTGAACCAGCCAAATTAGGCAGCATAATAATTAGAATTTGCTATATGTAAAATAACACCAATTTTTTACGGGCAAACTCAGAATTAATCAACAACTTTTTCATTTAACCGTTTGGATTTTTAAAAACGACTAGAAACCCCAAAGTTTCTATTTAATACATTGTTACTAGCCAAGCACACATAAAATATACAATTTTACATCACTAAATTATATAGTTTCCATTTTCAATTATTACTTTCAATAATAATTACAGTAGTTTATAATTCTGCGGCCTCCGGATACCAGTTAATATAAATAGGTTCAAATACCTGCGTTTTGGTATCCAATAATGATAATTATTGGATAATAAAACGCAGGTATTTAAACCTTTATTTATAGTTTATAATGGTTTTAGCAATTTGGAATACCAAATTAATTGTTATTTAAATTAAAAAAGAAATGATTGGTACCTATGCTCTTAGTATTTCATACTAAATTCCTATCAATTGAGTGACTTCAAGTAATGAACTTTATTATGGATTTTCTCAATTCATTAGTTTGATCTTGTAAACTTACAAGTATTAGCTATTTTGGTATATATTTGCTGAATGAGTCTAACTACAATTACCTAGTTTGTACAAGTAGTGTATTTGATTATGAAAAATGTTTATTTTTTAAGATTAGGCAACGCTTTTATTGCTTAGTTTTTAATTATACTGAGATAAAAATACAAGAAAGATTATTGTACTGTACTGTACTGTATTGTTCAATGTGTATCTGGTGCAACATATTATTAGAAATATGAGTGTAATAATAATATTCATGAAGAGTCGTTCTAATATGGGTGTTATAATATTTTCATAAAGTGTCATTCTAACATCAATATCAAGTGTTATATTGTACAACCTTTTACCAACAGTTACAAAGCAACAAAAATATGATCATTTAAAATGTTTCAAAAAAGAATATACAAAAATGAACATTTTGCCAACTGGAAATTTATGTACATCAGTGCAATATGAATAAAATTGTGTTAGAAATATTTTCAACAGGCAATAATTGGGCAGATCAGCAACATTTAACAAACAATGCTTCAACTTCAAAATAATTTTTATTTTCAAAATTTGAAGTTGAAAATTGAAAGCTATATTATATTCACTGTAACACCAAGATAACTAAACTAACTTGCAACAACCGTATTTCAAAATGATTTGATAGTAAGCGTACAAAAAATAAAGATGAATAGGAATCTTATTTTTTTATAAAGTCAACTTCGTGAGGCATCTGATACATACAACATTCACAAATAATTCGGACATCTCTCATAATTTTTACAAAATTAAAAACCATATCACCTATTCCCTAAATACAATAATCACATAAGGTATTATTACAAACAGTTGAGAACAAATTTCAAAATGTGCTAATAACCACACTTTATGATGTTATCAAACATTATCAGAGAGCTTGTAGAAATTTAATGACTATTATAACATGCTTTTCGAATAATTTTATATTACACCATGTGTAGTGAGATTACAAAAATACAATACCTTATTAATACTAGTTTCAAATATTTCCTACGATTATCAACAAATCTCAATATAAATTAACGTGCTAACTGAGATGCACAAACTTCTACAAAAGAAAGAACATTTAACAACAAACATGTATGAGATGAAAAATGATACAGTACATTGAATTTTCTACTAGGAGCATGCTGTTCTTCAATGCACACGAAAGAATTTATTAAAGAAAACTAAAGGTGAGAAATTGTTTGAATGCCATGTTTTCACTCAATCAAGCGGGTTAGGAAAGGAGAGAAATTAACAAGCATTAAAAGTGTAGCAGAGCTCAACCATAGTTTTAACTATGACTACATTCAGTAGATCAGTTTATAAAAGAACAGACTGCAGAGCTCACTTCGAAAGAATCAATCAAGTCAATTACTTTGAAAAAGAAAAGTAAGTCAAGATCAGCTCTGATTATAAATTGACCCACCTTTCCTCGGACGCCACCAATCCTCGTAGTATCCTTTCAGTGGGGAAGAAGAATCAGATCCTTATTGGTTAGTCGCAAAAAAACAATTGAGAAAGCACACAATTTCTAAATTCCCTCATAGTAAGTAAATGCCACCAACACCAAGGGAATTCGAAAAAGAGTATGTCAAGTTGAAGAATTATAAGAAAGATGGGAAAGGCACAGAAGATGGAAAATAATAGCAATTAGAAACACATTTCGTTCATATGAAAATCTCTATTGTCTAATCTTATTCGCAATTTAAGGGGTATTCACGATGTTGGAGTTAGCCAGCTAAGTCAAGCTATTGGCTAACTCCTGCTATTTGCTAAGTCAGTGTTAACTCAATGCTATAGTAGTACGTTAGAAAAAAATTAGCAGACGAGATAGCAGATAGCGCAGGTTCTAGTCCGCCAACTCCAGCTATCTCCGTTAAAACCGTGGCCATCTTTGTTTTCTAACCCTACTTTTCACAACCTCAACTATGAAATTTTATGAATATCCGCTTGGAACGCTATTGTAGTTAGCATATAGCAGTTGTTCCTAGTTGGGGTGCTCACAATCCCAAGTTAGCAAATAGCAGTATAGCTCGTTAAAACGATATTGTGAATACCCCTATAGAGTCTACGCTATCTACACCTTCCTTAATACAGCAAGTTCCATCGTGTGAATATGGAGGAGATTCTTGCATAATTATATAATGATAGGTCATTCATTATTAAAGTTCAGCATTCAATAAACAATGAATGCCCTAGTTGAACTTATAGAACAATAGGGGTATTCACGATGTTGGAGTTAGCCAGCTAAGTCGAGTTATTCGCGAACTCCTTCTATTTGCTCAGTCAGTGTTAACTCAATGCTATAGTACGTTGAGAAAAAAATAGCAGACGAGATAGCAGATAGTGCAGGTTCAAGTCCGCTAACTCCAGCTATTTCCGTTTAGGGTTGCCATATAGAAAATTGAAAAGTCCTGACAAAAAGTCCGATTTCCACACAAATTCCTGACACTAAGAAAATGTAATACAGTAGCTGTGTATTATGAAGCATAAAATATTTCTGTATCAAGTGTGCGTACATTATGCTGACCCTCCCTCCCCTTCCAATGCAGCATAGCAACCTTATCTAGGTGGCAATATTCTGTACACACTCTTTGTACTCTGCGCCTGCGTACTTGAAAATCTTTTCTATTTCATTGAATATAAAAAAATCCTGACAAATCATTTAAAAAGACCGCAGTCCTGATGAGAGCCTCGAAATCCTGACGTATAGTAACCCTATTTCCGTTAAAGCCGTGGCCATCTTCGTTTTCTAACCCTACTTTTTACAACCTCAACTCGAACTTCAGTTATGAAGTTTCACGAATATCCGCTTGGAGCGCTATTGTAGTTAGCATATAGCAGTTGGTCCTAGTTGGGGTGCTCACAATCCCAAGTTAGCAAATAGCAGTTTAGCTAGTTAAAACCACGGGTAATAGAAGAGTACGGTAGGGTCCACGCGCATGTTCCCCTTCCACTCCGCCAGCAGCGTGACGTCACCAGTGCTCGGTGAATAGAGCACCACACACATCTAGACATAGAGGCCAGTGAGCACCAGTTACGTCATCGGCTCGCTAGTCTACTGCGCATTCACCTCGTGGACCCTACCGTACTCTTCTATTAGGCTTGTTTCACACTTGCATGACTGGTCGTTTACACGACGACGACATTTGGTCGTCAACGACATAAAAATTGGAACCGTTCACATATGTACATTCACCCGACCAAGACACTTTAGTAGACAATGTACAACGCGCTTCCGTAATTACCAACGAACAATTCAATGCGTACACAGAGTAGCTATCTTGCTCAATACAGTAGGCTGTCGTGTCGGAGATGAGTGTACAGTTCCAGTGGCTCGCTGCGCCCTGTAGTCGTTCATACAACACCGACAGTCGGCACGACTTGAAGGATGTTGTGGCCCCCTCGGCACTAGCACGACAGTCGTGCGTATCCACGACATTTGTCGGTCTAGTGTGAAGAAGCTGATATCCCTCTTTGCCCTTTAGTTGTATGAACGACACACTACATATAATTGTAATGTGAAGCGAGCCTTAACCGTGGTTAAAACAACATCGTGAATACCCCTATTGAACATCTAAATATCTCTATGAAACAGCTGGCAGTGATTCTTAAAACAATAAATCTATAAATACTGCGATTTATTGAAATTGATTCAATACAAAGTAATCTCCCCCACTCTATCGTTTTTGTAAATTCCTACCTTTTAGCAATGGAATACAATTACTTCGCACTTAATAACTTCCAATTTAAGTAAATCCTAATTCAATTTTATATAAAGCTCTTTCATATGGTTATAATCCATAGGCATTGGGTACTACCTACAAATGTGACGAAGGATTTATAATATTTGTATCAAGAGGGTTTTTCCCAGATATTATTGTTGATATTCATCACTTCAATCATTATTAATATCGACTATATATATCCAATCCAATAAGACTGATAATCTCATGACACCCCATCTCATATATTCCGAGTTATTAATTAAAAACCATTCTAGACTCTAGAATTCGAAAATATTACATTGCATGAATTAAAGACGCATGAAAAATCCGCGGTTCATTTGAGAGTAGACATTTTACAGTAGAGTGAAGAGATTTTTCTTGTAAGTGAATGTAAAATGAAGATGGAAATTTAAAAATAAACTCACTACTAATGTCAGTGGTACCATACCGTACAGCATTAGTTACAAACTGTTAAAGAGAGCGTCATCTAAGCATTAACCAATTGCGCTAAGTTAGCTATAAAATGTCAGCAAAATGTTAGTAAATGGGTGAATGGAATTAATATAGCGCAGTTCATAATTGGTCATTAGAGTAATGCTTACCATCGCGCTCATGTGGAGCATGGGCAGTTTGAGTTTGTTTTGTGTAGACTACTGTTTCTTTTGGTGGTATACTCGTGGTCTGAACGCTGACCACACTCAACTGCGGAGCCTTTTTTCTTTGACTGTTGAAAAATGAAAACTGGCATTAGACGATAGTACTTTTCGATACAAATACAGCATACACATAACCAGGATGGATACGTCATTAATACCCGCACAAAGACCAAGGGTAATTGGAAAAATAAATACTTCTAATTGCCTTTGTCTATTGTCATTGAGAAATATTTTATTTATTCATTTCAAAACATATTCTGATACAACAGAAAAGTCAGTTCATCAGTAGATAGGCTACTATGAAAATTGCATTTTTTCAATTATTGGCATTCGACGATGAGCTATACTTCATTTAAGGTTGTAAATACCTATTCAGCTTCCTAAATTATCAGTCCGTCAAAAACAATAGAAGAGTTAAAAAGAGAACCTTTAAAATATTTGAAAGGATTACTAGAATGGAAAATAAAGAAAAATCTAATTGAAATGAGATGAATCCCCTAGCTGTGTTGCAGCAATCTATCTTTATTGGATTGTCTAAAAACTTTGCATGAACAAATAACACTGATTTGCTTTCTCGATAGCATTTTCGAGGTTTAAAACTCAGAAAATAATAATGGCTCAATCACAAAATGGGAAGTGATAGCTGGGTGCCGTAGCAGGTATCTGTTCAATCAGATTAGATAATTGACGCTCTCCTGGCCCCTCTTTGTAAGGGTGAACAATTGGATCGGCCAGCAAAAAAGACTTCTAAACCCGGTGGTTCGGGACCCACCTAAAACTATAGGTACAACTCATCAATCACCATCATCCAACTCATTACCCACGCACTGGTCTCAGACCTGTGTGTGCTTCATCCGTCAAAAAAGATTATAATTCATTGCACTGAATGACATCAAATGGTGGGACACTAAATGCAGGTAGGTGTACAAAAATAAATGTGACACTATGGAATATTGACATAAACGCATCCAACGACTTACTCAACAGCTTACATAATACTTTAATTTTAAAAAGGATAGTCATGAATTATAATTTTCTTGTTCAAGCATCACTTAGTTTCGTGTTATCACCATCTCATCCATATTCACTATTCAATTCAAACACATACTGTCGAAAATTGAAACAACTAACCTCATAACAAATACAGGGGTGGCATTCGGCTGTAGACTGGCTTCAGGGGTAGCTGTTGAACTCTGTTCTGGAGTTCCAGCCGAGGTAACACTCGACAAACTTGATAGGACATCTGCAACATCAATCAATGAATAGATTCTTCAAAAAAATAATGAACAAAGGAACAGAAATTAAATAATGAACCTATGGACAAAGGGAGTGAAACAAATCGGCTATGAAATCAATTATGGTGATTAGAGTATTATTATTTTATGCATAAATGTCTACGTGCAGTTTAAAGCTCGACTGAAACGCCTACTGGTGTCAAAAGCGCTCTACTCTGTGGACGAGTTCATGTCATGCCGCTGGGACCTTTATATGAATAATTTCCCGTGAGTGAATGGTGATTTTATTTTATTGTATGTATGCATATGTAAGAGAATGTATATCTATATGTAGATAATAATTTATGTGGTTTGCAGATGCAATTGTAAATCGTTCGAACACAATAAAAGATGATTTGATTTGATTGTTATTATTATTAATAATAAATAATTAATGCTCAAGTGTAACAAATTATTAGAATTGATACCGTAGGTCTACAGAATATATGTAGGCCGGGGGCAACATATGAGTGCTATTCCTGAGTAATAATAGGTATTTACATGAACAACAACCGTGTCTGATAATGTGGAACATCAGTGCGAAACTTATGACATATAAATTTGTAGGTTGTGCGTGTGTGTATTTGCAATTAAAAGTAGAATAAAAAATTGTGTATTTAAAAATGGTGTAACTCTTTACGGAAATGAACTACTTTTTACACTTTTATCGACTCCAATTGAAAAAATTGAACTAATAGGGGATTAGATGCACGAACGGCAAAAAATTTAGAAGACATGATGCTCTCATAGCGTAAACTTGAAGCCCTGTACTTCGATAGACGTAGGAGCTCTGTCATACTTATGTAGAAAAACGCAATTTCATTCAAATATAGTATTATAGTTTGGTTGTATTGTATTGCATTGATGTGAATGTGACTTCATGTACCGGTATTTAATTTTTCATTTCAATATGAAAGTTCAACATTACTAACAAAAAAATTAACTTCAAATCGAATCATGAATGTTGATTGAATAGAATTTACCAGCAACCGGAGCAACGCCAAGAGAAGATAGCATTTCGTCCAGCTCCTTCCTTTGGTCTTTGTCTGCTGGAGCAGTTCTCTGTGCTGCTTCTTCAGCCTGAAAATGATAAATTATACTTACATGTCACCTATAATATGTTGAAAATTCAAAGCCAAATTCAGCAACTAGCGACAAAAAATTTGAGCCCATTACATGATGTAAGCTATTGCATCTTCCATAAACTAAACTTCTAGGTACGGTTAATACTTTTTGTAATTTACAGTACAACCCTTTCATTTCATCACCCACGGGACTAGGAGTAAGACCGGAAGGCAAAATAGGTCAGATTATCAGAAAAACATCATTATTTCATGCAAAATACATTGGAATACTTTTAAAATGGAACGTGAAATATTTGAACTATAAAAACGGATGAATTATTCCCTGTAGCGATACAACTAAATAACTTGCATTGCGATAAAATGCAAAAATGCTGTTTGTATTGAAAAAAGGCCCAACAATTTTTGACAAGTTTACGAGCTTGGTGTGGTTGGATGACCGAGGGCATCGAGGGGGTTCTACTGTAATTTAAAAATGAACCATTTTGATTAGTCTCAAATACGAGATTACTTGACAGGACATTATTTCGAAAGAATTTCTTTGAAGCATTTTATTAGAAAAACGGCTGTTTCTAATTCTGAACTAAAACAGGTAAGTTAGACAGACAGAGCTGATGAATTGGAAGATTAATTAGTAAGTTCAAATGGCAGTATGAGAGCTGATTAACATTCTGTTAATGATTGATTTGCACTTGAATAATAAAACTGCTTGATAACCAAATCTATACTTGTTAAAACAAAGATTAGAAAATAATATTACTAACATCTTTCTGTTCTTTCTCTCTTCGCCGACGTTCTTTTTCTTCTCTTATAGCTTGAAGCTTCGCTTTCTTCTTTTCGAGTTCGGCCTTTCGATCAGCCATTGTTCTATGAAAATCTGAAATAAAAGAAAAATTAATAATTGATACAAAAGCAGTCGATAAGTTAATGAACTGTGAACTTGGGAGAATCTTTCAAGTTTTCTATCGATGATTTTTTTGAATTTGAAGAAAGTCTTTGGAGCTAAAGTGAAGTAATGGTGCATCCCTTCACTGATTTCAAGAACTTCATTTTTTTAGGATGAAGTAGTGAAGTAGTTAAATGGTGATAATGGACAGGCTTAGTTTGAGACCACTGAGTGGCTCACAACCCAAACTATAATAATATAAAGCAATTTTATACCACATCATATGGATCAAATCAAGAATACATGAACGTATTGTAATTACTCGACGGTACTGTAAATATAGGCTACTAATATGAAGATTAGAGATGGGCGACTTCGACTCAAAAGTCGACTTTGTGTCGACTTGCACCCTGAGTCGACTCAATCGACTTGCCATGCATGATGTCGACACGACTTTCGTTTTTCTCACTATGCACTTTGCGACTTGAGTTGTATCATTGAATGGCTGAGTTTTTCGGTTCAGTGTCATCTAATATAAAGTCGTGTCGTCTAGTTTGAGTCAACTCAAGACATGAGAAATTCCTTTAGAATAGTAAGTCGAGAATGTCGAGATGTGTTAACGACTTCATAAGTATGACTTGCAAGTGCAATTTCGGTTGTGATTTTTGGTTTTTGAAAAGCATTTCTCAGTTCGATATTCTCTACTGCCTACATATTTATATATTAATGATAAATAAAAAAAAATATTTTTCTGCATGATGGAAAACACATCCAGAGGACGAGTTTATTGATATAAGTTCAAACATTACAAATATATAAAATAGAAAACAGTCATTTGATTGCTAAATTTAAAAAATATGATACCTCACTATAAAACTAGGTGTCCTGGTGATCATCAATATAAGATAGACTTGAGATAGATCAAGCTAATACTATTCTTAACTAGCTGCTATAACTAATACAACAATAAAAAAAAACTATTTATGGTACCTAAAACTACCTAAAGTAGGTATGCATAATCGTATTTCTATTCACATCCTATTTACTATGAGCTCCTATCTATGGTACGGTAGACTCCAATATTATAAAACCAATCCCTATTTTTTTTTTTTTAAACTATTAATACTGCCTTCTTCTTTTATTTCCAGTAGAATTCTATTGTAAATTGTTGGCCCTATAAATATGCTATTGATCTTTGTCCGAATTAATGAATTGTTAATTTATATCACTCCCGTCTTGGTGAATATACTAAAGAATCCTCATTCTTTTTCTATCTTCAACTACAGTAGTTCGAAAGCATGAACGACCCACGACTGATATGTTGACAGTGTCGACAAAAGTAGAGCCAAGAGTATTAACAAAACCGTTGAAATTGCAACTCAACCCGACTTAAGTCGTGTTTGAGTCGACTTGCACCTCTTCGACTCGACTTTAGCTTCGGTCGACTTGCTCTCTTCAGACCGACTCGCAAGTCGACTTGCGGAAAGGAATGAGTCGCCCATCACTTGGTTTTTATTTAAAAGGTTTCTCAACTTGGAATGTAACTTAATTGAAGGGTAAAATTGAGTTTCTTAGAATTTATGACTGATGTCTGGGTAGACATCCATAATGAATAAAACATGATAGGCTACTGTCACAGCTACATTTATTATAGAAAAATACAAGAAACTGAAGTTTCGGCAGTCAATCCATTCTCAATCAAATTATTCTGGTTTTTCATAACTGTGTTTGTGACAACATCAAGTAATTTATTATTTAACATTGAGTGTAATAGCAATAGGCTATATTCATTCTTATAAAATGGGTTGTAGTTCCGTATCTTTCCACCGAAACAATCAATTGAAAATTTTGTTATCAAAATAATGTTTGTTTTGAAACAGAAAAGAGACACATCCCAAGTAATATTGTACCGTATATTATAAAATTCTTTGAACACCATTACTTTAGACAATACCCAGCTCTTCTCATCGGTGGAGATGTTTTCCAGACACCTCTCCTATATTTTGATAGAACATGAAAGCAGAATCTTCGACATAATTATCAACAACCAACTTTGTTATAAACTTATACTAATATTCCATAAAGCAAAATAGTTCTTACATCAAATAGATGAAATGAATGACAGAGAGTGAAACGACGTCAAACTGCTGGACCCATCAGTCTCAACTTCTCAATCAAAAGATGTGCTTGAACCGCGTTTATTAATTAAATTGTATGAATAACAACTCATTTTAGTTAGAATGAAATACAGGGTAAACTACATGTGAAATCTCTGTATAAACTGTTAATTATGAGTTAATAAGAATGCAGACGCAGACCGAACTGAGAAAAAAGTAGTGAATCAGAGATTCCGGTGGCCGCCGTGGAGCTGCGCCCTGTTCTGAACAAGTGTTCAGATCAGCTGGGAGCAATACAATATTGGAGTGCCTACGATCAATAAACTTCATAAAATACAACTGAAACTTCAACAATTAACGATTAAAACTCCAATAGAAGTTGAAGTTTCATGGATTTTTTATTGGATCAAAATTTGGAAATCATGCTGGTTCATCATATAGCCGAATATGAAACTGAATTTTGAATAGAAAATTACAACTGAATATGAATATAATGATTATTTTTATGTTTCAAAATAATTTTTCTCCTAATTTTATAAATGCACATTTCAATTGAAATGTGAACGTGCTCTTCCCGCTTTCTTGATCACGTGACAAAAGTAGATGAACTTGTTCATGTACACAAGTTGTGCGGACGTGCGGATACGAATCTGTGTGACTGTGATCATTTCGTTGTAGTGTTGTAGATGTAAGATACTGTAAAATGGCTGACAAAGACGAGAATGAGAAAACCATTGCTGAAGACTTGGTTGTTACCAAGTATAAAATGGCTGGTGAAATTGTTAACCGTGAGTTATCGACAGAAAAATATCTAAAAAATAATATTACTATAGTTGCCATACCTTGCGTTCTCTACTATGTACTATAATGTAATGAGCAAGCTAACCTCCATATGGTATACATTCCATTATCAAATGCCATGTGGGCACATTCAGCTTTGTACACGATTTTTGTAATTACACTATCCCAAAATTCTACTATTAATATGGTACAATCATTATCGACTTATTACGGCATGTTATCATCCTTAAAAGAAGTGGGAACTTGTAGGTTACAGTATAGATGTAACCTATGAAGTCTTGGGAATTTAGACTAATCAAGAAATCGACTAACTTATATTGTTTTATCACAGTAAAATGCTCAAATAAAAAAGCGTCTTCTTGATATATTCAATCATACATTGGCAAACGAATCTTGCTTTGATGCGTTTTTATGATAATGATTTATTACAAATTCAATGAGCTGGATCCACCGTCGATTGAGCTCACTACGAATTCCGATTGTTTCTTTAAATTTAGGTCGCCGATGAACTGTCTCATTCCAATTATTATTAAAAAATTTCCTTTAATACATTTTATTATTGCACCTAACGTTGATTGAAGACTTCATGTTGGTATAATTCTCTTTGCGTATGGTTGCACTGTACTATGCATAAAGCTGATAACTAGATCTTGTTTTTTTTCTAACAAATTATTAATGCATTATGTGTGGTGTTTTAGTTAGGCTAATTGTGTTTAGAAATTCTAACACAGTATCTAAAAACGGTTGCTACTTGTTCGTACAGCGTTAGAGCAGCCCATTCAACCAATCATAGAATATGGAGTGATTCAACTTGATAAGTTGTAGAATTATTTTACACTAATTGCAAATTGGTTTAAAATCAAAGGTTTAAATATTTAATATTTTTTGCAGGCGTTTTAGTTAAGGTTCTTGAAAAGTGTGAAGTCGGTGCTTCTGTCAAAGAAATCTGTATATATGGAGATGATTTACTACTAGAAGAGACTGGAAAAGTATTTAAACGTGAGAAGGAACTTAAGAAAGGTAAACATGAAATGAACATAGATTTTATTTGTATTTTCGTGTTAGTTTTTGTTAATTTTGTGTAGTAATGTATCGTATATTCTTGATATAAGAATACCCAGAAAACAATGTCTTCAAATGTTCATGTTGCCGCAACGGCATTTTTGTTATTTTATTCTACGAAAAATGAATGCATTACACTGGAGGTAAAGATCGAGGTTATAGTGGTTTTCATGGCTGTTGGGCTCTGGCTGGCTTGGTTAATAATTACGAAATCGAAATTTTCGCCATTGCTTACAAATATTGTGAAAATACAAATGCACGGTAACCCAAAACAGCTCATTCCCGTATGGACAGTGTATGTTAGTTGTATGTAGCACATGTATGAAAGCTTTGTCGCGCAAATCTGTCCATCAGTATGATAGCAAGTTTACGTTACTGTTGGCAAAGTTGCTTGCAAATAATGTCTAGCGGAAAACCATTTTTGAGCTCAGAGCTAATCAGCTGTGAAAACCACTAAAAAGAGAGATTAAAGAAAATGTTCTCTTGGAGAACATGTTCTATTCTTCCTAAATGGTTTAAACTGTTCATCTCTGGTTTTCCTTCAAAATAATTCGCAAATATGTATGAAAAATGACTTATGGTCTGTAAAAAAAATACATACTACATTAGTATAGGTGAATATTCAATAGTGATGGTCTTAAGTCTATGTAGACTATGTCATTGTAGGCTATGTCATCGTATTTATTTCGATATGACTGACTAATAATAATAATATGACTGACTGATTTGTTTACAATTTCTGTTTCTTTTACATTGTCTTTTCAAATTTCAACCTCCTAATTCTATCTTTCTATCAATAAAATTGATATTGTATCTTTTTTTCAGGAATCGCTTTCCCAACTTGTGTGTCCGTTAACAACTGTATCTGTCATTACTCGCCTCTTCGTTCTCAGCAAGATTATGTTATTAAAGAAGACGATGTCGTTAAAGTGTAAGTCAATTGTTTTGATCTATCATTTCCTTAAAGCAATCAATTATCAGTAAATAATGAACAATCAGACAATAATTTGGCTGTACGTTACGAATTTGAAAGATGGTCTTGTCAGTAATCTTTTCTTCCTCAGTGTCATATGGGTACGAGTTTTCTGTTAATTGGAGAAAAATTTATCCAATGTCTGAGCCTCACTTCAATTTTTTATTTGATCTGATCATTGAAAAACTTGAGATTGATTGGAATATATTCATATTTTGAATATAATAATATCCTACTGTGCAAATGACGTGTTGCGATTACAATTAGCTAATTTTGTAACAGATTTTTATAAATAGATTTTCTTGAAATTGAATGAGCTGTTTAACTTTTTATGATCAATTTATCTATTGTCTTTTCTAACGGAAATAATAATTTATCTAGGCTCTGTGCTCTATCGTCTAGTCGGTTGAACTTAGTAGCAATTTCGCAATTAAAAACTGACCTAGTGTTGATAAGCAGAATACAATGTAACAGTAGTTACCAATAGGCTAATAATTGTGGGCAATAATGAAAATAGTTTTATATCGCTCATTAGTTGATAATACATTTTTTTATTCATACTCAATCTAATTCCTGTTAGGCATTCAAGCTAGTGATAGCTCTCTATTTCCTCTTTAAATACTATTGTATTAACCGGTAATGGGAGCGTGAGAATAAAATGTTTATCATTTTCATTCTTAAACTCTTATCTTCAAATGCCTTGATAATAGGATAAGTGTTAATTAAATATGTAAAATGAAATAATTATTGATATAATATTGAAGTTGGAATACGTTTTGCTAGTTTTCTTTATTTCGTACTCTGAGAATCTGAACATATGAATATAACAACAACAGCTGTAATAATTTTAATAAATAGATATAACAGTGTTGGTCGCTCGCTGAGCGCGATTTTCAGTCACGAGCGCTGGGGACTGTGCTTGGAAAGGATAATAACACGTCAAGGGTAACTGGCGGAAATAATTCGCTTAATTTTTACATTGGAAACATATTTGTAAATTGATGATAGTATCGTGTAACCTGGCTAGCTCAGGTCTGGTGTCCAGTTCTCAGGTCGCACTTGAGCAATTCAATTCATCATCAATCCTTGGCCAGTTTATTCAACTGGACAGATTTCGCCATAAATAAAACTTACTACAATTATCAAGATGGCGTGGATATTAAAAGGATTCCAAGATACTTGTAACTTCGTCATCATGCAGTGAATAGAGTGGCAGATTAAGAAGCAAGTTAAGGCATCTGCAGTGACGGCTGTTTGTAAAACAAAAGAAATTTCTCATTCATATATATGAATAATATAAAATATTATTCATATATATGAATAGCTCTATTCATTCTATGTTATAAATTCGCTTTTCACAATATTTCCATATATATTTTTTTTGCGCTCATCCACTGGTAGAACTGTAATTTTAGTTCCAAACAACCCTCACAAAATAAAAACCATAGTATCCACCAATAAAAGTCATCATTTTCAGACTAGATTGCTCGATAGTGTGTATTAAATTGTTAAACAATGCTTTGGTTCAATTGATGATTGAATCAGATATTTATACTGTGTTGAATAGATGAAATTTCAGTGTATTGAGGCTAACCAATTTACAATTTTATAGTTTGAGAAGAATTTTGGATAATTCAGCGGCTTTAATTTCTAATATTCAATTTTTCAGTGATCTTGGTGCACATGTTGATGGATTCATTGCAGTGGTAGCTCACACCAAGATCATTGGTGCATCTGCTGATAAGATGGTGACCGGCCGAAAAGCTGATGCCATGCTAGCAGCTCATTACGCAGCTCAAGCAGCACTGAAACTTCTCAAGCCAGGCAATGAAGTAAGTTAGAGTCGGTCAACTCATTTTTAGCGCGCAGAAAATCTTTTTGTTTTGTATCACACAGCGCGATTTTTTGTATCACCTCTTACAAGAGGCTGTGCTGGGATCTGAACTCTTTATATTTATGACAAAGGGTCGTCACAGACCCCAATAAAGTCAACATTGAGGGTTTTTCAATGGAATTCAATAGCTGGACAACGGAAAGACTTGGTATTGTCATACACTTAGGGTTTTGCTTTTTTCAGTTTATTTTCATGATGAATTTCTATTCAATAGATCTTTAAGACTGTACAACAAGCCATGGCTGGTACACTGGAAAAGTCCAGTCCCTGTTTGGACACAAAACATTGCCAACACACGTGTGTGTATTGAGCCTCGATTACATTGGGTTAGATTAATGGGCCTAACTAAAAAGCCAGAGAGTACCTATAGTATAGGCCAATCCAGATCCACACACACACACCCCACGCCATTTTGGGAGTGCTTGGTTTTGTATTGTAAGGTTTTAGGAGGCAGACCTTTGGGGAGGGGGGAGCGGAGCAGCCCTGTAGTGTTGCTTACTATCTGGCTTTTTAGTTAATAGACTAGCCCAATGTAATCGAGGCTCATACACGCTTGTATGTTGGCAATGTTTTGTGTCCTAACAGGGACTTCCCCATCTAACAGTAGAGTGTACCAGCCCTACACTCTATTGTAGTGAGTGCACCAGCCTTATTGTATAGTCCTTAAGATCTATTGAATAGAAATTCATCATGGAAATGAATAGGCGCTTAAGCATGGGTTAGTTTATTCAAATGACTAGGCTTAGTAAGCCTACACTTGGTCCAGTTACCTAAATTGTTTACTCGCCGTCTTTCTCAGTCGACTCGCCCAGATATTGAACATTCGTCGAGTAGTAATTCGCACTTCCTACTCGACTAAAGTAACCCAGACTTGAGTGTTGTAGCTGATCCATAAAATTCCCATGTATATTCCGAACCCTAGAAACTCTCTGATCGATATGACTTCTTCACCTTGTATCTTCACGTTTTTCTGTGCAATTTAGTTTTGCTCTATTTTGGATTCCACTGTATGCTATTTTCTACTTTTTCAGGCTTATTCGATAACTAACGCTGTTCAGAGTGTTTGCGATGACTTCAAATGCAAGCCGGTTGAGGGTATGTTGAGTCACCAGCTGAAACAATTCAAAATTGATGGTGAGAAGACGATCATCCAGAATCCAACTGAGGCGCAAAAGAAAGAACATGAAAAGCACGAATTTGCCGTTCATGAAGTGTATGCAATGGATGTCTTGGTTAGCACGGGAGAGGGAGTGGTGGGTAAAATTGTTTTTTATTTTCATTAACTATGTTTTTCATTTATCTGTACTTTGTTCAATTACTGTATTATTGAGCTTTCTACAGTTAAACTTTGAAGTCTAACAAGCTATTACTTACCGTTTAGCAGTGAATAGATTTATTAATTTTATTTGTTGTGTGATTATCTAGGACAGCGATAAGCCGCGTCTCCACCAACGGACAAACATTGAACATATGGGTCAGCGAACATGTTCTTCAGTTCAATTTAAATGTTCGGTCTGTGAGCGAACAGTGACGACCAACAACAGGTTCCCGCCACTACGCCCACCACACCGATCATAATGTTCGAGAAGGCGTCCACACCAAACAATGTTCGGCGACATCAGATAATTCCAGCGAACACTGTTCACCGAGCATGTTCGGTTGGTGGAGACGCGGCTTTAGCGTTTTCAAAAAAGAAATCAAACAATCATACTATGTATTTCTTTGACTTCAATCTTACAATTTTATTCTTATAAAACAAATTTATTTGAAATAATTGGTGAATTGAATTTATTTTGTTTTATTTGCTTATTGATGAATGATCTTATAAACAAAGTTTGGTGGTCAAATACTAGTTTTATGTTATTGAATCAGTAAAATGCGTACATGCTTATCAATTTCCCGTTCCTGTGATTAACGGGCTCTGGGCATTGACAAGCGTTCGCCACTTTCTCCGGTCCTACCTAAGTTGTTCCAAAACATCCCACCACTGTCGTCCCCATCGTGCTAATTCTCCCCTCACTTCATCTTTCCATACTTTTCTGTGTCTTCCTCTTGGTCGTCTATCCTCGATAATACTCTCTTCCATTTTCCTTGGTGACAATAGTCCTCTTGAATCTATTCTCTTTACGTGCCCAAACCATCTTAAGGTGCAGAGACTATTTCGCAAGCTATTTAAACCGGCCAGATTCCCAATCTCAAACATTTCTCACGTTGTCGCTTCTAGTTTTACCAATTGTACTGCGTAAACCTCATCTCAAGCAAATCTTCATATTTTTTTAGATAGTGTTTTAAAAAAATATAAATCCAATTTTCCTTTTCAAAATCTACTTGTGTTTTTTCTTATGAATTTTCAACTCTATATTTTGTAGTTGGTCATTTAAATTTCAAATTTTGCCAGTTATTTAGTACATATTCTGATAAATTGACATTCATGTTTAGAATTCAGTTCATTGAACTTGTGTATTTTAATAATAAACACATTGCTAGATGTTTGAACAAGCCTGATTGCTTCAATAATTATGATTGCTTACGGTGCTTAAACAGTGGAACATCCAATACACGATGATAATCACCATCGGAAAATGAAATGTATGCTGTGGAATGGTGTATGAAAGATTGGAGTAGTGTGAATACCACCATTCCATAGCATGTGTTTCATTTTGCGATGGTGATTATCATAAAGTACTGTAGAAAAGCAATTTATTTATAAGCAACAGTGCAAAAGTACCGATTCACTACCGATAATTATTATATTGTCTCCCGATAATTTTCATCTTGTGTTTTTCTGTTTGATTTCACAGGGCAAAGAGGCCGACACAAAAGTATCTGTTTACAAGAAAACAGACGAGACTTACCAGCTGAAATTGAAGGCATCTCGAATGTTCTATTCTGAAGTGTGCCACAAGTATGGCACAATGCCGTTCAACTTGAGAAACTTTGAGGAAGAAACAAAAGCCAAAATGGGCGTTGGAGAATGCGTCAAATACAAACTCATAGAACCGTTCCAAGTACTGTATGAAAAACCTAGTAAGTGCCATACTTATTAGCAATTTAATAGACATTTCGTAGAAATTGGAACTAATCCAAGGTCGCCCCCGAGTCTTGAAGCTTTCATTTTCTATTGAATTAGATACCTAGTAGTCCGTTTTATTAATTGAAATTTAATTAATAAACATGATTAAAGATAATTAAGTAAAACTTACGGCCGATTGCACGAAAGCCAATTAAATAAGTAGTTTAATGTCAGTTAACCAACTGTCGTAAGTGTAATGGGTTTTATTTCTGTTGCACAAAGATCCCTTAGTTAATGTTCGTTAACCGAACTGGCACAATCTGGCTTCCCTGTAATTTGATCAACAGCTGATTCTGAAGTTGAGAAAAAATATGAATTAGAATTATTGTGAATTATTTGAATCATTCAACTATCTCAATATTATTATAATTATTCTTAATAGACTTTATTCATTTTGAAAGGTTTTTAACACCTACGACCTAATTTGCAGTTACGTGTTCTGGTACAATAAGCATAACCTATAAAATGTAGCTTAACGGGCATTAGTGAGATTTAATCATCGGTGATCGGGCGGTTAAATATGTTTTACGCCGGTTAACCTAATCGGCGTTATCGCTTGTGAGGTCCTTTGTGCAATTAAATTCTCTCCATTAAGTTTAATTTCCGTAGAATGACTTCTTTCTACGGGGATTAAATTTAATTTGCTTTTGTGCAACCGGCCGTTAGTTTATTAAATATTTATAGCAAGTGTTGGATACTGATTTGTAAATGTGTTCCCAACGGCTATAGGAAAAGTAAAAAGTAACGTAATTTAATAAGTCATGAACAAGTAGTAAAAAAGTTAGTCGAAAAATTGTTATTGCTGTGAACAGTTGATGTTGATGTTGTCAACAGTTACGACTATTTGTGAAGTCGTAAGATGAGTAAGGGTGCTTGCACAGTGGAGCATCCAATATTCGAGGATAATCACCATTGTCATTATATATGTAAAATTTGAAGTGTTTTATTTGGGATTGCAATGCATGTTTGATTGTAAAGTAAATTCGTATGGCTTTTCGTGGTGGTGAGACCCTTACGGGTAGTTCCACCTCGCCGTTTTTTTAACGACTGCTTTTTTTTATATGCAACCGGGACCGACGGCTTAACGTGTTCTCCGAAACACGGGAGTGGCTCGAGAAAAATATCTTGTACTCAACTGGGATCGAACCCAGGACCTTTGGCTTATCAGACCAGCGATAAGCCAACCCGGCTACGCCGACTCCATGTTTAGTAATACACAGCTAAGCGTCTTTACTGCATGTATTTCTCAAGCAAATTTTTATTGATGCTGTGAGGTTCTTATTCAAGAAAAGAAAACTCATCTCAAATAAGAATTCACTATGTGATTGACCAGCAAGATGTGCCTCGTATCTGGCCATCGTGTTGTTGAGTCACAAGCTCTCAATACTGCACTTAGATGTGATCGAGCAACTCTCAACCTATTTCATAAAGATATCAGTTTTTTAGTGGTTGTGAAGTTGTAGGTCTACCATGATTTCCAAATGATGAGGTGGAACTACCCTCAAGGGTCTCCCCAACCATGCCATAAGTTTTTTTTTTAATTGAAAACTTGTTTGTCAAACAAAAGAAAATATTTCATTCGCATAATTCTGTTTCATTAAGGATTTTGGTATAAATTTGTATTTTTAATTTTCTCAAATTTTTCTGCTCTCATTTACAGGTGAAATTGTAGTTCACTTCAAGTTTACAGTTTTGTTAATGCCAAACAAGCCTCACAAAATCACCGGTCTCGATTTCTCTCCAGAACTTTATCAATCAGAACATTCTGTTAGCAATCAGGAAATGAAGGTGAATATTTGTTATTAAATATTTTTTAATATATCTTTTTAATGAAACTTTAACTTCTAATAACCTTAAAGTAATGGCTGATTTAAAATGATGAATTTTGTATCATTAATTAAATTATTTACAAAAAACAAATTAACAAATTATTAGTGATGAATTTTGTATTATTAATTAATTTGTATTATTTTTTAATTGAATTCTATATGTAAAATTGAATAAACTTATTGGAGGGCTGATGAAAATCCTGCATGAAAATGAAGACGCAAAACTTGAAATTAGACCAAAAGTAACAAGAATGTTATAATCATAATCAAAAATATTTTTAATTAGGACAAAGGTTCCTATTCAGAAAAAATGAAAGGAATCTAGACTTCAAATTTTATTTCAAAGAATAAGCTACAGAGAACTGGGAGCTCTTGAGTAGACGCTTTAAAAAAAAGTCTAAAGATATCATTTTTTGTCGTAATGGGTTTTAATAGTTGATTTTAGAAACTCAGAGGCTTCTTTTTTTCCTGAGGATGAAGCCCACATAAGTCGGAGACCTGTGTGTGGGTAATGAATTGGGTGATTGTGATTGATGAGTTTTTGGTGGGTTCCGAATCACCGGGAGCTGATTTTACAGACGAGAACAGAGTCTTTTTTGCTGGTCAATGCATTGGATAAAGTTCATCGTCAGAAACTGCTGCAAATCTAGTTAGAAATGTACTCCTTGCGAGCATGAATAGAATGCATTGAGACTAGCGATATCAAATTCATCAAAGTTCATTTTTGTAATATTACACATTTTTACTATTACCTCATGTTCACTTAATTTTCTTTTCAGACATTACTATGCTGTCCAACAACAAACCCGAAATCGGCCAAAAAGAAAAAGAAGAAGTTAACTAAAACCGCCAATGATGATCAGAATAATGAAATCAATGAAGTGGCTAATCAAGTTAATGATGTTAAAATATGAGTTTTCAATAAATTCACGACAAGAATTCTAGATGAAAGAGAGAAATTTTAGTCAGATCAGAGGCGAACCATTTTGAAAGAGAAATATATTAATGAAGTCAGCATAATATGAGTGACGAGCTTTTTGGGACTTTTTAGGAATGACATTGATTGTAATTGAAAGGTTTAACAGCATTTGCCTGTTTTGCAGTTGGAAGTTCAGTTAGCAATTAACATGATTCCATGTTTAATCTTATTCTAAGATGCCATTATTGTAAGGTTTACTCCATGTTAGATATCCTTGAATTTGCGATAGACATGGCGTAATAATTGGCTCAGAAAGTAACACAAATGATATTGTTCAAGATCATAAACGTTGACTTTTATATAATAAGCGTATTTGACTTTTCAATCTTACACTGACCATTAGCTCGTAAAATGTTGAATTTTTTAACTAAGTACCGCTTTATATAATACTCATTCAATTTAATTCAAACCATTCATAATCATTTAGGAAGAAGTGTTGTTTAATTTAATTTTTGGGTTCTTCCTCTCGGGATTTTTTTAGATTAACTCTAAAGCTTTTGTTTTTTTTTTACTTTTATTGCTTATACAACATTGGTAGATGCTTTTAATTGCTGGATTTCATAGTTCTCCTTGAACGATTTTGTAACAAAATTCTATTTTAAAATTATAGTTTTACACCACACTTGTGTTGTATCTCTGTATAATCTATTTCAGCAAATAAAAACTAGGGGTTTTAAAAAAATATTCAGTCATTTACTGATGGTACAAAAATAGTATTCATTTTATTTGTTTTTTATCTTTTATCATAATGTGCGTTATTTGTTGGCTCTGCACATTAATTAGCTTTATTTAATTATTTAATTGAACAAGTCGATTCATATTATCAAATTTTTCGATCGTTAATGTACGAATCTGTGCCTTCAATTATTGAAAATCTTTTTTTTTGTCATTTCTTTAATTAATTATTTTAAACCAATGTAATATTATAGGATAAATTTCAAGAGTATTGCAATTACTACTTAATTGGGTTTTTACTGTTTCAAATTCTCTTCAATATCAATTTTATGTAAATGTTGAATTATAACATTGAATTGTAAAAATTAATAGTGCTCATCATGCTGCAAAAATTGAGTATCTTTTGAATGGAAGAAATTATGTTTGAAAAAACAGCTTTCTTATTTTTTGTGTTCATCACATTCCTTCCACAACTAAATCACATTTGCTTATTATTATATGTGGTTATATTTAGGTGTTTGGTCCACAGGCATGCATTCTGCTTGTATGGGCTAGAAAATAACATTGGAAAAATGGCATTGCCATTTGGCACGGTATTGGTTGCAACAGGTATCCTTTTTTCAAGGTACAAAAAATGAAAATTGGTCCATAAAAGAAGATAGTCCGCGGGCAAAGCGTGGAGTCGACTGCACGCTTGGCAAACGCTTCGTGTGTTAACTGCCTGAGTCATCCTTTTTCTACCTTGAAGAACAGCATTCTTCATTTCGTACGCTTCTCTTCATAATGTAATTTTCCTGATTCTAGAGTTTAGAGTAGTACTTGAATACATACAATAAGACTCTGTTGATATGTTTTAATGCGTCATGGTCCGCTCAATATTTATATCTCCTACTTTCTTCAAAAATTGCCGTCAACAAGAACTGAAGTGAAAGTTTAAGTAGACTATTGCATGTATTATTGATTTTCTTTACAAAATTTGGTTCTACCTGTAAACATTCACAAATATTGGAGAGAATATTCAATAATGATAATTATATTTTATTTCATAATTACAAACATTATTTTGGAATGACCAAATTTGATGCTTGTATCGTAAAGCTTTTCAAATCAAATTTATTTTTAAAAAATTTGAATCAATTGCAAAATAAAACAAAATCAACTTATCTTCAAATATGTGTTTTCATATAGGAAAACCTGTGTGGGAACACTTCAATACTTAGTAAATTTTAACAGCTTACTTAACCTCTATACACACGTCCACTCGTATTCTTTCACGCAAAAAAAACTAGATTATCTCTAGTGGTGGCTGCTTTTTTCCTTATTAGTTATATTTATTAAATTTTGGATATCGTTTTTAATGAAATACTTAAGTGCTGTCAACCAGTTTTTACAAATTGAAAGTAATTCTAACTTTTACAATGATTTAGAAATGAAGTCACTCGTTTTATCTATAGGGTACTTTATACTTAATATATTTTTATATTAATTTAGAAAAAAATTCATTTGCGTTATCTATTTGTAAGGTGATTTTCAATAGTCAATATTCTTTAAGAACAGTAATAGTTGTCAATAATAACAATAATTCTTACAATAATTATGGTAACAAGTATAATGCACATAATATATTATAAAATGTGCTTAAAAATTACGATATTATTTTTGAGTTGTGTCTTCAAATTAATTATTTTCATTTCACTCCTGCCAGTCTGTCCATTGTTTCAAAAACTCATGAATATTGTACATTGGCTTTCTTTTAAGTCTTTTCAATATCACACAGTCCAGCCCTGGGTAGATGGTTCCACAGCCTACGGCCCATGTATGACGATTTCTCCTTGAAGATCGCAGTTCGGTGCCTTGGAAGTACATATTTTTCTGCCTGACGTGTGACATATGTATGCACATCTGTACCTCTCTGCAGATGGAGTTGGCTTGCATAAATGATGAATTCCACGATGATTACAGTCCAGATATCGGAAAGCATCTCGACATGTCTCCCGTTGCTTTACGAGTACTCTTACAGCCTTCTTTTTGAAGTGTGAGGACCCTCTGCAGACGATCCCCCCACACAATAAGGCCCTATCTTAGGTGAGAATCCAACAGAGCGTAGTAAGCTGCTTTTGCCGCTTCCAGGGTTGCAATCCACTTCACTCTCCTAATCACGTATATCCCTGAGCCTAGTTTCTTATATACACTACCCACGTGCCATGATAGGCCACTGTCTAATGTAATGCCCAAGAATTCTACCTTGCTCGATCTCTTCTGTTCTGACTGTACTGCATGAATTCATTAATTGAGTTCCTCTTTCACTGAACTTTTAACACTCCTTGGTCACCATTGCAAAATGAAACATGCTAAGGAAAGGTGGCATCCAAGTTCCAATCTGTAATACAGCATGAGTTTTATTAAGTTTGATTTAGCGATGGTGATTATCAGGCACATAGCCAGGATTTTCTTTTGGTTGGGGATGAAACCGGGTTAGCCATGTACTGGTGAGGGTATGGAATGACAAAATACGTGCCTGGTGATTATCTTTAAGTTTTGAATGCTTCAATGTACAAGTAACCTAGTAGGCCTACATCATACAACCCAGGTAGCAAGTAAGCTTACAGAAAGTCTTGCCCTTCGTTTGGCAGGAAAAACATTTTAACCAAACTTGGCAAGCATTCCTCGGAAAGTTTGAGGATAGTTTGTAGTCGAACGCTTGCCATTTATAGAGCTGGTACAATATATTGCTTTGCTGACCATGCGTACGGATTTGGATGTACAGTACTGTATAAAATACTGTTAGTTGTATCTAATGAAAAGAACAAGATGAAATAGGTTTCCCACAAGAAATAGACAAGTACTGGCGTGAATAATTTTGAACTGCGTATTTCAAACTGGTTGTCAATTCACGGTTCGCAGTGTTTGCGAAATTTTAGCTGTCCAATAATTGAGATCTTCAATTTCCAAATGGTTTATTGGATACGCTCTGGCAGAAATATATACCGTACCAGAAACTAACATGTTTGTTTCATCAAGTGATACCCAATACAAAATATTTTTGAACAATGAAGCTGATGCCATTTCATTTGATTAATGACTTAGTTCCTCATCTTGAGTGATGTAACCTGGCTGCTTTCAGGATTATAGAAATAATAATTTTGAAAGAAGGGGATTGAATTGAAAAATATTGTATGTACCGTACCTATATGGCCATTCATCGACCTATAAGAATGTTCTATAGAAATAATTATGTCTAGGCATACCTTCATGAAAAACTGAACCGCCTCAGGAGAAAAGCCCCAGAAGCGGTCTTTCAGAAAGAATGAGATTTGTTTGCTTGACATGTAACTTTCTTTTATAGGTAACTTAGTGAAGGGGACAGGGCTTTTTTATAAATTATTAGAATAAAACATTAAAGGGTCGCAGATGTTTTATAGTTATTATTATTACTGTGAATTATGTAATTTGGTGAATTCACCATGAAATAATACAGGCATGGAATTCAAATTTCCTATGAAATGAGTTTACGATTACTCACCATAGATAGCGTAGCGATGCTGATTGTTGGGCTTCGCATTTTGCGTTTGCTCATAAATAGACCAATGACGTAGGATCTCACGTTCTCAAAACGGTATTCTCCCCACAAAACGATATCCACACATCACTGTGCGCACAATTCAGTTTAGGTTAGCGCGCTACGTATTGTGCAGACTGCCTTTTGCTGTGGTGTGTAAAGTGATCGCATGGATCAGCCCCTATTCGTGTTCAAACGATTGTGAACAGTGTTTTATGACTGATTTCTGAGGAGTTTTAAGGTGAGTAATTCTAACAACACTCATTAAATTGTTTATAAAAAATTAAGATTTTATGAGGTTTAGAACTCAGAACACATTGCATTTTTTCACGTGTGGCATGGTGAAGCCGACGGGTGATGTAATATTTTATGTCCATTAGGATGATGTACGTTTTTTTTTTACTTTTCGGCTTCTATTGTGTCTAGATTTTTATGGATACTTTCCTTACAGAGCATCTAGTGTTTACCTAGTGTTTCAAATTTAATTGGTCAATTTTGTCGCCACTGTTGAAATTGAGGTTAGAATGGTATTCATTTCATTTTCGTTGAGATCGTATGTGAATTTTATGCTAGAATATCATGTTCATTTGCAATGCGAGTCAAACATGATGGTTTCTAAAATAAATCCCTTGCGCGAAATAAGTGCAACTTATACTAAAATAACTTCGTAGAGGTTGAGGCTTACACAGTGGAGCATACTATATTCTGACATCCACCATCTGAACTCATGGTGTGGAATGGTGGTAATCACGTTGTAGGATGCAATCACCCTACCTTAGAGTGCACGTCAAGTACGTTCTGTGGAATGTTAAAAATGACATATTTGAGCAGAGTGAACCCATTCCACAGCGTTGGTTGAGTTCTTGGGAGCTTTACCGGTAACCGATATTATGTTAACGGGGGCGTCTGATTGGTCTATTCAAATTTATAGACGTTGAGAAATTTAAATTGACCAATCAGACGACATCGGTAAAATTTACCGGTAAATGAGAAGGCTCTCATGAACTCAACCATGTGTTTGATTTTGCCATGGTGGTTAAGTTTGAGTATTGAATCAATGGATTCTCCTCTGTGTCAGCACTCCTACTTGAGCTTGAGGACCGTTTCTCGTCCTTATTGATTTGTGCCGGTACACTGTACCCAGTATTGTACTGAATATTATTGAATTGAACTCACAAAATTCCCTTTTCTCTGGCGAGTTCTCTGGTGTCATCCGTTGGAATATAAATACATAAATAAATGAACATAACATTATATGAACAGATGCCGGGCATAAAGGACACCCCCTTGCTCTATTCTGTTGAGTGACAAGTGAGGAGAGGCCCGGCTTCAGAAGGTGCAGCCTCTAACAATACGTGGTGTTTTTCATGACGAAATACTTGAACACAACATGAACATGCACTGACACTATATGTATTTTCTTTTTTGTTTTTACGCTCTAAAAGGGTCAAGTACCGGTACCTTTATTTTTATATTTTGAATTTTGGGTCACCTACCCCACAGACACGCTAATATTTCTAGAGCACTTTAACATTAAAACTAAAATAATAACTTATTTCGTAACTTAATTATTATTGTTTTAACCCATGGCTTTTGCTGAAGGCCCTGGCTGATTAAGCCTCCTCTCAGAAGCGAAATGCATCCCACCAATTTTAAGTTATTGGAGATGATTGGGATGTGTCTTCTTATTATTGTACATAATGCATGAATTACTTACTAAAGTATTTGTAGGACAGTCATGGAGCTAACTTAATTTGTTCTAACGTTCTTTTGTGTGGGTAAACAATAAAAAATATTATAGATAGAAGCACATAGCTTGGTGGCCTGGAAATTGGAAAAATCAAGCCTTGCCGGGAATGAAATCTTAGAGCTCATCAGCATAGTACAAGGTATAGAAATTTAATTAGAGTGGAACAGCACAGTCTGACAAATTTTTATGATCTGAATCCCAATTACATCAGTAAAAGGTATTTAATTCATTGCCGTGTCTTGCTAGAAATGCTCATTCACTCAAAAGAGTAGAATAAAGGAATGGCTGATAGAAAACTGCTTTTATAGTTGGCAAAGCCTTTTTGAACATTGAAGTTTGTTGCTATTGATACCGGTATTCTGTAATTTTGTATTGTTTGTTTGAGTGACGTAGTTAAGAGGTATTGACTGTGATCATTTAATGTAGTTGTATGTCAATTAATGTATTATTTTAATGTTGTATGACAATTATTGTCAATGTTATATATATATTACTTATTTTGAATTTTATGACCAGAGAGCGCAGTTGGTTGGGGCGTCGCAACTTCAGCTTGCTGTCGTTTAAGCGGTCGTGGGTTCGAATCCCGCTCCACCGTCAAGCATTTAAGTGTAATCATTCACCTAATTACCCACGCACAAGTCTCAGACTCATGTAGGCATCATCAGCAATAGAAAAAGTTCTCCTTCTTTGGCTGTTCACTTCGCTTTTCTTTTTCTCCCAATACTTTTTCATTCTGTCAGATCTTGCCTTTCCTAATCCATCTGAATTAAAACTTCGTTTAACTGGTTTTATTGATAAAATTTTATTTTTGTCTTTAACTGCTTCTCTGTAAATCATTGTGCGATCTTTGATATCATTCATAGTTAAATTTAGTTCTGCTATGTCTTTCTTTATCTCTGCAAGCCAAGGGATTGTCACTCTTTCTGCAATATTATAAAATAAACATATTTATTATAACCCATGATAAATAAATAAAATGAAAAGAACCTGACAGGAAAAGTTTGCCCAACTTTTCGCCTATACTGGACAAAAAAATATCGGAAAATTAGTATGTGTGAACAACTCCGAATAAAAGTGCCCAGTTAGAAACAAGGGGAGGAACAATAAAAAATTAAAACGGAACTGAATATTCCTTTTGAAGTGGGAGATTTAACAATGCTTTTCGCAAAATGTTGACTCAGAGGCAGCTGCTTATCGGTTGTCTTTCCATACAAGACAGCTGAACTTGACCTTTGGGCTAATTGAAGCAACCTTCATAAAACTGCAGCTGGCTTGCGAGGGGAACTGCCCTGAACCGTTCCCAGGTTTTGAATGAGTTGATGCTTGATGAAAGACAGTGAAAGGGTGTTTATTGCGCTGTTGTAACTCATGTACTCTTGCTACGAGATGGAAGGCTTTTTTAGCGATTCTTCTCCTTGCGCACATGGAGCGTTCCCCAAGCGTCACACACGCTAAGCATCGTAAATAAATGGCTGTGATTGACTGAGTAGTTACAGTCAATGACAATCAGCCAACGATTCATTTAAAAACAAAGAACTTGAAAGTTTATCGCCGCATCAATCAAAGATTGTTTCTTATCTGATAATAAGCAACGTCTGCTAATTAATAAACTTGTATTTTCATTGGCCTCTTACCTGCTCACAGCTCATCCTTTGACATATGGAAGACTATTCTATTAATTCACATTCCTACTACGTGATAATCTTGATCTGATCACCATCATGGTGTATGGTGATATAGGTTATAGGTTAACCTATATATATAGGTTAAAATGTTGTCGAACTTTAACTTTCCTTGTAGTGTCTAAGATGATATTGTGGAAGATATTCAGAGGGATCTCTTCCCTAACTTCGCCTTTTTATGCAAATGCATCAACAACTTTTTTATAATCTCATTTTCAGTCGTAATTTCATGCTTCTATATAGATAAACAGTTTTTGTAATAATTGCCTTTTAATATTTTATGTAATAATACTTGGCGATGCCTATATATTGTATTTTATACTTGTAACTGTTGAATTATTATTTCTACGAATAAAGTAATAAATCAATCTCTCTTGCTCTTCACTACTGTCCCGAAAAGAAAGTGTTTGTTGAGAAGAGATTCAACTAAATTTAATATTATAATTTCTTTTGGTTGAATCCAGAAATAAGTTTATTTGTATAAACTGTAAACTTTGTATAAACTATAATAAGTTTATTTGTTGAATCCAGAAATAAGTTTATTTGGAAAGTCCGAATCGATTAGGGTAGTGCACTATTAGTTACGCTCTTTGAAGAGAGAAAAACTTGTACCGCTCAAATTGTACTGTGCAGTAAGAGGTCGCTCATATTCAAAAAATTCACTCCAATAGATCATGCATTGCACACAACTGTCAATGTCCAGAACTCGAAAATGTAAGAGAGATAAAATACCTAGGTATTATACTCGATAATCATTTGAAATGGGACTTACATGTTGACTATTTATGAAAAAAACTGAAATATCTAATTTATGTTTTCTATAATATCAACAAATTAAAAAATACAAATATCATTAAAACAGTTTACTATGCCTACGCAAAATCCTTATTTGAATACTGCATTGAAACTTGGGGAGCGACATATGATAATCACTTGAACAAATTATTTAGTTTGCAAAAGCATTTAATGCATTAAATAGACCACGCCGTTATTCTAGCAGTCTGATTTTTCATGAGTTTGGAGTGTTAACCATAAGACAAGCATATGTGAAAAAGATAATTTTAAATATAAATAAAAGCAAACCCGCATTTGAATTAACTAGAAGAACAATGAATTATAACACCCGTCCTTCACAAACAAACGTTTTTCAAAAATCTAATCCTAGACTGACTTTGACAAGACATCAATATGACTTTTTTTGTAGTGAAATTATAAACCTAGTCCCACAAAGATTTATTGATAATAAAATCACGCCAACTCTACTAAGAGAAATAGATGAATGGATCAAGATGAATACATTCTTCAAAATAAATAATATTTTAATGGTTTTATCTTGAAGTTGCTGTGAAGTAACAAAGATTCATATCATCTATAGATTCCTTATTATATAATTTATGTAAAATTGTTTATTGTACATGTCTTTATCATTTTTTTTGCGTTCTTCCTTATTTTGGTTGCAAAAATAACAATAACAAAAATAATAAAAATAAAAAGAATAATAATAAAAAAAATATAAAAAAATTGGGCACTGAAATCTGCTATTGACATAATAAAAATAAAAATAATAATAATAATAACAATAAAGATAACAATAATAATGATGTTAAAAATTAGGATAATAAAAATGATTGGTCAAAAAAATCTGATATTGCAAGTATTCCTGATTAGAGGGAAACAAATGAGTTTCTTATTTTACAATAATTTAGGTCATCATAAGTTCGGTATTGATAGATTAGTATAAGTGTAAAAAAAATATTCAACTCACTGCTAGCGCACAAGCTTTATGCTTATGCTAGCTTTTACTAAATTTTTCTTCCAATCATGGATTCCACAATTTGTTCACGGGGTAGGAAGGACAGTATTTTATGTAGGAAATATAATTAGCAAAACAAAAAACGCAATTTTCGGAATATTTTATTTCATGTATTCAAATACATTCTAATGTATTTTTTCGAATTCTTAGTTTCCCAACTATTATAGCTGTTGTACTTTTCCAAAAAAGGTTTTGCATTTGTTCAGTTGTCTTTGGTAATAGAAACAGCTGTCTTGGGTTTGGATTGAAACAGGGAGATGGGTTGTCCACAGTGATTTTCGATTTGGCCCTCCACAATGTGGTTAAACAAATCGACCAGAAAGGCACAATATTCTGGAAATCCAGTCAAATCTGTGCATATGAAGATGACATTGTCGAAACCTGGAGACCTTGAAATCGATGTAAGAGTCAGCTTTGATGGGACTCAAGATTTATGAAGAAAACACAAAATACATGAGAATGTCTTCAGATGCAGTACAAGGTGGTTCGGATCCCACCTAAAACTGTAGGTCCAACTCATTACCCACGCACAGGTCTCAGACCTATGTGGGCTTCATCCTCCGAAAAAAAAGAAGAAAAGAAACAGAGAAGAGCTGAATACCTGGTCATTGAAGGAAAGATTTTCAATGCAGTGGTGTGTTTTAAATTCCTGGGAGCCATCCTTACCAATTCCAACAGCCTGAAAGGATGTATATGATACCGAATACAGGCAGGTAACAGTAACTACTTTGAATACTCTGCTATGTTCAAAAGCAGACTCCTTTCCAGATTATGCAAGCTCATGTTTTACCTGACACTAGTGAAACCACAAGTGAAATCTATGGCTGTGAAGCCTGGGCAATGACAGAGGCTGATGAGAAAGCACTCCGAGTCTTTGAAAGAAGAGTGCTCCGAAAAATCTATGGTCCAACATGTGGTGTCTGGAGAATAAAGCATAGTGCTGAGTTGTATGCACTCATACAGTGTAAGGATATAGTGAGGTTTGTGAAGTCTCAGAGGCTAAGATGGCTGGGACACGTTCGTCAAATGGAAGAGGGCAAACTACCTCTAAGAATACTGAGGGGCTTGCTGGACAGCCGGGGGAGAAAGGGAAGGCCACGAAATCGTTGGATGGATGGTGTTGTGAAGGACTTTGTAGGAATGGGTGGAAGAGGATGGCAACCCAAGGCTGCTGATAGAGATGAGTGGAAGAGAGTGACAGAGAGGGCCAAAGCCCACCCTGGGCTGTAGAGCCAAACAAGAGAGTGAGAGAATAGACAAACTAAATCGAAGGCGTATTGTCTAGAATTATGCAAGACTAGTAATCATCTCCAAGGTACTTTGGGAGATGTTACAATTTTTATTATATTGCTAAATGTTGTCGAACTTTAACTTTCCTTGTAGTGTCTAAGATAATATTGTGGAAGATATTCATAATGAATAATAAGACGAAGTTGTCACAACCACATTTATTAAAAACCGTGAGAAACTAGTTTCGGCTGTTACACCATTATCAATCTCAAACTAAATTTTTAGGTTTGTTTGTGATTGATAATGGTGTAACAACCGAAAATAGTCTCACGGTTTTTAATAAATGTGGTTGTGACAACTTCAAGTCTTATTATCCATTATCGAACTTTATTAGCTATTTAATGCCGGGAAGTGATTTTACAGCAGAGAACAGAGTCTTTTGCTGGCCAATCCAATCGGTCACCCATACAAAGAGCGCCCAGGGTTTCGCAGCTTATCTCTAATTAAACATATACCTGCTACGGCACTCGGCTATCACTTCCCATACTTTACTGTAATGTCCACTTTATCGGAGGCCCACGGCATAATTTTTAGCGTTAAACGGAAATTCGAAATTAATTACCCAGTACGGCATTCATATTATCAACATCATCATCATCAAAACATCATATTGCATAATACATTTCAATTCGAATTAGACAAAGACCTGCTCTGATCCATTGGAATTTAAAGAAAGATTTTTATAACTCAAAAAAATTTGAATCCTTCAAATTGTACAGAATACCAAGATTATAGGCTTGGTCTTATACCCTATTTGCCTGGATTCTTGCTTTGAATTTTATCGGAGGATGATGCCCACATAGACCTGAAACTTGTGCGTGGGTAATGAATTGGATGATGGTGATTGATGAGTTGGACTTCCAGTTTTAGGTGGGTTCTGAACCATGGGGAAGTGATTTTACAGCAGAGAACAGAGTCTTTTTGCTGGCCAATCCAATCGGTCACCCATACAAAGAGCGCCCAGGAGTTTCGTAGCTTATCTCTGATTGAACAGATACCTGCTAAGGCACTCGGCTATCACTTCCAATACTCGGGAACTACTGGGAATTACTGTAAAATTTGAAATATATTTAGCAGTTTTAGGTGTTGACAATGCATTGCATTCCCAGACAGTGATAGAGAACGGTTGGAGCTCATAGAAGAGTCATTCTCTCAAATTCCATGAGACAGTATCTCTTACAACAATATTCGTGCATGCTGTTGAATTGATGTCAGATGCCGTTCTGTTGATAATTGAGAGGTGGACTAGGAAGACAACAAAGAGAAGCTGTGTCAAACATATTTCAAGGTCTAACCCACGTTAATCAAGGATCAAAATCTAATTCTTGCAAGCTCAACTTAACAAAGGCTCTCTGAATTTATTATGGGTTCCACTATGATTGATGGCTACAATTCTTGATATGATAATTGTAGCTATTCAGAATACGTTTCTCGTGAATAAAATACACTTAAACATCGTTGGATGCAAGGGCGAATCCAGAATTTTTTGGTGGGGGGATATATTAACTGATAAAATCATATATTATTTAAAAAAGGGCCTCACTCTTATAAAAGACTTAGTTTTTTTAATGTGGATTGAGAGTTCATCCTCTGGATTCACTTGGATGGAGGCGTTTTAGATATTATAGCCTAATTCAATAAAATTGCCAATTTTTTTGGAGGATGAAGCCCAGAAATACACGAAAATATATATCTCTTATATCTAGTACTTAGAGCAGATCCAAGATTTTTTGGAGGATGAAGCTCACATAGGTCTGAGATCTGTGCGTGGGTAATGAATTGGATGATGGTGATTGATGAGTTGGACCTACAATTTTAGGTGGGTTCCGAACCACCGGGAAGTGGTTTTACAGCAGAGAACAGAGTCTTTTTGCTGGCCAATCCAATCGGTTACCCTTACAAAGAGCGCCTAGGAGTTTCGTAGCTTATCGCTGATTGAACAGATTAATTGTTCTAGCCTAATTAGTTTAAAAACTAATAGAAAAAAGCTATTTCGTTACAGTCTGAGAACACATAGACTAGAATAAGCTTATCTGCTGCAGTATTGGTTTCTTTCTTAAAATTTTCTTTTGAACTAAAGATTTTCTCTTACTTTTTTAAAATATAATTTAAAAATTCACGTATGTTTTCAAACCGCATTGCTTCAGAATTTATCAAATCAATGAACAGCAGCATTTTCCCGTAGTTATTGGATATTACAATTATTAATTTGGCAAATTTATTTAACTAATTAAATTTATTGTGAATTCCTTCTGATGTTATAAACTGCGATGAAGAACTCTGTCGTGACAGAAATTGAAAACAGCATTTCTTTTATCTCTGCCAACCTCATTGCACTTATTGGTCTGTGAGATAAATATATTATTAAGCTTATTTGGATGTAAAAATGATTCATTGTTGTCTACATTTTTCTTCAAACTTTTCAAAATACAGTAGAACTCCATATATCCTAATCAATTGGGACCGGACCCAATTCTGATAGTCAAAAATTCGTATGATTGGTTCTTTTTTCAAGGAGGAGGGTTTGTTTTTTAAGAAAAATTCGTTACTGTAGTATTCATATAACTTGGCAGCGTGTAGCAGATGGGACATGCTACATCTGAACCCAGAATACTGCTGCCAAGTTATATGAAAACTACAGTACTACAGTTAATTTTTTATGAATGAGTTAATAAATTTTTTTATTAGTTAAAAATACAAAACATTTTTTACATAGTAAAAATGAATTTCTTACATACTTATTAATTAAATCGAAAGGTAACAGGTTTACAAGTTATCTAGTGGGTGGACAGAATCAATTTTCTTAATCGCAATACGTTTCTGACTTTTTCTCAAAGCGATTTGAATGTTCGGATAATTGGAGTTCTACTGCTATCTGCGAAAAGAACCCCCATTTTTCGTTCATTCGTAGTCATATGCCATAAAGTGGAGTATTCAAGTCTATAAAATGTGAAAATGTGAGTTCAAGTGAAGTCATTTGCTTGTACTGTAGACCACATTATATAAAAGTCTATAAAATGTCCATATACCAAGTCTATAAAATGTGACAATGTACAGTAAATGTGAGTTCAAGTGAAGCCATTTGCTTGCACCGAAGACCACATTCGTAGACGATCTTTGAAGAGAAAAAAAATGAAAATTACAGTTCTTGGCGTCAACCTACAGGACGAGTCCGTTGTTATTGTCCACCGCATTGCGCTTGGCATTCCAATTCATGTGAAATAATTGAAGAAAAAGAAAAGATAAACGGGGAGTGAAAGCAAAAAGGGGAAGAACTGGTTTGCTGCACCCGACCTTAGACGCAGTGTAGAAGTTAATGCATAGTGCAATCTTCTCCCCAATATAGATTTTATTACGTTCATCACATAGTGATACTACTTATTATAACATTATGATATGTTTTTTGCTGAATATTTTCATTCGGATGATTTCCACAGAAGTTTGAGACTTGTGAGTGGGTAATAAGGTGAATGGTGATACAATGCTGTATGAATGGTAAACCTACTGTTGTAGGTGGGTTCCGAACCACCGGATAGATGATAATAAAGTAGATAACGTGTTATTTCTGCCGGTCCCTTCCAAGCTGTTACTGAACATTGCGATAGCCCCGTCACCGCGTCTGGGTGTAATAATTATTATTATTATGATGATGATTATGATGATAATAATAATAATAATAATAATAATAATAATAATAATAATTTATTATTAGAAATAATGAAATTAACCTAATGAACGCACATGCTAGTCTATGATGTTGGAATCTGAGAAACAATACAAGACTAATTATTATTCATCAATTCGTGGATTCATATTACTATTTCAAATGCTGTTAATTTTGTAATTAAACTGCTACTATTTTCTACTGAACACATTAATTTCACTGTTTACCGTGTTATATCATTAATACACCGGAAATGACTGGTACAATAATGAGTAATTTGCATAATGAATCAACGCTTCACTGCCCGCAGTACAAGCGAACTAGAATAAACAATTACACATACGACAACAATCAAGCAATGTATGTATGTACAAGGATTCATACATAAAAATGTGCTAGGTATGTCATTGAAGTACAGTATTATTCATCCCACTCTCCCTCCTCCTCGTCCTCATCATCATCATCATCATCATCCTTTTCCTCCTTCTTTTTCTTATTCTCTTCCTCCACATCCTTTTTCTTCTTCTACTTGCTCTCTTTCTCCTCAAGTATTTCTTACTTTCTTTCAAAACAGATATTTTCAGTCATTATTATTTATCATTGTAGTAATGCTACAGTACTACATGCACAGTAGTACATTGTAGTAATGGGGGAATGATTGTCCTGAAATATCTTGTAAAAATTTTAGTCTTCTATTCTTCAAGATAAAAACTAAATGGAATGATCCTGGTACAGTTGTTTTGTCTTTCGTGCAGGCCTTCCAAAAGAATTTGGTCTCTTGCTACGAGTTCTTGATGGTCTCTCAGAGGAAACCTCAGCGTTATTATTCTTTTATGACGTATTATTTTTGGCGCAGACTCTTGTATTATGTGAATTGGTTCTCTAGTTATGGGTTGTTGAATGGCCAAGTTCAAAGCAAGGGCCTATTATAGCACAGACCCGTATCCTACCTGTCATTCTATGCGCAATTACGCGAGGAATAGCAGCGTTGAATAAGTGCGAATAGCCGCTGTGGGCGAACGGACTTGTTCAAACTGGTTTCTGTTCACTACTCCACCTGCATTATGAGTGCTGAAGAATTCTTCGCTTATCGAAATCTTTGTTCTTGGAATTTGATTCGACCTGCTGAGGTTATTATTGTCTGTTTCCTAGTGCCCTAACAATATGATATGATCAACAAAAATTTGCTATATCATCTCTCATGAAAAAGCGTCCTTGTGTTCTACCTCTCCTAAAGTTATATCACGTGTTCCCAAACTTTTCCATACAGCTCCCCCTTCCATTGAAATTAACACCCTCCACCCCCCTTACATAGAATTGTATGATTTTGTATAGCGATTGTTTTAGATTGAGAAAAAAAGTTGTTTCACTGTCACAATAAACAAGATTATAAGTTTGAATTAAAGTTGAACTTACTAGTTTATATTTTGCTGCTTTACAAGTTCTTCACTTTGCTACTTAATTTTAATCCAAATGAATCTAACTGTTGAAATAAAAATGAGTTATTGAGATGGATGAGATTGAATTGCCTATATTAGTTCGCCTATTCTTCGTTTCACTTTAGTAAGAGTCCTAGCAGCCAGTGGCGTAGCCAGGATTAGATTTCGGGGGGGGGGGGGGGGGGCTCACCAAGGGGGGGTGTGGGCAGTGGCTTAGCCAGGATCAAAATTTCCGTGGGGGGGGGGTGTTGGGGGGGGCTCACCAAGTCTGGGGTATAGGAGGGTCCGGATTTTTTTTAAATTTAGTGGTGTGAAAAGCTAATCTAGACAACTTGTTAGGCTCTAAAGTTCAAAAGAAAGTTTTGAAAAATTACTACCCAAGAACCTAGGTGGCCAGGTTTGAAATGATAAAGTTTGATATACCGATATCTGTGACTATTTTGAGTTAAAACCCTTGAATTGGAAACTAATCATACTTAACTAATGTACTGAATCTTAAAATTAATACTAATTATTATAAGTTTCATATAATTTATGTCATTAGCCTAAAACGCACCCAACCCAAAGTTCATGAAATCGGATTTTTTTTATCATAGCACACTGATTTTACATGCTTGCATAGAACTTGCATTTATTTGTGTGTTTTCATTTATAAAATCCCGATTTTATGAACTTTGGGTGCGTTCAGGCTAGTGGGTTATACTGAATTTTAACTTCAAAACTAAATTTTCTACAAGATGAGTTTATTCAAAAAGGTGATTTATTAATAATTAACAAAGTTAATCCACTTCAAACTTGAAAATTGCATTTTATTTAATGTAATAAATAAATAATTATGGTAGTCACAGTTTTCTAACATGTTTTATTCGATTTCGTAGCTCATTTTAAATCAAAATTATCCATTTGAGCACCTAACAAGTTTCTATATGAGTAAATGTTGAGGAAAAATTTGAAAAATGCATTAATCTGACTATAACTGTAGCTATATTCTATTACACAACCAGGGTTTCTGTAATCTGTTCGTTATAATACAACAAAACAGATAGAACCCTTCGACTTTAATAAGTCCTTATCTATTAGTTATTTGAGAATTTTTTATTTCTGAAATTTCGGGGGGGGGGGGCCCCATGGGCCCCCCCCTGGCTACGCCACTGCTAGCAGCATTAAGTTTGTTACAATACTAGCCACAAGTGTTGCAAATACTTTTTCACATAAACAGGTGCTTAAAAAGCCAAATATAATATGGGGGCTTCTTGGGCTACAGGTGGATTGATGTTATAGTTTAATCCAAAATGATTCGTCCATTTTGTCATTCATATTTGACAGAGGAATACTTTTTTACAATACCGTTGGCATTGGTATTTGTTGCTCTGATACTTTACTAATATCGATAATAATAGTCTGGTATAGTATATCAGAAAATGTACAATATGATTTTTCACACGAAACTTGAATAAATATGGACTATATATCTCTGTAAATTTAAACTCTCACACATCAAGAATGAATAAAATGTATACATTTTCAATGAAAATGTTTTAAAATTTACTGGTCATTTGTAAAAAAATGTGTAGACACACTTCTTGAAATGTCTAACTTGTCTTGCGCCCCCCCCCCCTCTGGCTTGACATCACGCCCTCCAGTTCAGGAACCACTGCTCATTTATGTATTATATTATATATATATAGTATCATTTATATGCATATTTTTATCATTTATTGCTTTGTAACTCTTGGAGGTGGTTAAGTGGCAGAATAGAGTTTTCAGTCTAAACATTGAAACGTCAAGCAACCCTCTTATTGATTCATTATTGATCTTATTGATTCTTTACAAATGTAATTGTATTACCAGGTAGATATGTAGATATTTAATAGGTATTGCCCTCTCCGTATACTTCTGCTGCCTCAGTCGTGGTCTGCTCCCTAGGTCACCTACCTTCTGGTTTTGCGTCCAGAAACTGCTCTATCTTTTTGGATTCTTTTTTTCAGAGGATGAAGCCCACATAGGTCTGAGACCTGCGTGGGTAATGAATTGGATGGTGGTGATTGATGAGTTGGGCCTACAGTTTTACGTGGGTTCCGAACTTCGCTGCTCGCTGTCCCAGCCACATCAATTGCCTCTTTTCTGTTAACGCACTCACATGTTTCACCTTTATAAATGCGTGAAGAATAAATGAAGTGATCAATACATGAATTACAATATAGTATTTGAACGTTTGCAATTAGCCTACTAGTAATTTTTGAGAACTATTCACAACTGTGCAGTAAAATATTTGAGTAAATTTGAACAGACTCACTGAACAGATGGCATTTCGGACCGCGTGAGTCCATCATCGGTGCTGGACCCACGCTTTCCGAAATGCCTATCTGCTCAGTATAATATTTAAAATTTACTCAATAATTTGATTGCGCAGTTGTGTACAGCTCTCAAACCTTTTTGTTGAAATTGCGCACTTCCTCATGGATACAAAATTCCAAGCTTCTAATTACTAATAGACTACATAATTATTATTAAAATTGAAAATATTTTAATTTATATATTTTTATTTTTTTCCACTACACATACTTAAGTAATTACTTCTTAAGTAATTGAAATGAGCGATTATTTCAATAGAGTAGTTTATATCAATAAAATATTATTATTAAATATTATAAATATTATTATTATATAATATTATTTCAATCAACTAGATCAACATTTTAAAACAATATTTCTTTGAAAAACTCAAAATACTATTTAATGTCTTTCAGTACCGTACAGTAAACGAAATATGTTGTTTCTGTAGAAATGTCATTGTTAGCGTGTACAGTGGGCACAGGAAGTAGCTACAGTACTTTTTATGTGGACAATATTGCTTACTTCCTCCTACCTTTTTGTTGAAACTGAATTAATGAATAGCAGATAGTCCTTTCGAAACGTTTGGCTTTACCTCCGATCGATTTATTTTTAGCATTATTCCATAACTCAACATTTCTCGGTCTCAGGAAAATATAAATCGCCTTTGAAGATATAAAGCTGTGACTATTTCGTGTAGTTTGTTTTATTATCTTTTCTTGCTGTCAACTCATCAGCATTCTGTGTTGTTTCATGTGTTTTCAAGGATACACTGCTATTGAAAATTCATTTCACTTTAAAAATGATTTTTAAAAGTTCCACAGTTTCATTCATTCAGTATCGAACAAAATTTATTCAGAAAAACTCTAAAAACTGCCAAATTTCTTCATGCATGATTAATATGTTACTATTATGGAGCTCATACGAATGTTATGGAACTCAAAAAATGTCACCTTGCCATGGTGTTTTCCACTATGGTCTAAACGACTAGACGTAGCTTATCTAAATGAGTTCGGTTTGACTCCAGTTAATCTGCTTCCTAAAAATAATATAAGTCGATAAGCATGTTGTTTATCATCTTCCAATAGTTGATAGCTCTATAATCTTATATATTATATGTATATATATTAATCTAATCATTATGTGGTAATAATTAAGAGCATTCTCCTGTTTACGGTTGCTTGATATTGTACAAAAATCTGCCTTGATAGTCAATTCTCCAAACTATTCACAAATATGTGACATCTTGGTAATCCACAAAGATGTCTGGCTACAAACTACTAAAAACAACAATATAAACTTGCTTTAAACTTTTTGTATTATTTTTTTATTGAATTAAAGCATTCAATATCATTGAAGATATTTCATTTTTTCATATGAATAAAAATTATTTACACCATTTTTAAATTATAGTAGTCATCTCTGTATATTACTGGGTTTTCACTCAAATAAATAGTTCAGTGGATATAGGTAATCTAGCATGATCAAATAGAATTTCTTGTCTAGTTTACTCCACTTGCATTATTTAGTAGTTCACTGTTGTGCGTGTATATTTTAGATGTTGGCTGTATTGCATGCAAAAACGATATATATATATGGTGTTACATTTGGCAGAGTACCAGAATGCATCAACATGTGCACTAAATTTATGGAAGATGATTGAGAAATTTTTTATTATTAATTTATTTCTGGAATTGAAGAGAAAACTGGTTAAGTAGGTTTATTAAGTTATTTATTTAGAAGACTATCCGTTTGAATGTAGCGATTTTGCTGAGCATTTGCATACCTGTATAATAATAATATATCTGAGCTGGAAGGATTACTTTATTTATACTCTGGATTGACGATTTTGGAGACAAATAAAGTAATACCTGTATGTAGTTTTGAACCCGGACGTGTAAAGTCAATTATGCTAAAAAGTAGGACACAAGTGTGTGTCATAAATCCATCAGCAACCTGAATTATTAGCATTTTTTTTCTCAATTGTATCTTACCAATAATCGAAGTCAATAAACTAAAATTATTGACTCTAGGAATACAAAATTTTATTAATGATTTAATGAGTAAATTAAATTTTTGCTATGATGTACCTGTATCTGACTGGAAACATAGTGAAATGAATTATTTTTGTTGAATGTTCCGAACTGGGAGCATGCATTTTAAAATATTGTTAATATTATTGACATTAGGTATACAACATTTTGTTAATGATGTAGTGAGTAAATTAAACTTTGCTATGATGTACCTGTATCTGACTGGAAACATAGTGTAATGAATTATATTTGTTGAATGTTCCGAGCTGGGAGCATGTATTGCAAAATATACTATACTCATAGCCTATTGCAATAAGCAAGCATTAAGTATTGATAATTTTTATACTATATTATGTATAGTATATAGGTACCGTACTATAGTAATTGCTATTTAAGTATTAGCTATAAGGAAACCTCAGAATTCTATATTTGTATAGGAAATCAAATAACAGTCTTTAATATTTTTATTTACAGCCGTGAACCAAGGCAGGAATAAAGTGGGTGTACCCCCAAATTCTCAGCCAACACTGAAAAAAGAAGCTTTTTTGTGTCTTTTCTGGGGTGAAAACCTTTTTTCAAGGAGATACTCCCCACACAAAATATTTTCTTAGTTGATATCACCTCCTGAAAGAAATTCTGAGTTCGCCCTTAATTTGATAATATCAATTGATGGATTTAAAAATGGGGGTAAAATGTTTCTTCAATAGATTGTTCTCCTCCTATATCCATAATGATCAATTATTCATTTCCGTGTATGGCTTAAATTAGCAGAGAGGCCCTTACAGGTCTCATTGAAAATGGGCAGTACAATATTGCAAATCAAATAACCTCAGGTTCAAATAAGAGAGCCACAATTCTAAAATAGAACGATGAGCTGTCATTATCACTTTGAGTGGAAAATTTTCACTTTGTAATTTGTATGGAAAAATTCCTGAATATTATCAGAGACAGCCAGACAGCATTAGTCACACTATGACTAACGAGATCAGTAAAAACGTTGGTTAGTTACGCTATAAGTGGTTCAGTATCGAGAGATTTTTTAAAGAATGCAGTTGAAAAAATAATTATGTCTTGTTCAATTTAAGAAGAAAGAAGTCATTGTCCTGGTCAGCTTCTTTGGAATATATTATTCTAATAAGAATATTCAATTTATGTTTCTGTCTTTACAGACGTCAGATATCGTTAATCACAGTGTGTATTATCTTCTAAAATATTGAAATTATAAATTATATCTTTTATTACATTATGTTAACTTGAACTAACTTGTTGATGAAAGTACTGGCACATTTTATTAAGGCTGTGCGCAGGGTTTTTGGTCATCATTTTTTTCGAAGTTCATTGAATTGGATATTATTAAGGTATTGAAATGCTAACTATTGCCATGAGAAATTATTTTTTTCATCAAATATTTTATAGTTATGAGAGTTCAAAGTCGTAATTTTTCGGTTTTTGGGGGCAATTGAACTCACCTACTACTTCTTTTAAACATTTGATAATTTTTTTATAACTGAAAGACACCTTGGGGAAAAGATTGGCACATTTTTTATTTCAATTCAACAATTGTTCTTTTTTCAAAATAATTTTTTGAAATACTGAAATTTTTTGCATGTTTTAAAAACTTTATTTTGAGAAAACTAATTGTTTGATCAGAATGAAAAATATGTCATTTTATTCCTCAACGTTTCTTTCATTTAAAAAAAAATTATCAAATGTTTAAAATAATTTGTAGGAGAGATCAATTGCCCCCCAAAACCAAAAAAAATTAACTAAACTCCCATATTTCATAAAATATTTGATGAAAAAATAATTTATCATGGCAACAGTCAACATTCCAATACCTTAATAATATCCAATACAATAAACTTCGAAAAAAAATTATGACCAAAAACCCTGCGCACAGCCTTAATATAAGGGCCTGACAGAATCTATCAATAGTCTGAACCTAGTTTTTTGATTTTTTTTAAACCCAAAATATTTTATTGCAACGGTAATTTGCAAATACAATTTTCTCCCATTGCAGTTCTGCTCTTATGGGCGTACTTTCCGGCCTTCCAAACAGTCTGGTCCTCGTCTACATTGTATCGCAACTCACACTGTTACTATTTAGTAGCTCATTGTTGAATTTGGGACATCCTGTCCAGCTATTTATGTTCATTCATTATTATGTCAGGTCTCAATATAGTGTGGGATCGTTTGGGCCCTCTTGTATTCTTGCTACCTCTTAACAATTCCATTATTTGTTGATAATTTTTCAAAAAATAGTTTTTTAAATTTCCGAAGGGAAAATAAATTACTTGAATTTTTTTGAACGATAGTAGCCAACTAGAACAGGGTTTGCAAATTGATCAATTCATCATTACAATACATATTTCCTTAGATTCATAAAGCGAAATATTTATATAATTAGTAATGATAGTGGACAGCCCTGGTGCAATAAAATATTAACACTACTTGTTAGTTTGTTCATTAAGTATTTCGTCATGGAAAATATCATATGAAATCAAGTTGCATCTCATGGAATTTTCCTTAATGGCATCAAATCCATTTGAAGGAAATACTGGTTTACACTTTTATACGACTGGGACTTTGGTAGGGAATTATTGAGCCATTGGCATGACAATTTTAGTGTAATTTTCATAATGCGACATTATTTTATATAATTGTTGATTAATGTAATCTGACATTGTATGAAAGTTGAATGTGATGTGTTCTTTATTTGTTGTTCGTGTGGGAAGAACAAAATGGTTGTGATGACGATGACCGAATTTCAATGATAATGATTGAAGAAAAATTATGAAAATGATTCTATAAAAACGATATATTCGATTTATAAGTCCCTAATCGAATCCATCATCAGATATGGGGTTGAATCATGGGGTTGTGCAGCCAATTACTTATTGCTGAGAGTGGAGAGGATACAGTTCAGGGCCTTAAAAGTTATTACCTCTAGAATCCGTCTAAATCTAAATCTAAATAACCTTAACAGCCTACAAATCGTTTACCATACTCTGACACCGAAAAATTTCTACACATTCAAAATAATATTACTTTTCAAAAATAATTTTCACTATAGATTCTTAGCACCACCAGCTTATTACAATTTAAGGTCACCAGCCACTTACCAAGTACCCAGATTTAATAATATTTATGGGAAAAGATCTCTGTTATTTGTACTGCCTTCCCTTTTCAATAAACTACCTGCTAACATAAGAGATTACTCAAAAAATGATATAATGATATATATAATGAACAATGGCAATAGGATTTCAATTCAGTAATACTAAATAGTATATAAATAACTTAAATATAAAAATTGAAAAACATACTGATTTGTTTCATTCTTGTGAATATTTTCTTTGTAATCAAGTTTTCAATATGTTGCTGGTTTCAAATTCTGTTATTGTAAAAGCACTGCCGCCAGCCCATACGACTGATATTAATTAATTTTTTTTTTAATTTTATTGTAGAAAAATTTTCATTTCATTTCATCTTTTATTTTTTTTCTTAATTAATATAATTTCTTAATGGTAAAATGTTTTTATTTGATTTTTAGTTGTAATCTTCTTTTTCTCTTTTTGCTTTTTATTATTATCTATTTTTTTCACTATTTGCATGCAAATTGTTTGTAATAATTGTTTGGTTTAATAATATTATTTATTTGTAAAATTTAATATGCATTGAATGGGCACATGCTGAAAAACCTACGGGTTTAGCAGGACCCGAAATTGTAATAATGATTTATTTTCAATAAAATTGATTGATTGATTGTTTTTTTTCCCAGATAACCACCATGAGCAAAAGGGACAAACAGGTGACGTCACCTGTTTCTGACACTTGTCTTATGACCCCGAGTGATACAGCTCCGGACAACGATAAAGTTCGCATGAAAAAGCAGCTAGGACTGTTGGAAGGAGTTGCTATTATATTAGGAATTATTTTTGGTTCCGGTAAGTAGGATTATGTAACTGTATTTCTACTTCGTTGCACCTGAAAGTATTCTGGCTCATCATCACAATAATTGAGCAATTAGTTGAACAATCTTCTAATCTGAATGTGAGTTTTCCTCAATCACGTGTTGCCTTGTTGGAAGTAGATTTTTTTAGTCAGGACTTATTGATTTTTTTTTGGAGGATGAAGCCCACATAGGTCTGAGATCTGTGCGTGGGTAATGAATTGGATGATGGTGATTGATAAAATAATAATAATAAGCGTATGGCTTTTAATGGTGGGGAGACCCTTACGGGTAGTTCCACCTCGCCGTTTGAGCCATGTTACGGGGAACATGGTGGACCTACTATTTTAGGTGGGTTCCGAACCATGGTGATTGATGAGTTGGACCTAAAGTTTCAGGTGGGTTCCGAACCACCGGGAAGTGATTTTACAGCAGAGAACAGTAATTTTGCTGGCCAATCCAATCGGTCACCGTTACAAACAGGACCTACGAGAACGCAGCTTATCTCTATCTGATTGAACAGATATACCTGCTACGGCTCGCGGCTATCACTTCCCTTTGGACTCTATTTAAGTGTAGCCTATACTTTTCATTTCTTACAAAAACACAATCAAGTGTAGGTACACAGGCACAGCCTGCGTATTTACAGATTTTCAAAGAATCCAAATTTTAGGTTATGACCAAGTTTAACTAAAAATTTCACTTTGAAATACATCCTGATTCTTTCCATAATATAAATATTAATTTAGATGTTCACTTTAAAAATAAAGCACTAAAACTGTCTAATAGTCCAAAGAAAGTGAATAAAATTTTGTTCGAGATTTTAGAGCCGAAGATGTAGAAGTCAATTCAATCACACGAGATTTAGACGCGTTTTACTTGAATGAATGTTGTTCTTACACTTGATTAGTGATTATTGTCTTATTGATGTTGAACTTAGTATCTACAATAAACACTAAAGTCTTCAATGTCGAAATATTAATGTTTTCCTACAATAATAAATAAAATACAATTTCCAGGAGATTTGGACTGTTGAGCATTGAGCTCCAGCATTTATTTAGTTGTCTTTAAGTTTTGTTATTGTATGTAACACTAAAAATCAATGAGCTGATTTAAAAGCTGAGCTCTGTAAATAGTGATCTTATCAAAGAGAATATTGGAGCTCGTCAATTCAGTTTTTAAACAAAATTTGAGATGTTGATTGACGAGAGTTTGGGCCTGCGCTTGGATGGGCGGCCGTGGCAGTTTTGGTTGTTTGTTATCTACTCTATTATCACTAACAGGATGATTTGGAATTCACCTAGAACTGTAGGCTCTCACATGGTTCGTTGCATGGAAGAAGGATGCATGGAAGGAGATGAGAGATGTATGAATAAAACTAGTTTTTTTGGTTCTGGCTCTTTCCTCGGGGTTTTCTCACTTCGGGGTTATACAATGTAGATTCTAATTATTAAAAAAACAAAAAAACAGGTCGAATTGAGAACCTCTTTTTGTTTGGAAGTCGGTTAAGAATGGCTGTATAGGCGTAAGTGTACGGTCTATGGGTAAGTGTAAAGAAAGTGTAAGGGTCTTTGGCCTAATGAAATCCATAGGCTATGCTAAAAAATCTTTGTTACCAGACTATTCTTAGCACTATTGAAGACAATCTTTATCCACTAACAACAATACTTATTTGCAATAACTTATAACTTATTTACAATAGTAATAATAATAATAATACGGTAATAATAATATTCACAATCATTGAACCAGATCAGCGTATAACTATCATTTACCAAGTGTAAACTTGGACAAGGCTAAGAAAAATCTTTTTTAGCAGGGTATTTTTAATTGCTGATGATGCCCACATTAGTCCGAGACTTGTGCGTGGGCAATGAGGTGAATGATAACAAATATACTTGCCAGAAGGAGGAGTGGGATTCGAACCCACGACCGCTGAAACGACAGCAAGCTGAAGTTGTGACACCCCAGCCAACTGTGCTAAGCGGGTATAATTTTCTTCAACAATGTACTTGATGAAATGTATACAAACGCACAAAAATAAATTTAAATCAAATATAGGCCTACCTATTGAATCATGGCCTTTACTCTGTGAAGGAGAACTCTAAAAGCAACGTTGGCTCTCAAGTTTTGAGAATAACTCTGTTTATTTTAAATTTTTCAACAGTATTTATATCATGTTTACCAAATGGTATGTGCTTTTTAATGAAAAAACTTAATTCTGCTCATGTATTTTGTGACTGAATTATGATGTAGGTTCTGTAGTTTAATTTGTAATTTAACGTTTCTTAGGTCAATACAGGACGTTTTTTCGTTTGTTATGTGATTGTAATATAGCCTACATTTTTTCTTGCAATAAATTGGAATTGAAATAGTCGTGATATATAATCATAGTATAAAGAAATACAGCAGTATAAATAATATGTGAAATTTTGTAAACTACACGTTGTCGATAAAATGTTGTAATTGTCTTGTTGCAGGTATTTTCATTTCTCCCAAAGGAGTGATACAGGAAGTTGGCTCTGTTGGCCTGTCATTGGTCGTTTGGACCCTGTGTGGCGTGCTGTCCATGATCGGTGCACTGTGCTATGCAGAACTGGGCACATCGATACCCAAGTCGGGCGGAGATTATGCCTACATCTATGAGGCATTTGGACCATTATTTGCATTCCTCTATTTGTGGGATGCAATGCTGATATTTGTGTAGGTAACAAAAACATTCGAATATTGAGATGTTTTTTAAATGCGTGGAAGTATGAAAATGGAGAATGCTCAAACGAGTGCGATTTTCAATCCCATCTATGTTTAAATCTATCCATCTGCCATCTATGTTTAAATTTTATTTGTATCTGTTCTCTTTTTATTTCCTAGTCAAGATACTCCAACGGAGTATTAAAATGGAATTCCATACTAAAATACTTGAAAATAACTCTTAAATAATTTACCTTAATAAAACGCGTGGAATAATAAAGATAGAGAATGATAAGGCTGTGCGCAGGGTTTTTGGTCATAATTTTTTTCGAATTTCCTTGTATTGAATATTATTAGGGCTTTGAAATGTTATCTATTGCTGTGAGAAAGTTTTTTCTAATTAAATTATTTTGTGAAATATGGGGGTACAAAGTTGAAATTTTTTGGTTTTTGGAGGCAATTGATCCAATATTCTATTGGTTCCAAATCTATTAGTGATTTTGAACTTTTGATGATTTTTTTGTAATTGAAAGACACCTTGAGAAATTGACATATTTTTTACTCCAATCAAGTAATTGGTTTTTTAAAAATACGTTTTTAAAAATCTGTAAAAACTTTCAATTTTACAAAAAGTTATCTTGAAAAAATTATTTGTTATATTGAAATAAAAAGTATTTTCATTCTATTCCTCAAGGTGTCTTTCAGTAATGGAAAATTTATCAAAAGTTCAAGATCACTCATAGGTGAGATCAATTATTGCCCCCCAAAACCGAAAAATTTCAACTTTGAACCCCCATATTTCACAGAAGAATTTAATAAAAAACATTTTTTTTTCACAGCAATAAGTAACATTTCAAAGTCGTAATAATAATTCAATACAAGAAACTTTGACAAAAAATATGACCAAAAACCCTGCGCACAGCCTTTAAATGAGTGGGATCAAGAAAACTGTAAAAAAATTACTTGATTCTAGATGCGTAAGCTGGGTAATTTGTATGAAGCCTAATAGTTATTGAATTGCTATTCTATTTATGTGAACAACATTATTTTTTATTAGTTTATTTGTAAAAACTAAAGTTGGACGACGTACTATTTTGATAGATTGTCTATAGCCTATAAAGTAGATTGTAGCTGCCATCTATGTTTAAATTTTATTTGTATCTGTTTTTTTATTATTTTGCTCATCTGAATGTAAACTACAAGTGGTAGGAATTTTATTTCAATCTTGATTTGACGTGCTATTCTTGTTCAATCTGTGCATCTAGTTTTGGCTTATAATGAAAGAAATTCTGATGTTTATTAGACAAATTTCATTGTCAATTGGAAGCCAGCCAGCTCCAGTTTCATTATAAATCCACAGTTGATTGAGTTTAAATTACTATATAACCATTGAACGATACATATTAAGTAGAAATTATTACATTATTTACTCTGAAAATATTGTTGTTTTTTGTACACGCAAAACTAAATGAACAATAACTATATGAAGTGATAGCCGGGTGCCGTAGCAGGTATCTGTTCAATCAGAGATAAGCTACAAAAATCCTAGTCGCTCTTTGTAAGGGTGACCGATTGGATTGGCCAGCAAAAAAGACTGTTCTCTGCTGTAAAATCACTACCCAGTGGTTCGGAACCCACCTAAAACTGTAGGTCCAACTCATCAATCAGCATCATCCAATTCATTACCCACGCACAGGTCTCAGACCTATGTGGGCTTTATCCTACGAAAAAAAACTTCGCTGTAGAGCTTAAAAACGATATTCAGTTGGTGAATCAGAAAATATTGAGTCGCTTGACATAATATCCAATAAAAAGAGATTTTGTAAAAAATGATCAAGATAATATCTATCATTGACTATTAAAATCATGACGGTCAATAATAAGAATTTTCAAGTTTCTGGCATTAACATTATATACCCTGAAATTGTATTACAATTTTTTTTGTTGTAAAAATTATCTGTTAGCGATTCATGCAAAAAATAGTGTATTGTTAAACTGAACATGTTGAAATGAAAATGTTATAACAATTTATAGTAATTATTAACACTTCAAGAAAGTGAGTCATCGTGTTTTAATCAAAGCACATAATAATAAAGCTCTATTGGCATTCTTTCATCGAACAAAAGCCTTTCTTTCGAGGTAAAGGATTAGCACCTATAAAAAAATTCAAAATCAATATTACTAACTGCCACAAAACAATATTTACATTTTCAACATATTTTCTCCATGATTATATTCCACATCCGATATCTAGCTGTCGTCAACCTCTCCGCATATATCTATAACAAAATTATGACAAATACTTTCATTCCTTGAAAATGGTTTTTGAAATGAATTTTATATATCGCTTCTTCTGTGCTTGTGTAATAATTAGGTAATGTTTCTGAAAAATTGTTACTCATTTATAATTTTTGTTTCAGTCCTACTACAAACGCAATTATGGGCCTGACATTTGCAAAATATGTCATCGATCCGTTTTTTCCCGAGTGTCCCCTCCCGGAAGTTTCAGTGCGATTCATTGCTGCATGTGCCATTTGTGAGTATTGCTGTTCCAATTATTGAACTACTATACTTTTGATAATTTAATTAGCCGGCAATCGATATTAATCTGTATAGTTCACATACAAGTAAGGTAAATAACCTGTTGTCACTTCTCTTCTGGTTGGCGATTATTGGAGAATATAAAATTTATGCCTACTTTACATAAATATATTCCAAATAAATATAGCTATAATAGATGAAAAATATGTAAATATTATTCTATAACCTCTATTCTGGTTGGTGATTATTTATTTATTTATTGTGACAAATTTACAACAAATGTGAAGGCGCAACAGACTCAAGTCCAAAACTGCTCCCTTCACAAATTTTGAATGTTACATTGTCCAAAACATTGAGGTTAACACAGACTAAAAATTTAAGATCTGCTAAAAACCTTATAAAAAATAACAAAATGAATCTTCTCACTTAACCACTATTAATTTAAAAGTTCACTTCAAACGAAAGACTAATAACTGTTGAAAATATAATATTATAATATCAAAAATGATGATGATGCTATATATTAACATCAATAATATTAAATTTATAATTATAAATAATATCAAAGCTTATAATATTAAATTTTTATAAAAACTTTTGAGCCTAAAAATATTACCTTATTGCTTTGTTTAATTATACAACCGAATATTGAACCCAATCAATGCCTACATTAAGTCTGATTTCTTATAGCTTTTTACAAATGAACATTTTTTGAAAAATGAGAGATCAAACATTCTGTAATAATTTTGTTCTGTGCTACAGCATATTGTTACTATTATCTACGTGTGTATTTGTGAACGTTTTGATTTCTTATGCTACATTCTATATTATATTATCAATACATCTCTTGCAAGAACTTTGTTGATTCGGAATCCACCTAAAAGTGTAGGTTCAACTCATGAGTCATCATCAACTAACTCATTACACAAGCACATGTATTTTTCTGCGTTCATCTTAAAATAACTGTACGATCTTTTCAGTTCTTAGTCACCAATCAACAATACAAGTATTATTCTTGTACTATTGTCAGTTGATTTCAAATTTCATGTTGTCCGATTTATTGTTTAAATCTTATACGTTATTTTTGAATAATTCTCGATTTCAGGCTTTTTCACATTCATGAACTGCTATAACGTGAAGTTGACGACTAACATTCAAAATACATTCATGTTTGGAAAGACTGGTGCACTTGGGTTGATTATCATTGTGGGAATCGCCAGTTTCTTTATGAGTAAGTTATTTTTATTATCAATTTATTGTATTCTATATCTTCAGTTTCACAGTCATTTGAAAGATAAAATATTGTTAATTCAACCTGGATGTTTCTTGCTCCATAATGGTTTCCTGTCTAATGAAGCGATCTTTATTTTCTAGTTTTTATATTTCTTGTAATTTGCCTAGTTCATCATTCTATTCAATACAGCTGAAGAATAGCTCAAATTGAATTTGCTTCACAGTTGAATCTGAAATTCGATACAATAAAATTAATAAATTCGAAATTGCATTTTTTACTGGCAGATTTACAAAACACGAATCATATTACATTCTTTGTGATGTTTGGAATATAATTAATGTTCCAAAATAACCTAAACTATGCAATTTTTTCGCACATTCTTGAATGATGGTAGATTGTGATGTTCATAGTGGCATAATTAATATTGAGATAAACGAGACAATAAAGCGTGTTTTAAGTTTTCTTGTGACTTTTGATTTTATCCTATTACTTTTATAATTCAGTAGCTGGAATGCTTTCTTATTCTGAAAAGAATGTATTTAAAATGTTTTTCAATATTTGTATTTAGTCGTTAGTTTTTATTTTAATAAATATAAATAGGTTGTTTTCCTTTTCATTCTTCACAAAACATTTCATTCCCAAAATTGTTTGAAATTAAATAAATATTCTTTAAAATTTCCAGACGATGTCAACAACTTTGATAAACCATTTGCAAGGAGCACGCTTTCCCCTGGACCAATCGCTGTTGCATTTTATTCTGGTATATTTTCATACTCGGGATGGTTAGTATTTAAGGAAGGTAATTCGAAACTTGCTTCTAGTATTATTTTGAACAACTTATGCGAACATATTTTTCAAATAGTGTTGTGGGGTGTACTCGTCAATTTTATTATTATACAAATTAATAATGATAATTTTAAAATACTGTTTTTTCATCACTTGAAAATGTAAGATACTGTTCATCACTATAAACTTGACCATGTATTTTTCCTACAAGAAACACGTTCCATTGATGAAATTTAAAAAAAAATTATCTCATTTTCCTTATTTTCCAATTGTTTCTCTATTACATTTTTTATCATGATGCGCATGATTAATGCTTCTCTGCTAATTTGCTATAGAACTGAGTGATTTTGAAGTGAAGCTTTTTTGTTATTCCCCAACCGTCATCTTTTAGTCATATTTTCTCTAAGTTATGGTGGTTTGGTTTCACGATTATATCCCCAACAAACTTATCGGGCAACCTGCTAGTATTTATGTATTCAACCGGATGTATTGTTATTGTGATGTTCTTCAATCTAAAGAACTTTTTTTGTCTGTATAATTAATATATGTGTGAAATGTTTTAAGGATTTAAATTACTTTCTATTTATTGTTGATTGAATCGAATCCTATATTTTCAACTAATTTTTCTGTCTTTTCCAGGAATTATTTGAATTTCATGACCGAGGAATTGAAAAATCCATATGTGTAAGTATAATTTTTTATTTCTATAATCACACATGTCTAAATGTGCAGGCCAATTCTGTAATTTGACCTAATTTACTGATTTTGTCAACTTGCAGCCCTAAGCACTGTACCAGGTCCTGTGTGCAATATAATTGAAATTACGTAGAGGATGATTTCATAAAGGAAATTGCACAGGAACCGGGCTTGGGGACGTGTTGTAGCACAATAATGAATTAGATGTCCAAATAGAATTGGTAGTGAGGTATCAAACTCATGTATGTGCTTCAAAAAATTACCCTGCTTCACATCACCAAGTCTCCTTTTCTATTTGCACCATGTTTTAATAATTCTCAAAACAGCTATCATGGTATTTAGTCGATTTATAAGCAAGGGTTCATTTGAGAGATTTGATTCACCACTTATAGTGGAATTGATTACAAAATAGGACTGGCAGAGGAGCTGGCCCGGTGGTGATAGGGGGAGCGAGGTTGCCACATTGTTCTTGGCTGTCGTACCTCAGAGGACTTCCCATCAACCCACAGGCGATTCAACACACAGGACTCGAAACGCACAGGTCGGTTGTCGGGTAGAGACTGAGCACATAGCGACAACTTGGCAACACTGTGCCGTTTTCTGAGATATTATTGAACGCCGCTTACCGACGCCCACGCACTCACCACCTGAATCGAACCGGTTCCAGTCCTATTTTGTAATCAATTCCACTATAGTCTTTGAAAGATGGAAAAGATCGAACAACATCGTGAGTAGTTTTACCAAGACAATTCCCCTTTGAGAGCATTATTCCTAAATGAGTACAAATTGTTCCCAGATTGTCAACTAGAATATTTTTGATCTGTTATAGCTGCATATCAGCTTATAATACAATCTTATCAAATTTGTGTGGATTTTTATCAAGACCTTTAGTTTTTTACTGACGAATGTAATGAACCAAAGATAAAAGTTCTACAGTTTTACATTAAAAAATTAACTGTATGTTTCATATTTTTGTGATTCTAATATGATAATTTTTAACTGTTAAGTTTTGCAGTTTTACATTCACAAATTAGCAGAGTAATCTTAATATTTTTGTGGTTCTAATATGATCATTTGTTTCTTTCAACTCAATAATAAAATTTGTTGTGATCTTTCAACGATACCTAACCTAACCTTTACAGGAACCTACCTCGGGCGATCTACATTTCCCTGCCTCTAGTAACATTGACATATGTTCTCGCCAATGTTGCCTACCTTGCAGTTCTTTCGCCGGACGAGATGATCGCATCGAATGCGATTGCTGTTGTAAGTACAGTAAATTTGATAAGAAATCTTCTGTCTAAAATATTTTCATAAAACAATTCATAATCCTTTGGAAAATTCAATTTTATATTTACATAAAACATATTTGAAAAATTTCTTGAAACAATTTTTATACTGTTGTTACATTTTTTTATGTTTGGAACTTTCTTTATAACATCTACCAGAAAATGTCTGGTAAACTTTAAATTTTTCCCCTCGATTTCTTGTTCCATGACGAACTGCGTTGTTAATATTACTTTATTGGTGAATTTAACGACTTGCAGTCAATTTTTGAGAGAACCATTTAATTCTGTTAGGCATATGTGGGCTTCATACTAAAAAAAAACAAAAAAAAAAAATGGAAGAGAACCATTAATTTATCTGACCGCCATATTTGCCAGCTCGCATTTGTGTGAATAAATGTAGGGTGCACCTTTTTTTATTCTAATATAATTTTTATGAATCTCCTATTATAAGTAATAGTATGAATGCAACTCTTGTAGAGTCGTTACTTACAAAATAATCTACATTAACATTCTTTGTAGAATTTCTTTTGTTTTATTATTATGATAATATTAAAAATGAATGTGCCTTTTTTGATCGATATAATTTCCATTCTAATACTTTATGGGATGACATGCTACTATATGAAATCGGTTTGTCCTATTTCAAGCCAGCTGTGAGTAAAGCAAGCGAGGCTTAATCTAACCTTTGTTTAGAACTTATCATTCATATTTATTATTATTCAGCGTATGGCTACAATACTCAATCAAAATTATTCTTTCAATAGTGTCTTGTGAGGTCAGGAGAACCATTAATTTGTCTGACCGTCGTATTTGTCAGCTCGCATTTAGAGTGAATAAATGCATGGTGCACCTTGGAGTCGACGTAGATACTCCCGAATCTTGGAGATACTCCCGAATCTTTGCTGGAATATATCCACACTTAAAAAGTCACACTATCTCTAGTTCACAAGTAATTATATCAAAATATAATTGAGATTCTTATAAAACTGAGTTTGAATAAGTTGAATATCCAGAGTCACCAAGAAATTGGAATGTTTTATTGATTGCGAATCGGTTCGAGTTGATTTCCTGAATTGAAATACTTGATGGCAATTTCAATTTATTATAGGTCCTATATTTACATAGTCTATAATATGTTATATGCCTTAAAGTATTTAGTATCTATGTACTCTATATTTGTAGAGTAGGCCTCCAGCCATGTCTGAGAAAGCATTACAACAATGCAAAATGACCATCACGCAAATATGTGCCAAATTTATTATTATTTTCAATAATCATTTATGTTCAATTTATTGGATGAGTTTAATCATGCTTACTTTTCCAAAATATGTCAGACAAGAGATTAACATTTCTGTTGAATGCCTTCATTAAATTGAAAGCAAAATTTAATTTAATTGCTTTTTATTAAATTTCAGTCATTCGGCTATAGAACACTCGGAGTTTTGTCTTGGATAATGCCGCTGATGGTTGCTATGTCAGCTCTTGGGGGTCTCAGTGTACACATCATGACATCTTCAAGGTGTGTTGAGTACAGTATACATATTTTTTTTATTTTAAATATATTTATGAAATAAAAATGAGTATTGGCTCAAGTGATCCATTAAAGGATCCATCTGTCTTAACTTATTCCTGGTTGTCGTAATTACTCATAGTAACTTTTTTCAATCCTAGAATTTGCATAGGATTAATAAGTTTCTATTTTATTAAACTTCTATGTAGCAGATTGTAATTATTCCATTAGTATGACACATAACTTGAAATAATTTCCGCTATATTTTCTCAAATATTCATGTTTAAATTTGAATTTCTGAATCCGCTTCTAAAAAATCTCCTTTTTATAGGAAATCCAGTTCTTATTGATGCTTCATAAGAAGCGTCTTATGCACATTCTAGCTATAAATACAGCTTTTTGTTAGAAACAAAGATGATTTCAGATTGTCTACAATTACAACATTGTTCGAGCAAGCTGTGTTACATATTGAGATATTCACTTGATCAGGTGATTACTTGAAAAAGATATATCCAAGTTAATTAGAAGACAAAATATGCCTCTAATTACGTTGGGTATACCCTTTTTACAGATAATATGGGCTTTCCATCTAACAATAATTGAATAATTTCTATGGCACCTTATTCTGTTGAGCATCTGCATTTTCTGGCTTCTCGTTTGAGCAAAAAGGAATTTGTAGGAACTATTAAGGATTTGTAAACTTCCCCAGAATGATGAAAACTATTAAGGAAATTCTGTTGAAAAATGAAAGTAAAAAAAAATCAAAGAATATTCAAATGCATAATTTATTTATAGTTTGTGGTAATAATAATAATAATAATTATTATTATTATAGTTTGTGGTGCACTTATAAGAAATATTTAATTTCCAGGATGTGCTTTGTTGGAGCCAGATACGGTCATTTCCCCGCAATGCTGTCGCATTTGAATATCAATAAACTGACACCAATGCCATCGCTTGTGTTCCTCGTAAGTTACTAATTATTTTAATTTTACAATTCAATTCATTTATTGCCAAAAATAGAAACAAACTTGTGTAAATCAGTTGTCTTCTAACGAAAGTTACTTTGTAGGATAAATTTGAAATTTTTCTATTACATTTGGTCTGAAGTTGTATACATTTTTATTCAATTCAGGAAAGTTGTTTTTATTTTACTACTATAATAGATAATGAGGGATTGATGCTTATTAGTAGGACATTCATTTCAATAATAATTATATTTTCATTTAATTTGTGAATGACACATAATTATTACTGTTTACCTTGTTAATTGTAATACGGTGTAGAAATTGAATTCCACATTTCTTTTTTACAGAACATTCTATCCTTACTAATGCTGTGCACAAGCGATATCCATTTGCTAATAACGTACTCCAGTTTCGTTGAATCGTTCTTCTTGTTGTTATCAGTTAGTGGATTACTCTGGTTGAGATACAAAAAACCAAATATGAATCGACCGATCAAGGTAAGAAGTTTTATCTAAGTTGTGAATACCAAAATGATTTAAAAAAATTGTACATAATAGCTAAATTGAAATGTTTTATGTGCTACTTACACTAGTTACCCTTTAGAATGTCCCTTTAGCGGACCATATTACCGTGCACTGGAAATATTAAATGATCATACCCCAAATGTGAAAGATTTTGTAAAATTCCCAAGAATTATGAAAACTATTAAGGAAGTTCTGTTGAAAGGTGCCCCTACACAATTCTAGAATGTGTACAAAAGGGAAAATCATAACTTCTCACTCTCAAATAGTAATTTGTTTTGTAATTATATTATATTAACTTAGTGTACGAGGTGTTTTCAGGATATGTGCATTTAATTGCAGTTTTAAAAAAGACGAAAAGCAATCAACAATATATGTATGTATATAGTACCATAGCCGATTCGACTGTAGGTGACTCTTCAGCCCTTAACGTGATGTCTGAAGAGCGTACTTCACAAACGAGGAATGAGGTAGTTTGTGATTGCTTTCCTCACTGAGCTAATAGAATTGTATCAGTATGCCACGCCCACCGAAACAAATTCTGAATCTATGCTTGACAGTCCACTCCCACCTTTACACAGGGTTTGGCTGCACAGGTGAGTGTGTATACTATCTAGCACACCTCTGAGCTACTCCCTGCGTCAACAATAATGAATTTAAATTAATATTCTCAATTTAAGTGTGATTCATCAATATTTTTTTTTGTTATCAGCCCTTATAAATAACCTGTTGAATAACTCAATTTTAGCAAGGTTTTGCATTTACAGAAATTTTCAATTAAAAATAAAAAATTATTAATATATGTTCACACTTTCATGAACAAGTCTATAAATACTTGAATTGTGATGTATATTCATTATTTTACACCTTTTTTAAGTTTATTAACTTCAATAATTTTGTGGTGTCTTTTCCTTCTTATAATTTTATTTTCTTTTCCACTGGGATTATTTTTAATTTGTTGTTCTAGATTTATGGTTTACAGAATTTTATTATCAAGATGATCATGTAATTCACTTTATTCTTCACTTGGTTGTATCCGTTCGGTGGCCCAGGGTATTTCTTATGAAGTTTGTTTATATTTAGTGTTATTAATTTAGTTATAATTTTTGTTAGATTTAATTTAACTAAGTTGTTTTATTTACAAATTTTAATTCCAACATTAAATTAATGAAAAACTATTTTCCGATTTTTCAGATCTCTCTAATAGTCCCAGTGACGTTTGTGATCCTGTGCATTTTCCTCGTTATTTTCCCAGTCTTCTCAGCGCCTTATGAAGTTTTAATGGGTGTACTTATCACATTGACTGGTATTCCAGCCTATTACTTTGGCGTTGTTTGGAAAGAAAAACCCGCATGGTTCACAAGAGCTCTTGGTAAGTTGATCCAATCATTGAAAAAATCAAAGACCTTAGACCTACTAGTTTTTGAATATCAGTTTTTGATTGAGCTACAAAGCTCTTATAAGCTCTAAATAATATTAATAATAATATACAGTTGAACCTCTGTATAACGAAGTCGATTATCCTGAGAAAATATTCCCTGTAGAGAGGTATTCGTTATTGAGAGGTTGTTGTGTCAAGAATTGACCCCATCTTACAGATCTTATAATATATTGCGGGTGGTAATTAAATCAATACACAATACAGTATAATAACGCGAGCGTAGGTAGGGTAATAAGCCAACGTTAATATAGAAGTTTGAAAATTCATGCTGTTGAAAATGATAAAAACATGGTTTTTGAATATGTATAGTAAGTAAGTGCACTCACCAATTCATTTCCAGGAAGCATGACTTGAACGTAGTGGTATTTAATCGAAGTATACAGCATACTCAGTAGCAAAATTTTTCAACTGCCTTTACTAAATTTATTTCAATACTTTTTACACACGAAACTATCAGATCAAACACAGCATAATTCTGTAAATAACTTCATATAGGAACTTTTCATTTTTTTCTAGTTTTTAATGTTTTACTATAAATGCCGAGTTTTAAGTATTGAAATATGTGACAAAGGCAAGTGGTGGAAGGATGGGAAAGTTCAGTAGACCTTCATAATGAAGAGTCTATAATGACGAATTCTTAAAATTCTATTTTTAGTAACCTGCATTCAATTTCCGACATGTGTTTCAACCTCTGCTAACTGTCTATCTTCTACCTACCTGAATCTCTTATCATTTTTTGTTTTATTGACCTTTCTGCTGAAAATAAACAATTCTTTGGAAATGACTGTGGGCTTTGTATACACACTACATTTCGTGAATTGAAGTGAAAAGAAAACTTCATTGTTGAGAGGTCCAAAATTCGTTACATAGATGTAAATAAGCAGTAAAAATTCTAAAATTTCATGGGACAAAGTAAAAATTTGTTAAGTAGAGGATTTCGTTATTTGGAGGTTCGTTATATAGAGGTTCAACTGTATATGATAAATTGTAGATTTGATGTTCAATGTTTCATATTACATCTGATGCTTGATTGTCTTTTAATTTTGCTTCTCAAAGTTCAACAATACATTTGTTTAAAATGAACTACCGTATTCTTCGACCATCAACTTTTCCTACCACATCTGATGTTCTAGTCTTGGAATCTTTGTTACTTTTTAGGGTAATCCTATACTTTTTCCAGGGGTGCCGACTGCGTCATTCAAATTCTATTATTATACTGAATATGAATTAGCTAAAATAGTTATGTTTAGGATTTGGCAGGAAGTTATTATTCAAGCTTAGCGAGACATGAGAGCTAAGAGGGATGGGCACGGAACTGTTTAAAAACCATTTAGGTTAACATTCTTATTTAGCTATTTTGCAATTAAGTTTATTGAGCAGAAGTTGATATATTCATTTCATTGAAGATGATGAGGATTTGAGAGATGTTATATACCTTCACGAAGGATGGCCTGACATGAAAGTGATACACGATGATATGAAACACTTTTACAGATTGAGAAACGATTTATTTTTTACTTTTACAAAATATGTTACCTATGTAAAGAATCTCAAGAAATATACATACATTTTGTATGTTATCGACTGGGTTTGAATTTTTTTGAATACCTATATAAATCTTCTTTTAGTTTTAGAAAGAATACGGGGGGCCTATTTTTTCATTTGGGGGGGGGGGTGCGTCATGAGGCTTGGGCACCGCTGCTTTTGCTGTTAGTTGATTTCAAAATCAACTAATCAATAAATTTGATGCAGGAAAGTTTAATGCAGTTCTGTTGACTTTTAAAGCTATGAATAGTTTAATGAGATAGTTTAATAGATATTGACCACCAATACAGTTATAATGGTTATAATAAATAAAAGATTTGATGTCGAATAATTAGCCTTTAGAAGAACTAGATTAAAGTTTCATTATAAGTGCACTAGGCTTTTGGTTATAATTTTTTAAATAGAAGTTTCTTGTATTTACGTTTCACGAAGGTATTAAAATGTTATTTATTGCCATGAGAAATTCTTTCATTAATTATTATGTGAAGTTTCAAACTGAAATTTCCAGTTTCAGGACGAGGGGGGGATAATCTAATCCCTTAATTTTTAACTCAGCTAGCTTCTCTGGATTCTTTTCACCTTCTACTATTGCTTTAATAATTTGCATTCCTGTGACGCCAGTGATATAAAAACTTGAAAATATGTTTATTATCACTCATTATATTATTGATTTTCAATAAACTACATTTATTTACACGCATTAGGGGATAAAATTACATACTGTACTAGTTGAAACATTCAATAAATAATATTTTTAACTGAATACTGTTTTTAAAATATGGATAAATTTGATCTTCAAGTTGAAATAATAAATATGTCATTATATTCCCTGGCGTGTGTTCTAAAAATACAGATGTAAGAAAAGCTTGAAATAACTCTTAATTTCCCCTCAAAATCGAAAAAACCTTGGAGCGCCGATATTCCAAAATGATGGAAAAACTTTTTCTTTTATGGCAATAGATTTTCTTTTGGAGGATGAAGCCCACATAGGTCTGAGACCTGTGCGTGGGTAATGAGTTAGATGATGGTGATTGATGAGCTGGACCTACAGTTTTAGGTGGGTTACGAACCATCGGTCTATAATAAAAAAATAATGTATAATAATATATAACATAATATAAAGTAAGCTACTTAGATTTTACATTTTCCATCAAGTTTGGTGTATATATTTTTTCAGATGGAACAACGACTTTTGTTCAAAAGCTGTTTATTTCTGCCAAAGAGGAGGGAGTCGAAGGCTTTGATTAGCAGATAGGATTAACACATTTGGTGACAATAAACATCCTTCAAGCAGCGAAGAGCAGTATCAGTTGTACATGCCTTATGAATTGGACTTTGTAAAATTGATGTAAGAAGATATCAAACAGTAACTTGCTGTTTAATAGTTACTCTACGACTGTGTTTGCTATTCGATGGGTTTAAGACAGTTTAAGCAGCTAGTTGTTTACTACCTTATACAGTTATCACCTTGTCTGTGATGAGACTAAAGCTGGGACTTCCTTAAACAAGTTTACTCAGCAGTGTAGAGCGAGAAAAAAATATGTTGAACTTTATTACAATCTATTACATATTAGTTTGCAGTGACGTATTGTTACGGCTAGTGGTAACGATGTACGCTATTGGTTGAAAATGTCATTTGTCATGTGGAATCACGCTATTGGTTGAAAATCTCATATGTAACAAATGCCATGTGACGTTTTCAAGCGTGCGTCGCTACTACATGCCTTAACAATACGTCACAACAAACTAATCTGAAATAGACTTTAGTTACTCTATGTAACCTGTACATGATCTTAAAATGTGACTTGTCGAGATTATTGTGTATTTTTCCTTTATGATTGGTAAAACGTTGCTAGGAAGACCTAGCCAAAATGTATGAGCAAATTACGCGGAATTCAAAACACCTGTTTCTGTAAGCAAACACTCATTTAAGTGGAGCATATACGAGTTATATTTGTGCTATTTTATTTGAACGGGTGCATCTACAAAAATAACCGTTTTGCCTTAAAGAACCATTAATTCAGATTGTGCCACAAAGCATGCAAACGTCAGAAAATACTTATCAGCTTCGAATAAGTGTGTGTAATAGATGTTGAAATACGGTGAAAAAAGTATTTTTTTAAATCTTATAATGCAGGTATTGTCATAAAAAATAGAGCATGAGGTTTTACATTCATCAGATTCACTTATTCTAGTGCACTGTAGTATTTGAATAATTTACCAGTATTTGAGCCTATTCATGACCATTAAGATCTTTAAATAAGATTGCAATTATCAATAACTTTTCCGGATCACTTCTAGATTCTCAAATATGATGTTTTTATTAATAGTAAATTATTTAAATAAGTTTTGAAAGTTGAAACTAAAGCGTGAGAACAAATTAACTAACACTATTCATAATTCAACATTCAGTAGACAGTACTAGAGATGGATTTAGATATAGACACTGTACTCTGGAAGTTTAGTTTTTGTAATGAAATCCTTCAATGGATTTTAATTCCAATCGAAATTTTTCCATGCACGAAAAAACGTCACGAAGAAATATTTATCATTTAATTTATGATTATTTTATAGATTCAAAGTGCTTTCAGTCATGCTAACAATGTGTGCCAAACTTTCTTAAAAATATGTTTAAAGCCTTGTCTCCACCAAACGAACATGCTCGGCGAACAGTGTTTGCTGGAATTATCTGATGTCACCGAACATTGTTTGGTGTTGGTTTGATGTGGACGCCTTCTGGAACATTATGATCGGTGTTTGGGGGTGGGGGGGGGGGGGGTATAGCGGCGGGAACCTATTGTTGGTCTTCAATTTAGCTCACAGACCGAACATTTCAATTGAACTCAAGAACATGTTCGGTGACCCATGTGTTCAATGTTTGTCTGTTTTTTGTATTCGCCAACAATTTTCGGCAGACTTGTTCGGTTGGTGGAGACGCGGCTTTAGAAATAATCATATTTTTTCAAATAATTTGAAAAATATTCTTGAGTAAGTGTTGATACTGTACTATTAATGTTTCGCAAAAAATTACTTCTTTTGAATTCTGTATAATTTGTGCCATGTAGGGAATTCTTAGTTGCAATACGCATACTACGTAATGGATGCATGTTACTTTTCATATCATTGTTGTTTAAAACAGCGAGTAGACACAGCCACTGTGAACAAATGCTGATTTCACAAAAAAAAAAACAAATTGGATGTTCCAGTCAATTTGTATAGAAAGCTTTTGAATATTCAAATCATTGAAGTTTTTCCTTATTAGTAACTTATCGTTTCAGGTGAGCAAGTAATGTACAATGTAAATGAGCTGAAAATGTAATTTGTCACAATATAGTATTGATTTACATGAATTAAATATCGCTTTTGTGATAAATAATCCAGTTCAAGTCTTACTTTAAGATCTGCAGCCTTTTTCATAAAACAGAAAGTTCTTCTAACTCCTATTTAAATTGAAAAATTAGTTATTGTTTTAATCTATTTTTGAAATAGATTATTAAGATTTTAATAATATTACTAGATTTTTATTTGAAATACATGTGCCTGAATGTAAAGGCCGATATTTTTAGGTTACCTTTTTATTTGGAGCTTGATTAAATTTCTGTGATTGCTATTTATTTTCATTTTGCTATTTATTTTCATTTTAATATTTTAGATAAGTGGAGTAGATTTATTACTTCTAGTTTTATCTCTAAGTTTGCTGTAGTTTATAGTCTAGTGTTAGTGAGGAATAATCATTGACAGTTTTACAGTATTGCAATGGATCTACTTCTGTGCTACTTAGTTGTTTTTAAACAGTTATTGTATTAGTTTGATTTTAATATTTTAGATTACAGAATTTTTACTTATGGTTGAACAATCCAATCAATTTTGTCTGTATAGCTGGGGAACTGACCTGCATCAATGTGTTCTTAATTTTAAAATCATTTTTTTTTGTCATTCACGTAATTTATCTATTTTTTAGTGAAATTAGTCAGTAATCTGACATATTATAGGTAGGTAATACTAAAAACAAATGTTATTTACAATCTATTTAGTTTTCTATCTGACACGTAACAAAGGTACCGTACTGATAGTAGATATTTTGTATTTGTATTAATTACTTTCAAGTTTCTATTCAACTACTAAATATTTTTTAAATCAAGAGATAATTTTATCTCGTTTATTTTTAAGTTCATTCCATCAAATTCACTTCTTCATGGTAGAACTAAGTAAATGGAAGTGAAATGGTTATAGTAATGACAATAAAGAAAAAATAATAGCTTGTCCAATTGTGAGATGAATGGCCACTGAAATGGAATATTTTATGAATTTGTGTGTTTGTTCGGTGAATGTGATCTAAATCTCAATGAGCGTAGAAAAATAACCAAATAGTGGAATTTTTTATATACACTCTTTTCAAGTTCAATAGCCTTTATTTTATACTTAAGAACAGTGATATTCAAAAATGATCATAATAGGCCTTTTTTTTATAAAGATATAACTAGAATGATGTACTTTCCAATATTCAAGATTAAATCAAATTGAAATATGTTTAAATTTTGCAACTTACCCTTTTTGCATAAGTATAGTTGAGATTTATTCGTATTACCAATATGTAGCCTACCTAGACACAAGAGTATATTATGTGTTTTATTTTAGAATTTTATTTGAATCTCATGGTTGGATTTTACATTTTGTCATGTTATTTATTCAATATTAAGCCTATTCCTTTTAATTATCAGAATATTAAAACCTGCTATTGATCTCGAATTTCAAAATCAACATGTACTTGCAGTAGAAAGTAAAAATTTATTTGATTGCATTCAAGTGTTAAATTTAGTCAAGTATTTAGTTATTGAATACAATATAATAATCAATAGAACAGTTTCTTGCTCTATACAATATCACTCACTGTAGACTGTTCAAAGTCTTCCAAATACAACAGTAAATTATTTAATAAAATTCTCATTTCAAAGGTTTTTGTAGGTAATTACGTAAATAACTATTTTATTAATTGTTCACTATGCTTGTTGAGAAATTTTGGGAACATATCTATTATGTGTAGCGTATCAAATTATCGTATACTGAATTATTTTTATTTCATTAAGGTATAATTATTAAGATTTGCGAATCTTTAATGATATTTTAGCAATAATGTACAGTGTTGTTTCAGTGTCTTCTATAAATTCATTGTATTTACAATGTTAATCCAAAATTATTTATTGTTGATTTTATAATGGTTAGACTTGTTTTTCTCTACTTATAAGTATTTGAGTATCAATAAATTATTTAATTGTTTTCATTTTTAGAGCATTAAAATCATTTTGTGACCACGCATTGAATTTCATTTATTTTACTTTCAATTTTTCTTGTCTACTTTCTTCTGTGTAGTTACAATATACGTGTACCAAATGATACATTATAAGGATTCTTATGAGGATGTTTAAAGAATATAAATTCATTGATCATAAAAGCCAATCTCAAATATAAATAAACAATTATTAAAACAGAATAATATGTAGGTTCAAACAATCAATACTTTCTCAAATACTCCATTCCATTTATAACCTGATATAACTATTAGTAAAGCCTGATTATCAAACTGAAACTAGAGAGTACAAGACACAAAATAGGATTGAAATTTTGAAAGGCCCGGAAAACAAGTACATTGCAAGTTTTCTTGATGCTACTATATACAGAGTGTTTCAAAAAGGACTTAACAACTTTGAAAACTCATATAAATGTATTAAAAAAAGGTACTGTGCTGGTTTTAGTGTTGTTTTGAAGGAAAACACATAGTTTTTTGTGTGTTAACCTTGCCACTAAAGTGAAAAGTCAACTTGTCAGAAAAGATTATGTTGTCCAAGAAATGGTCATCCTCATCCACTCAATTTAACATATCCACACAGAAGTTCTTACGGGCAATGTTATTAATGTCTAATTGCTTGTAAAATCGTAAATTTGCATGGTTTTAAATGCAAACGTTTCTTCAACACACGCCAAACAGTCATGTGTGGGACTTGCAGCTTGCGAGATGTACGCCAGGTCGATTTTGTACGGCTGTTCACAAAACTTTTTCTCACTTGTTCAACGACTTCATCAGATGTGCTTGTGACCTGACGTTTTCTTATGTCTTACTGAACAGCCTGTTTCTACAAAACATTTATGCCACTCATAAATTGTAGGCCTACTAGGAGTATATTTAGCGTACTTGGTATGGAAATTATGCTGAACTTTTGTCGCCGACTTTTACTTTTCAAACCAAAAAAACCACAGCAAGCACACTCGGATCCAGTGAAGGCAGCAATCTTTGACTCAACTGCCGCTAGCGCTCGTTACGGTGCGATTCTGCACTAGCTAACAATGCGAGTCAAAACTTCCCTTTCAAACAACACTAAAACCAGCACTGTGCCTTCATTGAAAAAATTTATATGAATTTTCAAAATTGTAAAGTCCTTTTTGAAACAACCGGTACAATCTTAGTGATGTAATTGAAACTTTGACATCTTAAGCCGCGTCTCCACCAACCGAACATGCTCGGCGAACCGTGTTCGCTGGAATCATCTGATGTCGCCGAACATTGTTTGATGTTGGTTTGGTGTGGACGCCTTCTCGAACATTGTGATCGGAGTGGCGGGAACCTGATGTTGGTCGTCACTGTTCGCTCACAGACCGAACATTTCAATTGAACTCACAAACATGTTCGGTGACCCATATGTTTAATGTCTGTCCGTTTTTTGAATTCACCAACAATGTTCGGCAGACATGTTGGGTTGGTGGAGACGCGGCTTTATTGTTCACATTCAACTCGACATCATTCAACTCACATCTATTCACTCATTGAGTAATGATGGGAAATGAAAATTTGAGTTTAACCAGTGGAGGTAAATAGATATGTAAGAGTGCTTTCACAGTGGTGTATTCAATAACTTGATAATTATAAATTGGATACTCCAATTTATAAAATTGATTTATAGGATGCTCCAATGTACATGCACTTATAGACATGTAAGACAAAGGTGGAATAAGGAGCTATTGAGTGTAAATCAGCTCATGTTAGCCATGAGCCACATTAGTAAAGAATGAAAAAGATGAAAGAAAATGCGATTGGATAATATCCAATAACGAAGGAGAGAATGGTTACAGGATATTTAAAATTCTTAAAAAATTTATTCATCTTGTACATATTTTACACAGGAACGACAAATGTACAAAACTAATCACATTTTAATGACTGAAAATTAAAATATCAACTAAAAGTCCTGAATTCTCATCTAGCAAAGTTTCACCCATTTAAATGCTGTTTAACATAACAGTTGTCATGAAAATAATAGTGCCAAATGAGTTAAATCAAAACTAATAAATGATAACAAAGCTCAACTGTTAATTACTTCAATATAAGTTATCAACAATCATGGTTTTGACAATGAGAAGCATTTTACTATAAAAATACATTCGAAATTTCAACATAGTTCATCCTAGCTAAATTGATCAATTCTGCACTATTAATTCACCCATGCAATAAACAATACAAGTTAAAGCCACAACGATTGAATAAAATATCCAACATTAGTTCAGGAAAGTCTCTTCAAAGTGAAAATCATCCCAATAAGAGCTAACAAATATGGCAAAAATATATATTTAAAGAAACAATGAGAACATTAGTAAACTGATCTGTAATAATTATTTTAGAAAATCCTACAAGCAGTATTAATATTTCAATTTACATAGAAGTAACACATTTTGGAACTGGATATTTAACATTAAATACCGTATAATTATAATAGATAAATAGATAGAATGACTCTTTTTTATTAGACAAATTTAAATTTACACCAATCATAAGTTTTTTAATTATAGTTATTGAAGTTCAGTGACGATTGAATTTTATGAAAAAATTTAATACATCAATAAATATATTAAATATAATAAATCATTTAGGTAAGATTAATTTCTTGGATTTCTTGTTCCATGACGAACTGCGTTGTTAATATTAACTTATGTGAATGACTGCAAGTCGTTAAATTCACATAACAAGTTAATAAGATTAATTATTTTAGACCACCAAAATTATAAAATACTGCTCTGAATTTCATTTTAAATATTCAAAGAAACGATATCATATATTCTTAAAGCAAATCTAGTTTAAATCTCTATACTATAGAACTGAAAAATGTCAATTTTCAAACAGAAAAAAATAGATAAACAGAATTTTGAGATAACAGATATGAATATTTTTAAATTAATGAAATTTGGAGAATGTGGTTTAGAAAACGAAAGAGAAAATTACATTGCAATAAACTTTCTAAAACCACTACCATTTTCAGTCTTTTTCTTTTAATCTTGAAAGAACAATTTCATAAAATTATCACCACTTCAAACTGTCAATCATTATATGAATATGCACAATAATATCTTAGTAGTGTCATAATGTGGACCAATCACATCAATAGCTGTCACAAAAACTACTATTCTACTATATTAATAAATAATTCAACTAAACTTACATGAAATGGATAGAGTAATAAATAATATATGAATACTTTAAAATGCATACGGTACTAGTTTAGTTTTTTTTTCATCATTTTTAAACAAATATAATGCTAAATAAGAAATGAGATATTCAATTGGAGGTAGTCATTCGATAGAATTAATAAAATAAAACGACTTATACAAGTGGAATAAGAAATAATAAATTAATCTAGAAATTGAGGACAGTAAAATGAAATAAGATGTTATTTCATTGAGAATCAAATTACCTAGTTAATTATCCTAAAAACATGTTAGACTGACAAAGCTACTATAGTAAGTTTCAAGAGTTAATAATGAATTATGAAATTTAATTATGAAACTAGACTAGATTTTGGGCAGATAACGTTAAGCTTTCAAATTTTTAGTAATTTCTAAGCTCCCAGAATTTAGAGATAGTACATTTCCAAATGGAGTACGTCCAGTTTCATTGATGAAATAAAAGAAGTCTATACAATAAAATGTTACTATAGAACTGAGTTCCTAATGAGAAAATTTGTGTCATAAGTCTAATCAAACACAATTAAGATAGAATTCAAGTTAAAGTTAAAATCAATGGTCAAAAGCAGAAGTAGGCTACTGTCTTTGTTACAAGGTTTAATGTTAAAATGCTTGAATAATAGTTATTGATTGAGGGGGCTTAATGCATGAAAGTTTTCGATTACATGAAAAAACATTATGAAATACTCAAGGTGAAGACTTAATTAAAAACATATTTAAAGAAAGGTATCGACTGCTTTTAGCAGATGAATTGCTAATTGTAAAGGGAGGAGAAACAATGAAACCAAGTTCTACAATTAGCGCTGATGTACAGTTCCGATAGAAAGAAAATAAGACAAGAAGACTTTGCTTGGCAAAGACGAAAAGATATGATTTTCCTGTAGAAAAACCCATAATATTTCTATACAAATCGGGATTTCAGAGTAGAGGTAAAATTAAATTGGGGAAAGGAATTGGGACATGAAACTACCCCGCAATTAGCTAAAGATAAACTGTATTACAGATAGAATTTTGCATACTCAATTGAATTGGAGAAAGGAAATAATACTACCTTCTTATGAGCTATAAATGTACGGAGTTTGAGTTACTAAGCTTCTAGCTTGATTTGGGAACTCGAGAAGTAAGGCATGAAGTACTGGCCTCCCTGATCACGATTGACTTTTTTCCAAGTGCCAGGAAAGATTCAAAGTTCCAAATTAAATAGGGGAAATGAAAAGGAGCGATGGCGAAAAGGATGAGAGATGCAACTCTAAAGTTGCAAATACTTGCCAAAAAAAAAAGGAAAAGGAATTATACATTTTGCATATTAGAAGAGCAAGGCATGAAGAACAGGCCTTACTAGTGTTAATTCCCAGAAAAATTGTGATTCTTTCCAAGTTACAGTTAGTGAAGTTTAAGAGGGGAATAAATTATACAAAAAACTAATTCGTATTAGCACTGATCTACGGCGCTCTCCTTAATTCTGGGCTCAACTGCAACTCTTTCCTCGTTTCAGTAAGTGTTCCTTGGAAAGAGATTTTTTTATTGCTGATGATGCCCACATGAGTCCGAGACTTGTGCTTGGGTAATGATGTGAATGATTACACATAAATGCCTGCCTTACACATAAATTAGTTTCACAGGCCTCTCTAGTGTCAATTCCCAGTACACTTGCGATTCTTTTCGAGTTTCAGTTAATGGAATTTAAGAAGGAAGAAATTATAATTAATTTCAGCACTGATCTACGGAGTTTCATAGCAGGAAAAATGCACGTGGAAGGTAGAGAAGTGAAGAGACGTTGGTTTCCTTGTTACTCTTTATCGATTTCTCTCCAAAGAGTGTTTTGAAAGTTTCAGTTAGCGACCACTTCGTGGATGGTGCTGTTGGAGAGTGAGTCCTGCGTAGGCAGAGGCACACCGTCCACGCACTTCCACAGACCGTACGTTTTGCCGACTGTTGTCTGCCACAGACGCAGTGTGCCATCTTCCGATCCGGAAGCATACAGTTCACCATCCGGCGAGAAACGAGTACAGTGAACAGGACCAAAGTGTCCTTTGAACGATTCTGAAAAATAAAAAATTGGGATTCAGAACATTTATTGCAAATACAAGTGATACCTGCCGGTTTAGTGGGACCCGTGATGTATTTTATTGAATAAAAAAATTGTTTGATACGTAAATAAGAAACAAAGAAATTTAATGGAAAAACGGAAAATTTAAAATAAAACTGAAGAAATACTATTCCAAACTATCACTTTACTGTTTCTAAAAATTCTCTCAATATAAATATGCACACAAGTTTCTTTATATCAAGTTTCTATATTGACTATATCTTTCTATTCTTTTTTCTGTCATTACAAATTTCCTCTTTTTTATCTTTCTTTCTTTATTCGTTCCTCATCAATCTGTCTCTTTCTGTTTTTTCATCCATCATCTTTGACAATCAAACTTTGTGTAATATTTTACATTAATTTTTTTTTGGCATCTTTCACCTGCGCACAGGCAGTGGCGTAGAACGGGAGGGCGGACCGCCCCAGGTGGCAGCCCAAGGGGGGTGACAAAAAGCAGATCCAATAAGGCTTTAAAAGTTATTCAATTTTATTACTAGATATTTTTTTCTAATAAATAGTAGAGAAATAATATTCTAGTTTGGGGTGACATGACAAGTGACTGAGTTGAGTGCGATTGAGTAGAGGGAGAAATTTAGTCATATGGCTGATGGTGCAAGAGGAGTGAGTGTCGATATGAGTTACACAAAGGTTACTTATCAACTATATTAATTTTCATTATTTGAAGAAACTTATTCCGTTCTACAACTGCCACTGTCATTCACCCTCAGAGAATCAGTGAATTTGTTGATGCAGGTGCAGGTGTCAGTAGCGTAGCAAAGGGGTACGGACATCTTCCATTAGCAAGGACTCGAGCTTTTAATAGAATTTAATCCATAATGTGGGTTTAAATACTTAAATACGTACAGGGTTTACTTGAATGGTATATGGTTTTTTGGATGATAGCTGATACTTTTTGGGTCGACTAATAGAGAGATATATAAGGGTTAAAATACTGTGGGAGGATTTATGCATAGAAACGCTTAAAGTGCAATTTTCAATTTTTCCGGGGAGGACCACCCATTCAAACACGAGAGTCATATAATTCGTCAAAGTTGTGAAAAACACCTTAATATTCGTCTAAGTTATTGGACTAATTTTTAACCAAAATGTTTCTTGAGTGACCCCCCCAGAGCCCCAAATCTTCAATATCTACATAAAAAATGTATAATTCTACTATGAGTGATGCAAAATAAGAATCAGCTATGAATAAGTAGTGTTGTTTGTTAATCGTTAGTAAAATGGGGGGGGGGGGGGTTGAAAAATTAAATACCGCCCCAGGTGCCAAAAGTTCTTGCTACGCCACTGCGCACAGGACTTCCTCTGCAGGTATTATGGGTTCTAAAAAAATCTAGTTTTTATTATATTTGTATTTTGAAGAATCTGGATAAATTTGATTTGTTTTAAGAACAATAATTACTCTAAAAAAAATAGAAAATGCCAGAAACAAATCCAACAAATAAGATAGAAGGATTACACCGCCGCAGTGGTGTAATCGATACCAATATTTGTGATTAGACTCTGTTTGCTACTACTGCGGTAACCGGTTCTCTTCCCATTCAGTCTGGCCAAATTTGAGTGATCAACCACTTTTTTATCCACGTTCAACACTCAAACCTATGTGGGCATCATTAGAAAAAACCTTTGAACAACTCTAGAAAAAGAAAAAATTGAACATCACATTAAAAATAGTGAATATTGCCGAAAATCACGTATCTCTATACCAATTCTCTACAAATGTGCGCTTGATCTGATTCCAAAATAATATATATGTAAAAAAGTGAATAGTCCCGAAATTCAAGAAGCTATTGATCAAGTCTCTACAAGAGTGCCTTTGAACGATTTTACAAGAAAAAAATGTAATACAAAATTTTATATAGCTAATATTCCCGAAATTCAGAAACTTATTAGCCAAGTCTCTACAAAAAAGCCCTATGAACAATTCTAGAATACGAAAATATTGAATATATTTAATACAGTGCATAGTATCGAAATTAAAGAACTTAATAAAACCAAGTCTACAAAAGCGCCCATTGAACTATTCTAGAACAAGAAAAAATTTGATGTAAAATTTAATCAGTGTGAAATCCCGAAATTCAAGTCCCAAGTCTCAAAAAATAATAACATGAACAAACAATCCATTAAATTATGAAAAAAAGGAAAGATTCTAGATAGAACAAGAAAAAATTGAATATCAAATTCAATCAGTGAATAGAGTGTAGGCTAATCCCAAAAATTACGAACATATTCACAAAGTCTCTACAACAGTGGCATGTGAACGATTCTAGAACAGCATTCCAAATAAAACATTGATGCAAATTGATACAGTCAATAGTCCCGCAATTCAAGAACCTCTTCACGTCTCTACAAATGACATAAAGAGGCAATTTGTAAGAAAATCTATTAAATTCTGAAGAAAAATAGGAAAGCATACAGTATATTCCTTTGAAATTTAAATATTCAATTGAAATTAAATCATGTTCATCAAACCACTTGATTAATGAACAAAAATTCCAGTTGTAAATAATTTAAATGAGGTTTTGTTTTTAACTTTGTTTGAATCTGGAGATGAGATGATAATTTTATTTTCCTGAAAGTTTAAAATTCTTCAAAGTTGTTAATCAATAGAATTTGTGATGTAGGTCATCGATCTTTAAACAATCAATCGAAGCTTTCATAGAATCCCAACAATTTTGCCTCAACGTGTGTCTAATCACTTTTTCCATGTGAATGTATTATGTTAAATAGTATTTTGGAAATTATGTGTGAAAAACATAATAAATACAGCAAAGACTTATTGACTTTAATTTCACCAAGGAACTTTAAAATAGAATCATGAAAGTTTAGTAATTTTGAGAGAATTACCCAGAAATAGTTCTGAGGATCCGGATACACAAGTCGTGTGTTAAATATACATGAATAGTTTTAAGCAAATAAAGTCACATTGGTTTCAACAACTTAAAATCGTCCCATTTTGTTGTAGGAAAAATAAGAATCACAAATAATAAAATTATTGACATCTGTCGACCAAAAGCATTACTTTTCGCTTTCTACAACAAATTAAGTAATTTTTTATCTTAGAAAAAGTTAAATTTATCAATTTTTATTGAAGTAGTACAGTAAATATTAACACAAGTTAGATTTGTATTATTCTAAACATCACTACCAGAAAGTGATAACTTCTAAATTTTCTAAGATCTCTTTACTGTTATACATCCTTCCTCCCCACCCGCCACCACTTCTAATGTACAGCCTACAGCGCTCTCACAATGCATCTACATTGCACCCAAAATGCTAATAGTAATAAAAAGATTAATAGTAATAATAATACATTATAATACTGTATATACATTATTGATTAATAATACATTTATAATGTATAATCATTATACAGACTGATTATACAGTCTTTATAGGTTTTACTGTACAGTACAGTATTTATGAATCTGAAAAGGTAAGTGTTTTGAACCTCTATAAATCGAAGTATTTTAAGATGGACCTTGATAAATCGAACCTCAATAAATCGAAATCCTTGATAAATCGAATTTTTGCCGTTCCCCTTGAGATTCGATTTATCAAGGTTCCACTGTATGATGAAATAATATGATGCTCAATTCAAGTTCACAATCTTCTAACACCTCTTTGAAACAACTATTGCAAATTACTTACCGATTTCATTTCCCGTTAGAAAGTCGAACTTGTACATCTTGAGATCTTCACCACCACAAACAAATATTGTTCGGTCTGGATTGAGAGAAGCCGAATTTACTCTAGTCGGCACTTTTACCTCCCTTATCTTGTCCAACCTGAAAAAAATTAATCATAATAAATTATTGAATTATGACTGGACAACGAGCTCATAAGATCAATACAGTATCATACTATTATGGGTTACTAAACACTGTATATGAATTTTTTTTAGGATGAAACCCACAGGTCTGAAACCTGTGCGTGGGTAATGAATTGGATGATGATGATGATGATTAATGAGTTGGTCCTACAGTTTTAGGTGGGTTCCGAACCACCGGGAAGTCATTACAGCAGAGAATAATCTTTTTTGATGGCCATGAATCTCTCTCAGCAGAAAATAATAGAAAAGAAAACTAGAAGACAAGGTTTATACTATTTTGTTTTCTAGAATAGTGTAATTGACGTTGGTGGATGAAGCCCACATAGGTCTGAGACCTGTGTATGGGTAATGAGCTGAATGATGAGTTGAACCTGCAGTTTAGTGTGGATTCCGGACCAACGGAAAGTGATTTTACTGCAGAGGAGTCCTTTTTGTTGGCCAACCCAATCGGTCATCATTAAAAAGAGGGCCCAGGAGTTCTTAGCTTCTCTTCAACTGACTAAACAGATACCTGCTAAGGCTCATGGCTACCACTTTCCTTAGTTGAAGAGTTTTAAAAATACTGCTTTTATTTAATGGATCTAAACCATTAAATTGAAATGTAAATATGAATTACCTGTCCGAGTCAAAGAAGGTGACACAATCTCCATGCGCCACGGTCAAAATAGTTCCATCACGTGAAACTTCAAGACTGTTGGGCACTGAATTGAATTCCACTTTCTTTACTTCCTGAAATTCATAAAAAACAAAATTATGAATCAGAGAAACTTTATAAACACAGAAAATAAACATATTATTTCGCGAATATTTATCAACTTGAGTAGATTTTTTCTGATAAATGTCATTAAAACTAGTCTTAAAGTCTAACCATTAACTTTTCTTTCACTTCTTAAATTTAAATTATTGATTTAACTTCAGTTCATCCATTGATAACTTAAGCAGTTATAGAAGGCACTATATATTACAGTCTATCTTATCGTTTAATAAATTTTCATATCCCTAATCACTAATTCAAACGGCTTTGTCCTCTTCAGCCTTCTGGTAATTCCTTGATTATCAAGCAGCTAAGTTTCCTCAGAGAAATCTGGATTCATGACGGGCAGCAAATATTTATTTATTTATTCATTGCAAAACACAATCAAGTAAAGATACAACAAGCACAGCCCACTACTGCTTTCTTTACAAATTTTCAATTGAAACATCGAAATTCAAGGTTATGACCATTTTTAACTGGAAATTTCACTTTGAAATACAATAGCTGATCCTTTCCAAAACATGACTTTAATTTAGCAAATCGACTTATCTCGCTAGATACATATGGAATGTGTAGATTTCTGTAAAGGTCACTGTTTCTGATGTACCAAGGTGCATTAACCATGTTCCTCAATATTTTATTTTGAAATTTCTGTATCACATCGATATTACTTTTACAGGCACATCAGGATCTTTTACATCCAAATTGGAACTTTAGTAGATGAGAGATCAGTTTATTTATTCGTCACATATAGCCGCAGCTGGGGAGCAAGGCTCCAGCGACTTGCAAATATATAGAGCTATAATATTTTATATATATATATATTTTTTTTTTAGAATGAAGCCCACATAGGTCTGAGACCTGTGCGAGGGTATGAATTGGATGATGGTGATTGATGAGTTGGACCTATAATTTAGGTGGGTTCCGAACCACCGGGAAGTGATTTTACAGCAGAGAACTGTCTTTTTTGCTGGCCAATCCAATCGGTCACCGTTACAAAGATGGCTCAGGAGTATCGTAGCTTATCTCTGATTACTAATTGAAGTAAATTATTACAAGTATAGTGCAGTGTAATCAACAAGTAGTAATTTCAAGTACTTTAAAGCAAAATTAAATAAAAAAAATATGGTAAAAATTAAACGATTTAAAAATAGAAACAAATGTATGTACCTGGCCGGAAGCTCTGTCCCAAACTCTCAATGTCTTGTCGTCAGCACATGACACGAGCCTTGTGTCATTTCTGAAAAAGAACACGTGCCTGATTCCAGATGTGTGGCCGTTTAACACTACTGGACCTGAAACATTACACAAACATTCAAATAAAATAAATTGACTATCAAAATTAAATACTTCCAATATTAATAGGGCAATACAAAATATTTGTTTTCGACCATTCTCTTAACCTCACTATTTCTATGTGTTACGGCTATCATGAGCCCCCCCCCCCCCCTTAAATTTCAAACACAAATAGGAAAATTAGTAGAAATCTGTGATTTTCACTTCAATTTATGAAACATTTTCCAGGGGGAGGACGACCCCCGGACCCCCCTCGAATTTTTTCGAACTAATGTAGTTTCTTCCCCCCATAGTCAAATCCTTGGTGCGCCCCCCCCCCCCCCGAAATATTTTCCTATATACGGCACTGACGGCTATAATTCTATTATTTTTTCGTGTTATTTCAAAATTTTCAAGATATTAATTAAAAAAAAATAGATATTTATGTTGGCAGTAATAGTTGAGTAAAAAATGCAAATAGACCACAGTATTTACTACGTTCATTTTTGCGAAACCCAGAAAAAATAGTCATCGGAAAATAGAAGCGAGCTGTCAAGCAATCAATTACTTTTGGTGCATTCAATGTACAGTATTGTATTTGATATGGATTTGATATCCCTTTCGTTTGAATATGCGAATTATTATTAATTTATTAAGCCAGAAAAGTGAAGAAGACTCTTGTATATATTTCTCTCAAATACCTCAGCGCTTTTTCATAATTTCATGGAAGTCAATTATTAATGTTACGATATCATTATTATAATTAAGGAAATGATTTTATCATTTTTTCAAAGATCTTATTTCCAGGATTTTAAGGTTTATATTATACAGCTTTCAAGAAGAGGAACACATAAACTCTTTACCATTTTTATATCAGATTACCTCTTTACATCATTACCAGGGGAGATCCCCAGGGGTGGCCAGATAAGGGGATACAATGACAGCAGGGTTGGGGATACCAACTGCTACTTAGACACTCAAATTGACAAGAAAATTTTTGGGTACTTAAAAATACGATTTTATATATACTGTTATGAATTTACATAAATAAAACAGTCAGAGGCGTTTTAAACATGGATTTTATTAAGAATAACTTTTGGAAAATTAACACTTGAACTGCTTAACACGAACTCAACTATTTATATCTCTATTGGAAAACCTTCTCGAGCTTTCAAACATTGCAAACATTATATTTGCTATTACCAGCTGATTTTTACATAAACAACTTGTCACCTGGCCGTAGCACTGCTCCCTCCTTAAGACTGTTCTGTCCCAGAACAGTTACAGGTCTGCAGATTGGGGGTGGCCTTACTGGATACAACTGACTAGCTGCCCATGGAGCAAACATGCAAACTGAGATGGTAATCCCAGTTTCTTTGAAGATTGTTTCAATCATTGGCCTCACGATTTTCCAGTCCAACCCATCATAGCCACAACCTAATCGGGGAATTCCAAGCTGCTTCACTCCCAGAGTTTGAAGACAATTCCGCAGATGATTTAGGCTCTCCCACAAGGCTTGATAGGTGGACTCCTGCTGAGGTTGATCTTTTGTCACCAAGCAGAAGAGCTGTTTTCCTTGCCTCTGAAGGTGTAGTGTTCTTCCAACAGCTGGTCTCTGAAGTTCCAGATCATTCAGTCCTCCAAACTTTTTCCTAAATACTGTAGCAATACCCCGAGAAGCTCCAAGATTTTTAGCTACACAGTGAGCCAGAGCATAGTCTTTTGGTAGGGTGAACAAATCTTGATAACAGACTTTTGTAACCTCAGCTTTCTGGAACATGTCCAAATTGGCCATAAATTCTTCAAAGTTGGGATCAACTGGTTGAATAGTTCTCACATCTTGGGCATTACCTGCAGTATTGTCTCCCTGGAATGGTGCCAGTCGATTGAAGTGGACAACTCTTGGTTTTCCTCTGGGTTTCTTGATCCGGTAGACTACATCATTGATTCTAGTAACCACTTCAAAAGGTCCATCCCAGGAAGTCTGTAATTTGGGGGAGTACCCTTGACGTCGCTGTGGGTTGTAGAACCAAACTAAGTCTCCAGGCTGGTATCCACCATGATCTGCCTTGATATCATAGCGTTCTTTCATCTTGTCACTGGTTCCTTGGATGTTGGTTCGAACAATCTCATGAATCTCATCCATCTGTTTCCGAAACTGGGTGACATAGTCCTCTCCTACCAAATCCTCTCCAGGTGTACATCCAAACTTTAAGTCACAAGGCAGTCTAATATCTCGCCCAAACACTACCTTGGCTGGTGAAAGTTTTGTAGACTCATTGACAGAGCTTCGGTATGCCATCAGGAATAGGTGAAGATATTGATCCCAGTCTCGTTGATGCTTGGATACAACTTTTGACAGGTATTTTCCATGGTCCTGTTCATACGCTCCACCATTCCATCTGACTGAGGGTGAAGGGGTGTAGTCCTTGTCTTATGGATTCCCAGCACCTCACATATACGGGAAAACACTGAAGACTCAAAGTTCCTTCCTTGATCAGAATGTAACTCTAATGGGACACCAAACCGACTGACAAATTCCTTGATTATTACATCAGCAACACTGATTGCTTCTTGATTTGGCAAGGCATAGGCTTCGACCCATTTGCTGAAATAATCCATCACTACCAGGATATACTTATTCCCACTGTCAGACAATGGAAATGGTCCAGCTATGTCAATGGCTATTCGCTCAAAAGGTGCTCCAACATTGTATTGTTTCATGGGGGCCTTCTTTCTATGCAAGGGGCCATTTGCAGATGCACAAACAGTGCAATTGCGACACCAGTTCTTGACATCTTTGCTTGAATTTGGCCAGTAAAACCTCTCTCGTACTTTCTCCAGTGTCTTATGAACTCCAAAATGGCCCCCAGAGACTCCATCATGTATTTGTCTCAGCACTTCAGGAATCCTTTTCCTGGGAACAATAATTTGCAGCTTATGCTGATCACCAGCTGCATTCTCTAGCTTCCTTTTGAGGATTCCTCTGTCTTCCACAATAGAGTCCCATTGTGCCCAGAGGGACTTGACATGTGGTGGAAAAGGTGCTATTTCTTGCCAACTAGGTCGTCTTGCAGAACGTTTCCACAACCAAAGGTGCTTCAGATCAGGGTCTTCTTCCTGATCCTTAAGTAACTCAGCACCTTGCCAGTGGTCATTGGCAATAGTTGTCCTATATACCAAAACTTCCTTCCCATCCTGGCATGAGCAGTGTTTGCAGTCCTCCTCACAGGGTCTTCGAGAAAGGGCATCAGCATTCAGGTGACTATTTCCAGCTCGGTGTACAAATTTAAAGTCATATTCTTGTAAGTGCTGGATCCATCTTGCCACTTGTCCTTCAGGAGACTTGAACCGGAGAAGCCATGTCAAGGATGCATGATCAGTTCTCAGCAGGAATTGACGTCCATATAAGTATTTGTGGAAGTGGCTGATTGATTTCACTACTGCTAGCAGTTCTCTTCTAGTAACACAGTAGTTACGCTCAGGTTTTGACAGCACCTTGTTAAAATATCCAATGACCTTTTCCTCCCCATCTTGCTCTTGAGAAAGTACTCCACCAATTGCTGTGTTGCTGGCATCAGTGTCAAGAATGAACTTGCCTTCAACTCTTGGGTAAGCCAATATAGGTGCTTGGCAAAGTGTCTCCTTTAGTCTGTTGAAGGCCTGCTGGCAATTTTTGTCCCAGAGAAAACTTTGTTTCTCCTCTGTCAGCTTGATGAGGGGTTTTGCTATACCAGAGAATCCCATCACAAACCGTCGATAATATGTGCAAAGGCCAAGGAAACTCCGCACTTCTGATTTGTCTTTGGGCACTGGCCACTTGGTTATGGCTGTTACCTTCTCAGGATCCATAGACACACCTTTATCAGATACCACATGCCCTAGGTAATTAACCTGTCTTTTAAACAGATGGCACTTCTTTGGGTTGAGCTTCAGGTTAGCTTGTCTTAGTCTTTCAAATACTTGCTTCAAGTTTTCCAGCTGATGTTGGAAAGACTTTCCCAAGACAATGATGTCATCCAGGTAGACCAGGCAAGTTTCCCATGACAGTCCCCTCAACACATTCTCCATTAATCTTTCAAAGGTTGCTGGAGCATTACACAAGCCAAATGGCATCACAGTGAATTGCCAAAGACCTTCTCCGATTGAAAATGCAGTCTTTTCTTTGTCCTTAGGTTCAAGTCCAACTTGCCAGTATCCACTTTTCAGGTCCAGAGTCGAAAACAACTTGCAACCTTCCAGGCTATCCAGTGTGTCATCAATTCGAGGTAGAGGGTAACTGTCTTTTTTGGTGACGTCATTCAGAAGACGATAGTCCACACAGAACCGGAGTGTATTATCCTTTTTTTTTACAAGCACCACTGGTGAAATCCAAGGGCTATTGGATGGTTCAATTATACCTTCATTTTCCATTTCCTTAATTATTTTTCTAGCTTCCTCTCTTTTAGCCAGAGGTAACCTTCTAGGGTTCTGGCGGATGGGTCTGGCATTTCCAGTATCTATTGCATGCTCAACTATGTTGGTTCTGCCTTTTGGGCCCTCTCCTATATCAAAAATATCCTGATAATTAGTTATGAGGTCCCTTACTTCATTTTGTTGTTCTTTGACTAGATCTTGACAGGATACTTCAACAAAGGCCTTCAGCTTCTCTGGGAGACACTTCTTCTGTGGTTGAGTTGTCTGCATTTGTTGTATGACAGATGTGACTGGTGAGCAATGTCCCAAAGTACTACTTCTCTTCAAAGTAACTTCATAATCATTCACATTCATCAAGAGGACAGGGAATTCTTGGCTAGTAAGAAAAAGTGTCCTAGCCACTAGGACACCATGACCAAGCTCCTCCTCATGGATTTCTGGCTCTAGCAACACATTAATCCCCACAGGGACATCCTCCTTTGTCGTAGCATGAGTCACAATCTGGCTCCTTGCTGGTATTGTGATTTCTTTCAGCAGTTGTATTTGGGCTGTACAGTCTTTTCCAGAGTGTAGAACAACTTCATCTCCACCAATGGTCAATGTCTTCCTTCTAAGATCCAACTCTAGGCCAAAAGTAGAAAGAAAATCCAAGCCTAGTATGACTTCTTCACTAATCTCTGCCACAAGTACACAATGTTTAAAACAGGCCTTACCAATCTTGAAGGTGGCAATCATCTCTCCACAGACACTCACAGGCCCACCTGTAGCAGTTTTCAGCTTCCAGGTTGTTGGTGAGATATCTTGCTGGTTAGCTACTGTTTTGGAGTTTATTATTGTCTTAGTGGCTCCAGTATCTATAAGTAATTTATAGGAGCTTCCATTCACCATTCCATTAATGTAAAGACTGTGGGGTTTATCAGATAACATTGCAATGACTGGTTTTGTACATGGGGAGAGGGTCTTCTGTCTACAGGTTGATGGTTGCCCCTTTACATCAACCCTCTTTAGTTTTCCTGATTCTTCTCAGTGGTTGATTTATTTGGGCACTTATTACGCAGGTGCCCTCTCTCTCTCCACAGCGCCAGCAACGTATCTCCCTCCTTCCTGTTCTTAACTTTTCTATGACTTTCTTCACCAATTCTTCCAGAGACTCATCACTACTATCCTTTGCTCCAACAGCCCGGACTCGGGCATTACCCTTCACTGATTGTCGTACTGCTTCGAATTCCAAAGCCTGGGTGAGGGCCTCACTGAGTGTCTGAGGGTGAGCCAATTTAATAGCTTGTTGAGTTTCAGGTTCCCAAAGACCATCCAGGAACCTCTCAATGGCTAGAATCTCATATACTCTATCATCCACAGATGGGTAGGCTTTTCTTACCAGGTGGGCAATATCACTTTCGAACTCTTGGAGTGATTCGTTTGGCTTCTGGATCCTATTCTTGAGTTGTGAACGGTAAAGTTGATCCATGTGTTGATTGCCAAACCTCATTTCTATGTGTCTCAGAAGCACATCGAAGTTCTGCCTATCAGCCATAGGGATTGTTTGGAGAACTGCTAATGCATCTCCACGGAGTGACAGGCTAAGCATTGCAGCTTTCACTGCAGGTGTCCAGCCATGTATGTCAGCAGCTGTCTCAAGCAAGGAACGGTAATCTTCCCATGGCATCTTTCCATCAAAAGTGGGTAGCCCAATTGGATGACTTGGCAGGATGATAGGTGCTTTTTGATAACTTACAGAAGTGTCTTCTCTAATTTGATTAACAGAGGCAACATCAACCATAGAGATTGATCTTTCAATGCCATTATTGTGTTCCTGTAGTTTTTCAAACTTCTTTTCAAATTTATCTTCCATGTTTTTCATTTTCTCTTCCATGTCTTTCATTTCATTTCTTACAAAATTATGATTTTTCTCAAATTTATCTTCCATGTTTTTTATTTCATTTCTTAAGAAATTATGATTTTCCTGCAATTTTTCCTCAAATATATCTCTGTTCTCTTCTAATTTTCTTTCCAAAGCTGACTTTAACTCACCATATGGGGTTTCAAAGAGGAATATGTCCGGATCCAAACCTTCCTCAACCAATGCCACACGAAGTCGTTCTTGCAGAATAGCTTTATTACCACTTATTTCAAGATCTCGTTCTTCTAATTCTTGTTTTAATTCACTCACTTTCAAACATGAAAGTTTTAAACCTTTTCCAGCCATTTTAAATCTCAAACCAGTATAACTGTTAAAAGTAAACACAAAAAAATGGATGAACAAATGAATAGTTGGAAAACACTAATAAAATCACTTTTCGAATAGATAAACCCACCTCAAATGCACTTATCCCACTTCTGACACCAATTGTTATGAATTTACATAAATAAAACAGTCAGAGGCGTTTTAAACATGGATTTTATTAAGAATAACTTTTGGAAAATTAACACTTGAACTGCTTAACACGAACTCAACTATTTATATCTCTATTGGAAAACCTTCTCGAGCTTTCAAACATTGCAAACATTATATTTGCTATTACCAGCTGATTTTTACATAAACAACTTGTCACCTGGCCGTAGCAATACGTTGTCATCGCCAACGTTTTGCATAACTTTTATATATCTTCAGGACCTGATTATAACGTATTAATATATATATATATATATTGGTTACGGCTCTAGAAAGTGTCATGTTCTTTAATTCAACAGCTTTGTTTTGATTTTAATGTATACTGTAATTATTATAGTAAAACACAAAATATTAATAATAATATTACCCATGCACAGGTCTCAGACCCATGTGGGCTTCATCCTCAAAAAAAAAAAACAATCAATTATTTGTTTTGAGGGATTGAGCTTTTCCCAAGTACTTTATAAAATAACTTTGACTTTACAGGATAAAAAAATGTAGATTGGGTAAATGTGGATAAATATAAGCAAAATAAATTAGAATAATGACATTAACAATAACAACAACAATAATAATAATAATAATAATATTGGATATTAGATAATGTATTCATTTTGGAGATCTCAAAGCAATAATCCTCTAAATGTTTTCTGGCTGAAATCCAAAATAGGCCGATGCATCCTAAGGTCTATTCCTATTTTTAGATTTCAAAGGACGCTCGATATATTTTCAAGCAATAAACATTTTTTTTCAATAAGAAACAAACTTCATGTACACCATTCTTTTCATATTTCCAAGGTTAAAAAAAGCAAAAAAGTCATTAAAACAAAAAAGGTACTACACCAAATAAGTACAATTCAATATAAAGATTAATAGTTCAATAGAAAATTTATTCATATATCTCACTTGACTCAATTAGACAGGAAAACTGCAAGGAAATCTACAGTTAGATAATATCATGAGAACGATCAAAGTTTCACTTTCAATAGATTATTCATAACAAGGTTTCGAATAATCGCAAGAAAAAAATGAACTCACGTTGCTTTTAGATAGTAAACAACTGGCCAACCTTCACTAATAATAAATAGCCTTGGGAAAAGTTAACTGTAGTAGCATTTCAAACTGATTAACTGTTTACAAATAAAAAAGTCCAGGAAATATATTATATTTGTTATCTCTAGAAAAAACTTCAAGTAGCAAAATTGTTACTTATCGCTGTACAGCAACATTGAGATGGTGTTCAATGTTAGGTGGAGAACAAGATAACGTAAAAACTCAGTTGTTTTGTTTAAAAACAATATCAATCATTAGAATAAAATTGAGTTCAAGTCGAATGAGTTTCTAAAAATCACAAGATGCAAAGACAATAGAACAATTTCATTCAAAAACAATAAAATTAACTGATAACATTGGCCATAGTTCTTATAAATTATTCTCACATCATAGTTACATGATTGGACCTTAGTGATGAAGTTTAGGGGTCAATTATTGAGGTTCAGACAGTAAAATTCAATTTGTCTTCGTCAACGTTTCGCATAACTTTTATAAATCTTCAGGGCCTGATTCTTGATTGTGAGTTGAATTAGCGTATTAACAGCATAATACATGAAGTGATATTTGAATCAGGAAGCCGTGATAAGGACTGGGATGCCAGAAAAAAGTATTCAAATATTGAATAATATCTGTAGTAAATACAGTGGTATAATAAATTAGTGCGTTATCTCTGATAGGCAGCTACTCCTACGGTCAGGGGTTCGACTCCTGTACAGCCTGGCATATTTTGTGTCATTATTCACTTCACTACCCACACACACTGGATGCTTGTGTACAGACTAGCGTTCAGCAAAAAAAAAGAATAAAAAATAATTTGCTGATTTTATTTTAATGCTATCTATGCTAATTTTCGCATTGAAAATTTAAGAAAAAAATCTAAAAATTGGTGATTAGAATATTTTGGAATTTTAATAAATCAAGCTAAGTATTTAGCGATTCATCCAAATATTTCTAAAGATATTAAACTAAAATTACACACACTGGATGCTTATGTACAGACTAGCGTTCAGCAAAAAAAAATTAAAAAATAATAAAAACTAATTTGCTGATTTTATTTTAATGCTATCTATTTTAATTTACATATTGAAAATATAAGAAAAAGATCTTAATAATTGGTGATTAAAATAGTTTGGAATTTTAATAAATCTAGTCAAGTATTTAGCTATCCAAATATTTCTAAGGATATTAAACTGAAATTAGATTGCTTCTTTTCATTTTAGTTTTTAGACACACTTCGTACACCTCACATGAGATGAACAGCCTTGACATAATAATATTAAAAAAAAACTTAAATGAAAACCACGCTGTTTTTCAAACTAATGAATGGAAAACGATTTCTTTCAAGTCAGCTTAGAGACAAGTAGAATGAATTAAGTCCATTGAAGGTGAACATGAAGCTAGTAAGAGCCAGACTACAGTTATGTAGTCGAGCGTTAAGAATATTCCTACAGACAGCAACTGCTCCAGCTTTAGTAACTGACCTTAGATGCAGATGCAAGTGACGATTTATTGTTATTTTTATTTCTTTGCAGTAGAAACTTCCTTGAATATCAAAGCTAGGCCTACTGTATTTGACAGGAATCTAGAGATTAGAAACGTTGCAACGTACTGACTTTTTACAGCTCTTGACAAGAACCGTGTGATTTTTTAATTTTTCTATTTTATTTTCACAGTTACATTCTTATTGACCTAGGTCTGACGTTTACAATTATCAAAATCAGCCGTTGAAAATGTTTCAAATGCATGCAATAATAACCATTTCTATGCAATAATAACCATTTCTAATTGTATTATACTTTTTCATTTATTTATCCACAATTCTTCACCATACAAATTACAAAATAATCAAAATTGATTTTACTTACTGCGCTCAGTGCTCATTGAAATAGTTTTATGAGAATATTACCACTTTATTGTAATCCATTATATACATCATTCAGTAATTATATTTCCGCTAAAAAATTTCGAATTCTAATTCAATTTATAGAGTTAGATATGCTGTTTTTGGTTGACAGCATTTGTCGAATTTTCGTCCAAACTATCTTTTACTGGTCAATATTCATAATTCGGAAGTCTTCAATACAATTATGTGAGAAATCGAAAATTGTCTTAGATTGTATTTTTTTGAGGATGAAGCCCACATAGGTCTGAGACCTGTGTATGGGTAATGAGCTGAATGATGAGTTGAACCTGCAGTTTAGGATGGGTTCCGAACCACCGGGAAGTGATTTTACAGCAGAGAACAAAGTATTTTTTTCTGGCCAATCTAATCAGTCACCGTTACAAACAGGACCTACGAGAACGCAGCTTATCTCTCTGATTGAACAGATACCTGCTACGGCTCGCGGCTATCACTTCCCAACTTAGAAATTACATTATTAAAAGGATCTGATTCCACCATTAATTATATTTGCATTTACAAGAAACATAATTACAAGAATAGTTCACACTATCTTCTAGGGATGGGTATCGATTAGTCGATTAATCGGAATAATCGATGTTTTGCTGAAATAATCGATTATCTTTTAATCGATGTTTAAGAGCTTCGATTAATCACAGCACCGATTATTTCATAACGATTAATCGATTGATGGCATTTTTCTCATTATTCAATATTACAAGATTTAGGGACATAAATATGTAAATAATTATTGTTTCAAACATATTTCAAGATTAATTTCTGATATTAATGACAGAGCTTTTCCTTTATTTTACGTTTTCCGCTTTTTCTTAGTTCCTTGCCATCCTTCACAAGCCCTGTCTAATATAACCTCCACGTCATAGGGTGATCAACCTGCTGACAGTTGTTGACAGGCTTGAAATAATTTGCCTTTTTCGATAAACATGAGCAATAACCTGGAACCATCATTGTTTCTTGCTTTTCGCCAAGATGCCTCCAAAAAGTGTTGTTTGGGACGCTATTTGGTATTATTTTGGCCTGTTTTTGCTATTTTCAAAGACTGAATTAATCGATGTAAGAACACCGATTAATCGATGTTTTCAGTACCGATTAATCGGTGTATCGATTACTCCCTTACAAAAAATAATCGATGTTAATAATCGATGTTTTGTAGTTCGATACCCATCCCTACTATCTTCTGAGATCGGATATGAGCAATTGTTCAATAAAACTGTTGTAACAAAAAGCTACATTACTAGATTTTCCAATAAACTGGCAAAGGTTCAAAATGTTTTAAAACATTCTAAATTCTCGATAGTATTTGATTATTGTGCTTTATTTCATTCAACGTAAAAATTTCTACGGATTTTAATTCCATACAATTTATAAATATTTGAAAAACTTCAGTATTGAGAAAATGTGGTTTTTCGAATAATTTTCATTACCAATAATTATATTCACGCTGTTTTGGCTATTCTTTTAACTAGGCCTAACTTATGTTAGTTTCAATTTCTCACTCCAACGTTAATGAAATATTCAATTAACATGTTTAAAATATCAGGAAAACACCTAAATTAACAAAAGCGATTTTTTCGTTTAATTTTTCTGTATATTACTGTAGTTTAGCCCTTCAATCAGTCGTGAAATGCTTACAACGCTGTGTGGGCTATTCCCATCTGTACAAGGTCAAAGGCGAAGATTGCCTAAACAATGGCAAGCTGCAGGCCTACTCATTGTTGAAAAGTTGTAGATAATTCGACTTACACTTTATTCGTTTCCTTAGACACAGATTAAAAGTAGCAAATTTTGGGTTTTCCAAAAACTATTTTTACAATGGCAAAAATTAGGTTAAATTTCTACCTTGAAAAAATCCTAGTAGATTGAAAAAGGTTGCGGTTCTATTCATATCAGAATTAATCTTAAAAATATATATATATATATATATATATTTTAGCTGAAAAATGAATTCCAAGCTTATTTATTTTACTTCGCTACGATGAGATTTAGATTACACCGTATTATAAACTATGAAACTGTCACTGACCGAGTAAATTTCCATTTCAAAAGTATTAATAATAAACTTCTAATATTAACAAATCAATCAAATAGGATAAGAATAATACAGTGAGATTAATTGAGAAAATACTGTATAAATATTTTGAAATGAATAGAACAGAGAAGTTTTTCAAAGTGAACTCAACCAAATCAAAATTAATTTCACGTTTTTCCAACAGATTAAAATAATCAATTTTTCAATTTTATGAACAATTTTAGATTAACAGGTAGTCACAAGAAAGAAAATCGTAGAAAATCGAGACCCGTAAGGGTCTCTCCACCACGAAAAGCCATACGAATTTACTTACTTACAAGAAAGAAAACAGTGACAAAGAAATAAATTTAGAAATAGAAAGATAGAAAAAGTAAAAAAGGCGAGAGTGTGCACTAAGCTGTAATGAATCTGTTTCGTAGTTCAACATCGACCTTCATGATATCTGAATACATACTTTGGAAACACCACATTCAAAGTGTAATTTTTCAACTTGAAAAATAGCATACGCTTTGTTTTAAATCCATATCTTAAACCTCAAATAGGCCACAGGTTTTTAGCAAGGTTTTTTGCTGGTGTTAAAAAGTCTGCTACATATTTCAAGATTATTGTTAAATCTAATGAATATTTATGAAGACTTAATTGTGTAACAAATCATTTTTTAAATAATAGGCTAATCAAGTTTGGACTTTCATGCACAAAAAAACACACCTTGACTTAACAATAGTGCTTGCATACAAGGCACAGAATACAGGATTTGAAAATGCTGCACAAGAGTAAACATGGGAGAGAATCTTTAGATGAAGTTCTGATTTGAAAGTATCAAATTCTACTCATTTGGGTGTCTTAGGTTATACGACTTGAATAATGAAATGAACTTGACAGATTCAATGGAATGCAATAATTAATGAATTGAAAAATTAAAATTTAATGAATTTCTTCAGCTCTATTGAAAATGATTAAATTTAAAACTTGCACAGCATCCTCTGATAGATACAGCCGGTTACAACCTCAAGCGATAAATAAATCAATAAATGAGCCATAAAAGCGATAATAAATATAAATAAAACTTTTAGACCTAAATCACAGTCTTATACTTGCGAGAATGAATCTAATAACAAAAAATGAATACTTAATTTTTAATATTCATTTGTAAATATAATATAATTATATACATTTATAAATATAATTTAATACTATTGGGGATTACCTATTCCAATATAATCAATAAGAGTACCAATTTAGTGCTTTAATAATATCATTTTTTTGTTTTCATTTACAGGAATAATTAAAAATTAGCAACAAACGAACTATTACGATTTTTTATGATGCCATCATTAATTATGTTATTTTTACCATCACCAATAAAAATTGAATATTTATTTTCTATTCAAAAGTTTAAACAGTGAAGAGAAAAGTGTAAAAATATAAAAAATAGCTAGTGTCATCATTGGAAGCCTCAAGTATAAGAAAATAAATTTAGCATAGAATAAAAACTAATGGTTAGTCCAGGTGCACCAGATTTAATAGAAATCCACAAAAAAGTTTATATATAATTTAATTTCCATTCATACTGAATTAGCCTAATTGGACAAGACATTTAAATCAATTCATGTACATCCACATATTTATACTGCTAATCTATTAATATCGTAAAATGTTTTTACTTTAAACATATTTTATATTAATTCAGTAGAATATTCGAAAATATAAAATAAAAATATAAGACTATTTATGTAACTGGAGTTGATAGAAAAAGTGCTACTAACTAGCACAGTGAAGATAGAATAGTGATAGAATATTGCTACTCACTAGCTTCAGGCTTGTTGAGATCAAAAATTCGAATCAACTTTTCGTTGCTTCCGGTCGTAAAAAGTGCGCTATCTGAAGAAAAATCAACACTTTTCACAATGTGCTTGTGCTGGAAAGACTGAACACCTTGTCCACTCACTGCGTCCCACACCTAATCACAATTAAATATATTAGCAAAAACTATTAGCACATTGAAATGCATTTGAAAAATGAACATTGCTTTAAAAACAAGTTTAGCTGTTAATATACAAAAAAAAAAAATAGATACAGCGATGGAAATTCAAGGAAAATGAAAGATATGTTTCAGAAATAACCAAAATATGATGAGCCACTCTCAACGGGGAACGGACGTCACACAAAAGTAAATAGTTCCAAATAAAAATTCAATATTTCTACTTACAATTTGTTATTAGCTTGAAACATGAATAAATACATCTCTCCCATTTCTCGCCGTACTAGATTTTCCAATCTCATTTTCCGCTTGAGAACATTAAGTCATTATAACTTACTCTGAGTAGAATTCAATAATTTCTAACCATCTTTCTGAGCACCTAGATGTATTCTGGTTTTCCAGGGTACTATATTCCTTTCTCCTTAAGGCATTATATGATTAAATTTAGTTAAAAAAAGTTAATAATTAGTTAAAAAACGATCCTACAGGCGTCGTTGTTTCAATTTTATTTTCTTGATCATGATATGGTACAAAATGTGCCTTTGGTTTAGTCTCCTCAATTAATTTTATCCTTACTATACTGTTATTCAATCCACAAATCATTATAACAGGTATCAACCATAAAAATATTATTTCCCCCCCATTATTTTGTATTTATTATTTTCATGTTTTGTATTTCAATTTTCGATCATTGAATGTTCTTTCATCCAGTTTTAATGTTCTTTCAATTTTTATAAGACTGCGCTTGGATGGGTGACCGTGCTTCAATGACTTGATGTTATAAGCTTTATTATCACTTACCCGGTGGTTCGGAACCCACCTAAATTAGTAGGTCCACCATGTTCCCCGTAACATGGCTCAAACGGCGAGGTGGAACTACCCGTAAGGGTCTCCCCACCATTAAAAGCCATACGCTTATTATTATTAATTTTTATATGAAATTCTTTTATTGATTTCTATTCTAGTAATATTGACATTTTATTCTTCTTTATTATGGTCATTATAACAGGCCTGTATTGTAAAGCAGGAATATAGGGATTCGCAACAGTTGTCTACATAAATTAGTTATAAGAACACAGTGTGCTAAATATACCACGTTTAAATACTCCAGGACCTTCCACTTGAGAGTAATAGTGTACGGACAACGACAAGGAGTCAATAAGCTATCCATCAGATATCATAAATGAGTTGGGTCCTTGATAAAATGGAAAAATAAGTGTTGTTTTTGTTTTGGGCAAATAATTATTTTAATAGCCTAACTGTTTTTATATGACTATCAAATGTAATTAATTCAATAAGTTCGTTCGAAAATAATTGTTGACTATCATGGGAGCATGGTTTGGCAAATATTTGAAGATATATAGGCATTAATTTATTTCTTAAAATGAGATAAGATTAATTATCAGTTATGATATAATAAATTCCTGATTTGGATAAGAAAAATTAATTTTTTATAATTTGACATGTTTATTAGATAATTTATTATTTGAATAAGAAAAATGAATACCGGTAATCATTATTATTTAAAAAATCCACAGACAGAGAATAGATGAAGTTACACAATTAAGCTAATACAATTATTTTGAGATAATATTACAAAATACTTTGAATTGAGATCATCATCTGGAACATTCACAATTGATTACATAACAGTTGTGAGCTCTTTTTTAAAACGAAATCTGATAGCATGAAATCAAACTACAGTAAAAAAACTGTCGGACCTTGAGTTTTTTTTTCAACCGAAAAAGAACTGGTATCGCTCTATCGCCTCTATCATAACATTTATTCTGAATACATACATAAATATAGTGTAAATAGTTACAACGTTTCCAAACATAGCTACTAATTTATCATGGGGTGAATAATATCGAGGTTCGACCCATCCTTATTGTTACTGATCCAATTATTAATTGCAATCTATATGGTTAATAACTGTGATTTTGTAATTTTTGGCTTTATTAGATTCATTTTTTTTTAATTATGAGATTAAGAGTACCGTAGTTCTTGTAATTATTTAGATCGACAGTGTTAAAAATTAAATAGGGATTCAACAACTCAAAGAATGTTATAGTAAACTTCGTATTCTTAAAGAAAGACAAATAAATTTGTAGAGGTGAATTTTTGAAACCAGATGACAATTTGTAGTTGATAATTTACTTTTAATTACGGTCTCAAAAATCGATTGAATTGTGAATTGCCTACAATAGTTCGGTGAGCAAGGTATTAAGAGTTTAAGGGAAACTCATGCTATTTTTCCGCTCGTTATTTGCTTGATAAGATCGGATAAGCGGAGGTATTGAGTGGTCAACACTGATAGAGAATAACGATGGTAAAAAATAGCGGGACTGCACGTTCAAAGTCTATCATGATAGGTTGTTTTTGATATCACAAGATGAAATACTACTTAATGGATTGTATCGCTAGGCCTAATTACGACAATTAATGTTACATAAGTAGATTATGGTTAATCTTCAAGTTTATAAAGTTTAAATATGTGCATATATTTTTTAATTTTTCATGCCTTAGTAATATTGTTATATAAAGTAGTGATGATGAATGTTCACCATAGCTAAGGAGAATTTGCACTTCATTTTAACCAATAGAAAGATTAGTTGAGAAAGTTATTTTTTCTATGTTTTGAAATTGGAAGCACATAAGGAAAACATACCAATTATTGGTCATCTACCAAATTTTGGCCCCTTACACTCCAAACCTAAAAAATAAGCGTCTGCTTCAAAGTTTTTTCAACAGTTAATTAACAAAATAACTAATTGGTTGTCTATAAAATAACATGAGGTTTGAAAATAGTTGAGGAATCACGGATTTAGCAGGCTGTGATCTCGTAGCGTGTAAGAATTTCAATAGTTTTTTCAAGGATTCTGATTTTCGAGCGATTGCCCATTGAAAAGCCACCCCATTAAAAGTTCATATTTAATAAGATTTCAGAAAATAAGTAATAACTTAACATAATTTGATGGTATAGTTCTAAGTTACTTTTTCACTTGATATTTAAACATAAATTAATCTTGAAATAAACTTTACTAGTGAATTCAACACTGATTCGTGTGATGGCTATTTCGCATTGTTGGAATGCTCCCACAGAAAATGACTGGAGGCCTACAATATTTTGAGGTTAAGAGGTAAGAAGTTACAATGTAGGCCTCCAGACGTCTGAGGAAGGATTCAATAAGCAATGCGAAGTGGCAATCACAAGAATAATTATGGATTGAATTCACTAGTAGGCCTAAAGTTGATTTCCATTATAATAAAATTAGTTTCAATATAATTGAAAAAACTTTGATATTAACTTTAGTTATCTTAATGTTTTTACACCTCTCAAATATAAGTACGGTATTAAAACAAAGCCAAATTATTTGTTCTTAACTTGCCAATAATTGGTATGTTTACCTTAGTATTTCATATTACAAGAAGATTTGCTTGAATAAATCGTGGAAAATAATTGAGCAATAATTATATTTCTTCCAGTAGAACGAATTATTTTAGATGATTGTAAACCCATAATTTATTAAGAATCAGCAGTGAATTGCCAAAGTTCGTAATTTATCTCAATAGTAAAGAGCATGTGCATTATGCATTGTTTATCATCAATATTAGTGTTCCAGTAATTAATGTTATCAACATTCCTTTGAGCCAACTAAATAAAATCAGCATTAACATAAATTATTTCAAGGTGATTATTTGTTGAGGACCATTTCAAACGTGTTCATTTGACAATAGACTTTCGACTTGGTTCCAAAATTTAAAAATAGATAGGAAGTCAAAGTAGTTAATTCTTTGGTGAAGGTTGTTATTTGTTATTAGGTTATTGAACAACTTTGTTCAAAATGATCAAAGTTAATTTTACAACTGTGATTATGATGAATATTAGACAGTGTTATCAGAGTTGAACATTTGATAATAGAATACCAATGTGCATTTATTGCAACCTTGAAGGAGCATAAAAGATTAAAGAGCCATTTGGCTGTATGGATAGCCAATAAGCAGTCCGAGTGGACTTCCTAGATACTAGGAACAAGGAAGTTAAAGCTGACAAGGCCATAAATTTACCATTGCATTGAAATCTGCAGCTCCAGAAGCTGCTTTTGTCGCGTCTTTGTTCAGGGCCACCCCCCAAACAGCGCCTTTGTGGCCTTCAAAAGTTCCGATCCAATCTCCAGTGTCACCCTGTCGCAACATGGGTTTGCCATCTGGAAAAAGGAAAAATATGCTATCTATAGATTCAATCGAAGCTAAGTGAAGCCATGAAAATGACTGAAAAACATTCGAACAAGAGAATAATTCAATTAGTTGTTGGATTACAGAAAATAGGCCAAGGTAAACATGAAGAGAGGTTAGACTTGCCTTTGCACGCCGAAATCAAGAAGTATCCACACTCGGTAATGTCACTAAAAGCAAGATTCACTACTGGTCGAGTATGGCCGCTGCAAGTTAGTGGAGTTTGTCGTAGATTAGCCATTACTTTTGATTAAAATTAAACTTAAAATTACGCCGACAACAGTATATTACGAATTTATACTACTGTCGGGACGAACAGACTACCGAAACACACACATCAGGTGCTCACAGCCAACTGAATTTCAGTTGACGCAAACGGTGATAGCTTCCTAATCCGGGTTCCCCCACCAATATACTTCAATACAAGGTTGTTTTTTGTCTGCAATAATACAAAGTATTCTTTTTTTATTATATCCAATTATGATTTGAACAAATATCAATTTCGAGTGATCAAAATAATTCTATCAAATTATTCCCGATAATCACACAACAATAAATCGTATCATCATTCAACACCATTCCATAATATCAGACTTAAGAGAAGGAAATAGGCCCACGTGTCTCAAACTTTATCTGATATCATAAATTATACAAAAAGAGTTTCTTATCAAATGAAGAATAATTCATCTTCAAGAATCTTTTGAACAGTGTTCCTGTTTACTGGGAAATCTTCCAGAGTTATAACGTTGGCAATGACTTACCCGCCAACTTTGAATTTATTATTACAATCTACACATCATAATAAATAAATTATACTAATTTGTTCATATAGGCCTTTTCAATAAGAACAATGAGCCTTCATCATTTTTAAAAACAGCTTATATAGTAATCAACTTCGACTAACTTATGAATAATATGATTTGATGCTGATTATTGAAAAATAATGTTATCAAACTATTGATTGTCTTGAGCTAAAGAAAGTCGAGCCAAGTTATTTGATGCTAGGAAAGTTGTGATAATATATTGGTTTATTATAACCAATAGTATTGTCAGTATTAAAGTTGTAATATCGCCTCAAGTCTAAGAGGTTTTATAATGAAGAGTTGTTAGTAGCCTCCAATAAAACTATAAAGTTAATACCGTAATATGAATACAATACAAATAAAGCAAAAGCAATTTCAAATGTTTTTTTTTCTTTTTGAGGATGAAGCACACATAGTGGGCTAAGACCTGTGCGTGGGTAATGAATTGGATGATGGTGATTGATGAGTTGGACCTACAGTTTTAGGTGGGTTCCGAAGTGGTAGCTCGTCACTGTCAAGCATGGTCTAGATAAGGAAGAATTTATGGCAAGATTTTCAAATTTTAAGAGACCATTTAGCTAAGGCCATTTTGCAAATATTTTTCTGGGGGAGGACTTACCCTTTTCTATTTGGGAGGTATTTAAAACCCCCAGACACGGTGAGACAATATTCACTCCCCAAAACTGACTCCTGAATCTGTGCCTGTTGATGTTTGCTTGATGAGCATTGTATAGTATTCAACAATTTCAGACCAGAAGTTTTAGTACTAAGCCTATTTACAGCCCTTGATTAAATATTATTGAAATTATATAGTATTATTTGGTTAAATTAAAGTAGAAATCAAAGTGGATCAAAAAATCAGAGTTTAAATTTCACGACAATAATAGCAGAAAATTTTCATCTTGAATAAAATTTATTAAAACAAACTAGAATGTGAATATTGTTCGTGAAAATTTTAAATAACTGACTTTTTACAATAATAGACCAGATCGTGCATCTGAGCTTTCAATTCCCCATCAGGAACACACACATTATTTTAATCTAATATCAAAACTGACATTGTATTTCTATTGAAATAATAATATTAATAGAAATACAGTGTCAGTTCTGATATTTGATTGTTCATCACAGACATGTTTTTATTGTTTAAAATATTTTTCGAAGTATAATTTCACTAAACCAATGTGATCAAGAGTTTCCTTTAATTACTCTTGTATAGAAAACTAATTATTTATTGTTTTTTGTAAACAATTATGGATTACTGTGAGATTTGTCAATAAATTGAATCAACATCAAATGCATGTTTTCTTATAATAATAGATCCAATAAAAATAATATTATGCACATATAATCGTATATTGTAGGGGTTCATCCAAACTAGGCTGACACAAATTGCATAAATCTAGAGCCTAAAGCAGATCTGCCAAATGTGGATTCGAGTGCTCTAATCTATAAAATATATTTTAATGTTCGTCCAGCTAGAATAAATCTGGTAGATCTCAAAGCTATTCGTTGATTTATTTGCAGTTAGTGACGTTCTAACTCTAGCCGTTTGAATGGGGTTAAAAGAGTATTTGTCAGGTAAATGAATAAACAGAATGCATTTTAGAATGTGAAAATTTTAATGATCATTATGTGTATGTGTTTCAAATGTATGTGTATGAAGGTATATAATATTTTTTTTTTGTAAATCACATCGTTCAAAGTCCATCCGTCATCATAATCGTTTGTTAGAGAAGTCCATGTCAATGCTTGAATATCGATCTGCAAAATAGAGAATTTATATCAATACTATTTTCTGTTGTAAAATTTATTTTTGAACTCACATAATACATTACGGTACCGCATTATTGTTACATCATTTCAGTTGGTCAATTCACATGATATACCCCAGTTAAAATGTTGTACCTATACTGAATTTTATGCAGCAATATTGGGTAGTTAAACGTTAATATTATCTATTAGATCCATTGATTCATATAAAAAATATAAAATATTGCCAATAAGTTTAGTACACAAAAATAAATTAATGGTCAGACATAAACGAAATAGGATACCGACATAAAATTTAAGTAACTGGACATCACTCTAAAAGTAACCATTGTAAGCTAAAATCTGAAATCACAGATAGTGTACATGCACTCGTCCAGTGAATAAAATGCAATCCCATCACTAACCAGCATATTAGCTCTCTTTTTAAAACCTTGATTGGTACATGCTTGATGGCTTTTGCAGGAATAAGCCTGCTAAATAAATGTTTATACCATTAAGAAAGCATATGTTTATATCACATGTCTGTTCTAAATCCTTGCAAATTCAGCATCTGACAGGATCGCGAGTTGAATCTATACGCCCACAGCGTTCTAGATAAGAAGACATGTTCTGGATTCATTTGTACATAAATTGAATATTGACAATACTAAGACGAATAAACAGAGGCCTACTGGACTCCCTCTGATTCTTGGGGAAAACATCATTTTGTGATTGCTCTCTTTTGATACAACATTAGATGCTTGAGAGCAGCTAGTAGGGCTGTGTGTCCCAATAAATGCAGCCTATAGGCCAGAACATTCAGTTAATTTGAAATTTCTTAAATGACAACAGTGTATATTCCAAATATTTCCTATGCAGTGAATATGCAGCAGTCGGCTATTTTTTCGCTTGTTATACTCTAGATCAATATTGACCAGTCTATATTCCTGCACACTCTACAGATATGACTTGAGCATGCGCAGACGAGCTGATGTGTTCAAAAATAGCGTAGTATAGCGTCAACATATATAAGAGAGCGTAAATTTTGTCAAAACTCTTGATAAATAAATTAATCATTCTAACTTACTCAAGCAATGTGTCCAATGAGGGTGATGTTGACTGAGGTCCTTTCCTTGCCCATGGTTGAAAAAGTTTGGTTCTTTGGTTGCAATTACCAGCGAAATTATTCTGTAATGAGAACAAACGGGTTGTGTTCATCTTTATAAAGCTATTTTTAAAGTTTCTACAGTTATTATGCTTATCAAGTTTAATTGGCGACCGCCGTTACGTAGGGGTTGAGCACCTGACCACTACTTTTAAAGTAGCCTTCAACTCCCCATCTGCAACAGTATTTTTGCCTAATATCAAAACTGACACTGTATTTTTATTTAAATTTATTATGATTTTCACTCATTTATACTGGATTTACTGGATGGATGCATTTCACTTCTAAAGAGTCTTGTCACATCACAGTATTCTTGTGTTTTGTCTAATATTAAAACTAACACTGTATTTCTATTCGAATTTGATTTTCACCCACTTAAACTGGAGGAATGCATTCCACCTCTTAGAAGCTTATGCAGAGTGCGTCCCTCTTTAGTTTAAGTGAGTATAATAATTATTCAAATTAATAAAAATACAGTGTCAGTTTTAATATTGGATTGTTCATCAAGTATTTCGTACGGTAATGGAAAACATGGATTTTTTTATTCCTCTTATGACACCAGTCTCATGCTTGATGCTCGTGTGGGAATTATCCGAAAAATCTATTTTATTAGGGTAATAAAACATCACGAATTTGAGGGTTTCGATCTAAGTCTGTTAGAGTTGACGCCTTAAATTGACGAATTAATATAATTTATTAAAATTCTCTCTTGACCTACCGGTACCGTACCTATTGTAAGCATTTTTTTCATAAACTGAATTATGAGCACTTAGAGTTCTAATTTTCTGACTTCTTCTGATGGGGAATGCCTATATATATTTAATATTAAATTTTTATTGTAAGTTTAACGACTGGCAGTCAATTTTAATTTTGAATAAATAATAATATTCCTAGTCACTATAAGCCAAAAGTGAGTAGAAATATTATTTATTCACAATTAAAATTGACTGCAAGTCATTAAATTTACAATAAAAAGTTGATATTAATAATGCAGATCGTTATGGAACAAGAAATCTAAGACTATTTTAAGTAACCTAAGAGTTTACATGAAATTTAATTTGATAATTGCCTTCTAAGAAGCTTCTGTATCAGAGAATAAATGGCAGCTTATATACCTATTTTCATAGTTAATTCAGCTTCTTTATAATTGACCGAACGAAGAGAGGTCTCTGATTCAAGTCGACGTTTTGCATTTGTCTGTCTGTCTGTAACGTTTACGCGGCTATAAACGTGTGGATAAAATTTGATGAAATTTTACATGGATCTTCTTTTAAGGAATGCCCAGTGATGTATGTGTAAGGATTTTTGAAATTTGCTTGTATTTAAAGGATTCAAAATGGGAAAAGTAAAGCTTTTAGGCCTTCTTCTACAGGAACATATGATTTTTTAAATGAGCTTCTACATCATAAGTTATATGCAAATGAAAATCAGATTGATATTTAGCCCTTGGGCCCTCTTATTCATCTGGTTGAGCTTTATTTCGTATGAATAAAGTTATCATTCATAAGAATAAAATATTTGTTTGAGAGAAACAAATAATTTATAATATTTCATTCATATATATAGTAACAAGTGTTTACTAAGCAAATGATTTACTAATTTATTTAATATTATTTTATAAACTCATTCATCAGACATCTGACATTTAATTTGAGCTATCAGCTGTCTCGCAAATAGAAAAAATAGCCTTGTTGCTGTGATACAGAGTGACCTTTTGTGAAAAACAGACATGAAACTAATAGACTATATACGTGTACGGTATTGAATACAGGTTAACTTTGCTATGGTGATTATCATTGAATACAGCGAGTATGTTCCTCTATGTAAGCACCCTTATTCTTGAGCGTGAGTTCTACAACTGTTCACAGAACTACTAGTATTTTTTTCAATAGAAAATCTTCTAAATTTTTTTGTAATTTTTTATATCAATGAAATTAAACACGAAATTGAAAGATGCCCTACCAAAGAGTTATTATTCAGTAAGCTGAACTTAAAACAACCTAGATTCTAACAATTTTTGAACATATTTGTAAACTTTCTAAACGTCACTTCAGAAATACCGTACCGGCACTGATTTATAATTAGATCTTTGATAACAGTCAATCAATGGTCTCTCAGTCATCAACTCTTGATAATTTCAATCTTGAACAATCTCTTTCAATAGATTCGGTGCACCCTATTAATATTAGAAAATTAAACTCTTTTCTAGAAAAAAACACAAATCATAAAAATTATGAATAATATTGTTCAACATAAAATAAGTTAATATCCACCACAAAATCTCCATTCACTAATCATTCTGGAGAAAAAATTATTATACGTATCAAAATTCCATTGTCTTTAGACTGCAATGATATTATTGATATTGATAGTAATTATATCAATCTTTCAGATTCGGAAATAAAAATGAGAATGCCTTCAAGTAGGTAGTCAGTTTAGAATGATGAATTTGTATGATTATTTTGAAATAAATTGATGCATTTTTAGCAGTAACTACAACTCATTTAAGTATAGGCTAGTTGATGAAATTTTTTATATAAGAGTGTTGAGCAATTAATTTTTTATGTTTTTATAAAAATATGAAGCACCTCTCAACTGAATTTAATACCGAAATTAATAATCAATTTTGCACTGTATAAATAAATTAATCATTTTTAACAAACCTATTATGAAAACAAGAACAAGAAACAAAATCAGAAATGATAAATTTACTCACCAAGAGAAGAAGAGTTGATTTGTGGTTCCGTTTGCAAATTGTCAGCCAGTATTTATATAAAATGAGTTCTAATCAAAGAATGTATTTGTCCAATAAGAATGAAGTATCTGGATCGTACGAGATAGTGTACTGTGCACTCCACTGACGTCTCAGAAAAAACTGAATAGATAATTATTATAGTGGAGAAGACGCTGAATTACAGAAAGCAATCATGAATTGTTATCACTTGAATAAATATAAAAAATATTGCCTGTGCAATGAAAATTTAAGGTAATTTAACAAACAGTTGTAATAACTAACTAAGTTATTCACAATCCAAATAAATAAATAAAATTATTGAAGCCCTACCATTGAATATTGAAATATTCAATTTAAATAATCATTCCAAACATTTCTCAAATTACTGTTCTTGGGGTTGCTTATGAGCTACCTACCCTACAACATAATTTGATTGAGCAAACTAATTTGGCAGTGGCTTATTAAAATATTATTTTTCTATTAAATTATGTTCCAAATTTCTACTATGAATATTATTGGAAAAATTGAGAAATGACAAACACCATTCTCTCTCATTAATAGGCTTTAAATATGCAATATTTTCTGTGATATTATTGAATTATGAATATTATCCCTTCGTCTTTCATTTTTTGGTGATATACAATGGTTTTCTAACCCGTGTGACATCTAATTTCCAAACAATCTTATTTATATACTATTTTTTCAATAAAGATTTCTGATTTCTACTTATTTGTAATCACGTGTTCAAAGTTTTATTATAAAAGTAAGAGCTATATTTTCTCAACTCACACATTTTTAGGCTGTAGATTATAGGCCACTTCTGTCGTCTTCAATTTGAAAATTATGTTTCAGGTTTTTTGGTTGATTGCAGGGCCGCCGCGTGGGTGGGGCCTGCTGAGGCAGTTGCCTTGGTCGCCGCGATCAGGGGGGCGCCGCCGTGAATTAAAAAATAATAGGAAGCTCAGCTAAGAAAATCCATCTAGGAAAGTCAACTATTGCAGGAACTTTTACTTTAAAATATTAATGCTTATTGTTCTTTCAATATTTCATTTCTAATCCCAGCAGCGACCTCCTCAGAAGTTTGAATGGTTCTGCCCCATTTCAATTTTTTGAAATATATTGTATACATATTTTAAAATACAGAAAATACAAGCTTTGAACGTTCGAAAGTAGAAAGTAGCTGCTATTAACTATAAATCGTTAAACGTTCTAAATAGAAGCACAATCATACAAAAAATCCTGCCAAATTTTTCCGAGAAGTGTGAGAAAATATTTAAAAAAATAGCAGGCTTCCAGCCGTGTCACCGTGACTGATTGATGACGAAGCATTCCATTAATGCGAAATGACCATCACACAAACATAGTAACTGTTCACGCATTCACTTCAAAAGTAACTTAGTATTTTTTATTCATGTCTTACTTGTAAAAATCGCATTAACAGGCATTCTACCCACTAGTCAATCAATCAATATATTTATTCAAGTAAAGTTACATACAGTAAGCCAGGCTTAGTAACATTTGAATCGTCTATGTACAAATATAAAATAAAAACAGTTATATAAAAATGTGACAGCAAATACAATTTTTAGAATAATACAACACTGCATATTATGTAAGCCTGCCAATACAATATCGTTTAATTACTATTATACAATTTCTGTATTATTATTTAATCACTGTATAATAGAAACATAGGCAAAAACAAAAAACTACGTCTCCCTCCACAGCAACTCTATACACTCTTCTACGGAGTAGGGAGCACCTTTTAACATTACTTCCTTAATGTTTATCAATATTTTTGGGAAGTTTACAAAATCCTTGTAAGTTGGGGGTAGCATATTAATCAACTTCAGACCACGGTAATGTGGCCCCTTTTCTAGAAGAGTCAGTCTATGTACCGGGTAAATGAGGATCGAGCCACCGTTTCTTGTATTGTAGGGGTGATCCTGCACAGCAGATGAGAACTTATTCCAATTTTTACTCACATAAGTTATCATTTCAAGAAAATAAATAGCTGGCAGAGTAAGGAACCTTTCTTGTATAAAATAAGGCTTGTGTATTAATTTTTTTTAAACTAGTAATGAAGCACGTGGACATTTATTGCAAAATAATTATACTCAGCTTGGGCCTGTTGACTATACTTTTTTAGTTTGCAAAATCTTGCCTCGGGCGCCAAAAACCCACGCGGCGGCCCTATTAAACCAAACCTGTAAGTAAATCGACCATTCTAAAATGTTGAGTAACCCAATAGTAAAAAGCAAAATTACTGTATGTTATCCACTGTTCTGAGTTTACTAAGACTTCTGAATTGTTTTCTTTGACTTTTTAGCTATTATTATTATGATTTTTCATTGAGTATGAAGCCCACATAGGTCTGAAACTGTGAGTGGGTAATGAGTTGGATGATGGTGATTGATGAGTTGGACCTACACAGTTTTAGTGATTTTACAGCAGAGAACAGTGCCTATCTTACTGGCCAATCTAATCGGTCACCTTACAAAGATTGCCCCAGAGAACGTAGCTCATATCTTTATCTGATTGACCAGATACCTGCTACGGCTCACGTCTATCACTCCCAATACTTATACATACAATTTGACAAATACTTATTCCGTAAAGAACATTTTGAAGTTGGGTTGATGTTACCCCAAGTGGCCGAACTATAACTCGAAATATTTTTATTTTATATTTATATCTCAATATTTATTGTATTTGGGACTGTTGAATGATTAATGAGCACAACCTGATAATAATATTCGATAAAGATCAATAAATGGCCAGTTTTTTATTCATTTGTTTCCATAAATTTCTCTATTGCCAAAAGTTAAAAAGATTATATACATTATAACCTATTTTTCAACAACTAACCAGTTTTGTTCTTCAAAATCACGTGGTTGACAAAATAAACAGCAATTAAAAGTCTTGCGTTATAGATTTTTTTAATAGTTTATTTTTTGGTTTGCTAAATTGTATTGAAGCATTTTCCTGTCATTTATAAAATTTTCCTGGATTTTTGTTTCATAACGATCTGCGTTGTTAATAATAACTTTTTATGGTAAATTCAACGACTCGCAGTCAATTTTAATTGAGAATAAATATAATACTTCTACTCACTTTTGGCCAAATGTTTTCGAGTCATAGAGACCTTTGAAGATGAATCATAACTCGGTACGTTTGGCCAAAAGTGAGTAAAAGCATTTATTATTCACAAGTTAGTTTGAAGTGACTTACAATTAAACAAACTGACAAAATATACGTACAGAGATAGAATGTATTAATTTCGAATTCCTTAAGTTCTATTGATTTAGCTATAATTTCCATCAGCTATTCAATACTGTTGTCAATATCCGCCATAGCGGAAGTCTTCAGTATAAATTAATAGCACTTAAAGGAATTAGAAATTAATAAATTCTGTTTCTATTTCTTTATTCTCAATTAAAATTGACTGCAAGTCGTTGAATTTACTATAAAAAGTTAATTATAAACTGTATTGTTCTTGAACTTTATTTCTTCATTAGTAATTCTTTCTCAACAACAGTATATTCCTTTGCAGATAGGAAATAAGCATGCCTATTAAAAAACAACACAACTCAAAATAAGACCTTTGACCCTACAACGAACAATCATTCATCGCTTTCTATGCATAGTGATATCGTATGATTTTGTTCAAAGATGACAATAAAATCGTCTGATGAAACCAGACGAGATAAAAAAATTAAATAACCGCATCGGTTATTTAGCTGAGCTTTGATACTGATAGTGTAATATTATTATTATTCTTATGATCATGATTCAGCTGAAATAGATTTATCAACCTGACTATTCAAAAATTATCTTTTTTTAAATAAAAATCAGTAGACACCGTTAATAATACGTCACTTCTGATTTTTAACAACTGTTTGATACTCCCTATAAATAGCAGATTCTTCTAACAGTGAAACATAATACAACTCTGAAATCTCCCCTGGTAAGTGAACAACCTTTTGTGTCTATTTGTTTCCTTCAAACGTTTTCTCAAATTATTTCTTGAAAACTATTTTTTCTTCAAACGAAAATATTATTCTTGAATTTTGCAAAATTAATTTTCATTTTCTCTCTTGCTGCTTCGAAAATATATAATCCCAATATTTGATAATAAATACTTGCATGGGGTCAATCAAAGCAGTTTTCGTCAAGTTATAAATTTCTATACGTGTTTAAAGCACAACCATTGCATGTTCACTAATTTTTTTAAATTTTTCTTTGTCTATGTCAATTTAATTAAGGAGACACTAGTGATTATTAGCCTACTATTTTATTGTGTAAATGGTGAATTTGAACTAATCTGAAAGTTCGCTAGACGAATTATTTTTTATAAATAATATAATTCATTTGAATATGAATAATTGTTGAACTGACTTTTGATGAAATCTGTGTGAAAATTACCAAGAAATTTAAATTTTGATGAGATATAATAAGGCTATTTGCAGGATTTTTTTTCCAAAATAGCGGATTTTCTAAGTTAACTTGATAGGTTGACCTACTTAAGACAGCTCCATCACTATGTGTTCATTTTCGCATTTTGCAATAAATGAGTGGTGTGGGCGAAGTAGTAATAATAACTTTCTGGAAAGCAGTTTCAGGCTTTGTCTATCGCATCCACATGCTCTATTTTTGATTACAACTTTTTGATTAGATTCGAAACTGAATCTTGCTTTTATTTTTTATAGATACATCGATAAATATCTCGCTGCAAAAGCAAACAAACCAAAATCTTCACCATGGGCAAGGAAAGGACCACCGTCAACATCTCCCTCATCGGACACCTGGCTTAAAGTGAGTAGGCTACCGTATATCGCATGAAGATTCTAAAAATAAACATTGAAAGAATCAGTAGAGTGTACACTTTTTTACATTTGTGTGTATTTAATTTTTTGCATAGAGTATGAAACACAAATAATATAAGCCACTTCCAAAGCTGAAAAATATTAATGAAGATAATGATTGCTTAATTTATTATGGAAAGTTAAAGAAACATTTGGAAAATTTTAAATAAGAAAAAATTAAGATGGATCTGTTCCAAAGTGTTTTAATAGTTTCTAATGAATGGCAAGCAGGAATGTTAGTGTGTACACGATAATTCTCATAGCTACCGTACTCACGCGTGTATATTTATAAATATCTGTGATTTTTTCCATGACGAAATACCTGATGAACAATCTAATAACAAAACTGACACTGTATTTCTATTAAAATATTATTTTCACTCACTTATTCTGTTGATGCTGGAGGGATGCATTTAACTTCTGAAGAGAGGCTGACGAAGCTTTTCAGAAGTGAAATGCAGCCCTCCAGCATCTCCAGTATAAGTGAGTGAAGATAATATTTTAATAGAAATATAGTGTCAGTTTTGATATGTTATTATTTATAAATACTCACACTGTATAATTAATACTCCCTTCGATTAACAATATTTTTTGTATTTTTATCACCAGTATTGTTTTGTATTAGCGGTTGAACATTAGAACTGACATTAGTTTTGATACAAAACTGTTCTAAATAGAAGAAAAATATGTTTTATCTTTTCTTTTATCGGTCTTTTATCCTGATATGAACTGTTAAATATTAACTTGAAGTTGTCTTTAAAGATGTTGTAAAGCCTTCCCATCATTAGATGAAATGCCAAATATGTTACTAATAAATAGAATTTAATTATTTAATTTAATAAAAACTAATAATAATAGAATTTAAATTCTGATGCACATCATATCATCTTCAGTAGAGTGTTGAGCTAACATAGTAAGCATTGAAGCCTGTGCATTATTTAAATAAATTTATTATAAAAATATTGCCACAGAATTTCTTTCAATTATTTCGTCTTATAGAAAATCAACTATTCATCTTAGACCCATCCTGTTTAACTTATAAAATAGGTTCTTGAGAACGATTTGTACTAAGCTTCCTTGAAATATAATGTTTTGATTTTTTTTTAAATTATTTTTGTTGTTCAAATCACCACTATTTGTTAAAAAAATGCAAAACTTCAGCTCTTCAAGAACCATTAAAGCATATACTCAAATTTTGCCAAAATTGACTATTCAATCCATAGGTTGATGTTTTACAACAACTAGCAACTCATATTGTAAAATGATCAATGAATACTTAACTCATAGCTCTGCGTTTTAAAATTGAATCTGTATTTTGATTACTGTATCCATAAACAAAATAAACCATTCTAGTGAAACATGATTCTAGTCAATGACAGTCTTCAATTATGTATAAATTTTAATGATTTTTTTATTTCTCAACAGATTGGATTCTTTAACGAATACCGTACTTCCCCCTCAACGACTGAACATGGACTTTGGACAACATCAACTATTTTAAACAGACCAACAATAAAACATCATCAGAACAATGCACTTGGATAATTTTAAAAATTTGGTAACTTTTTAAACAAATATAAATTTTAATTATTATTTACAATGAATTTTTTGGCAATTTATAAATAAATTTCACAGTTTCAAAACAAAATTGATTTTCAATTATTTAAGCCTCTTGCTTCTCAGTCTTACTTTAAATTAATTTTATGCTGTTGATGTCATGAAGAAATTCTATGAAAAAAGAGTTACTAATAAGTTACTAATAGAAAGTTAAATAATAGAAAACGTTCCTATGCAAAGAAAAGAGAATGGGATGTTTTTAGTAGAATGTGTGGCATAGTATTGAGTCTTGTGCATGGGCAATGCGGTAAAATACTACTACACAAAATATCCTAGGCTGAACGAGAATCGAACTCGTGACCGCAGGAGTAGCAGCCTGCCAGAGTCAAGCGCTCCAACCGACCACCACAGTTGCCAGTGGAATTGATCTTGCTTTTTATTATACTCAACTGTCAAGGTTTGGTTTCTCTCCGAATTCTCCCCAATCTAATGTGATGATTATTATTTCGTTTTTAATCAATAACAAGCAACATTTGTAAATATACACGAATAAAGGAGCCTAATCTAATCTCTTCATTGATCAGAAAGGAGGTACTATTATATCGTATCATCTCCAACCAGAGTTCACAAAATTGGCTGAAATATTTTGCTGGCATTAGAGAAAATGGAGACGCACTTACATTTATAAATTAAAAATTAACATACATAAAAATGTAAATCAGGATGGTGTATAGAATTGAATATTTGATTACATCAGAATACTTCATTCATAAATTAATAACATTGGAATTTTTCATAGAAACTGTATATTATTCAACAATTATGAGTATTTTATAGGATATTTTCTACCTTAATAGTTGTACCGAATGATAGTACCATAGATCAGGGAGTAAGATGGTTCTTGATGGTTCGTCTATGATAGTACTTATTGATTGTAATTAATTACATATTACTGCCAAAGGAATAGAATTCTTACTGATTGGGCTCATCAGTAGAGAAGAGTAAAATTGACTTCAATCAGTGTTGCATGGATCAATCTTCCAAGAGTGCATGTGTTCCATCAACACCCGTATTAGATTTATCAATGGGTAATGATTTTTCTCCTAAAGTCATTAATATTCATCAAACATAGATCATTACGGAAACTTAATTTACTTATGACACTTAATTCTAAAATGGAATCACCAGGATCGTAGGGGCGAATCCAGAATGTTTTCCTATATTAACTGAGAATAATATATAGTGTGGGAATATCTCCTGAAAAAGGTTCTCATCTTCATAAAAGTCACAAATAAACTAGTTTAGAATTTCGGGGGGTACATCCCCTTTATTCTCAATGGATTCGCCCCTGTCAGAATGGATTAAAAATTTGAAGATATTTCTACCAACAGAAAATTAAATTTATTCTCATACAACGATACAAATGGTACATTGTTGGCGTTACATTATTCACAGAAATGGTCCCAGCTTTCAAATACATTTATCACAATTTTTTTAGAAATAATAATTCTTATCATGATATATATTATACGTTTCCATCGCTTACATATTTTTATAAATAATGAAGTAGCTCATCAATATGCATGATATATGTACATTTCACGATAAAAATGTATAAAATTTCAATTGTATAAAAATATGCCCTCAATATTTTGTCTATAAAACGTTAAGTACAATTAGTGATTAATTTGTGAATTCAAAAGTAATTTATGTACATTTTGAACAATAGTTATTGATTTTCTGGAAAACATGTTAATGGAAGGCTGGAAAAACACTTATAGGAAGATAGGCTAAATAAAATAATCTCAGAGAGGAAATGGGTGAGATAGAGAATTAAAAAAAAAACAAAGTATGAATGTCTTGAAACAAAATATAACAAAACAGAATAAAATAATTTAAAAATAAAGTATTAGCTATTGGGTATATTAATAAGCTAGCATTTATTTTTGGGGTACGGGTAGCAACACTTTATTATTTGAACAAGCACTGATGATGATTTCACTGGAGTGTTGATGTTCTAGTAGAAATTCAATTTATTAGTCGAATTAATGTTATTTTGAATCTTCCATTCTATTTTTTATGGCTCCAGTTTTTCACCCGTGAATAATTAATTATCTGAATAAAATCCATTGTAATACTTTAATATTGTATAAATCTATTCCAATGATTTACACTATACGTAAAGTCGAAAGCTCACAACATGTACGGTACTATATATAGTTTACATTTCAAAGAGAACGGTTCCGGTACAAGACTTCTCAAACTCTTGAATTGTTATAGTAGTCATTATACAGCTGATCATAACTATACTATAAAATGAACATATATATGATAACTATAACTTGAAATAAACTATATTTTACAAGCACTAAAATGACAAAGCTACTATCTATAAGTAAGTTTCCAGAGAAATCTCAAGTTCAACGCTAACTCCATCTTGAAAGGCACTGGAAGGCCATGGAAAATCCGTGGTGATGCTATTATACTACAGTAGAAATTTCTTTAAAAAGCTGTGTCTTAATAAATAAATGAAGAATTTTATGCTTTAAATATTTTTTGATAAAGTACACTGCAAAAGTCCTCCTAAAGGCAGGGTAAGTTAAACAACTGCATTATGAACTGAAATTATTCACAGATACCGTAGTCTGTTGTATTACGGTATTTGCTTATCAACTACCGTACGTATTTCTTCTAGTAATATAGTGTTACAACTCTCTATCACAAGCTCCCATGTTATTTTCAATATTTATATATGATTTTACCGAATCGTATTTTACATGAAATACAATGTGAAAATCCTTTATTATTAATCCCAATAGATCCACAATTTACTCTGGTACAAGTAAACTGATATAGCTATGTAATACTGATATAGCAATAACAGACTCAAAATTAAATGCATTCTGCAACAATGGAAGCTTTCAATACCTTTAAAAGATTAATATTCAGCAAAAGATAGTTCCTCTTTTTTTCTCTAAACTATTAAAAACAAATATGCTGCATATTATAAATAAATAAATAATTAACTCTACAAGAATAAAGCAGAATTGTCATTATCATTCATACATAGAGTAAGTATTGTATACTGTGGTATAGGCCTATATGCTAAGCATAGTACAGAATGTATTTGGATGGTTTCTCTTCTTGAAAATTTTCTCACCTAAGATCAATATTTAAAAAATAAATGCTAATGTCTGTTCTAAGTAATCCTATCAATATAATTCATTTTGTATTTTCCCCATCATATTCTAGATCTAAGAGCAAAGGCAACTGACTAGTAATAATCATTAGACACAAGTCACACAAATCTAAACTATATATCGTGCTCAATTGACTGGAGGGGAGTGTGGCTGTGAACACAAATGCTTGGCTTTTTTAAAACACATAATCTTTACACTGGAGAAAATGATTGGTTTATTTTATTATTGCAAGTAAGTCTTAATATATTATGTTTCTTCAGCTACTTATCAACCAATTTATGATACATATTTATTACAATAGAGACATGAATTAAATTGATGACTAGAGTCAAACAATAATTATTCTGGTAGTAAAGTAAGCTAATAAGTCATTGACAGTAAGAGGGTAGGACCAGAAGGTTGCCACTTACATTCCTCAAAATAATTTAATTTTTGAATGTAGGTTCAACAGAACTGATACAGTGGAATAAATTCATATTCTAGTGTATGCTACTCAGTATACGGTATTTGAAAATATAGTAAGAATACATTATAAAAAGGGTGTAAAAGTTTCAACCGTTTCTGTATCCTTTATATAGTTATATGCATGGTAAAAATAAACATCAACTTTTGACCCTTAACCGATAGCAAATAATGCATTATCATGAATCCTTGAATACTTCGTCAATGCCTGTAGGTAGTATATTACGAGGTCAGTTTTATATATTGAGAATATAATATAGGTAGGTAGTATATTATAATTCTTTCGTATTTATTGTTATATAGTTATAGAACATGAGATTATTATTTTTTTTGAGGCTTGGAGGTGAAAATGCATTGATGCTCGTTGAGCCAGACTCTCATGCAATAACACAAACTGCTGACTAAAAACACCTCCAACTGTTGATTATTATTGTTCAAGGAAATTTTTATCTGATAAATTATGAAAATTTTAGTCCTTAATCATTAAAATCGATTTCTACTGTTCTTTCAATCCAACATTTTTTCACTAGATAACTTGGTAATAATAAACAATTTATAATATATATACTTACTTACTTAGGCCTACTTAGTTGATCCTTCTGTACCGTTAGGTGTTGAGGATTTATAGAATATTATAAATATAAATAAATTATTTCTATTATAAAAAATGAGGTCCAAGTGGAAAGCTATATGAAAGGATTAGACATAACAATTATTTGGGAAGTGTCATTTGTATGATTGACCTCATAAGACAATGACTGTTATTTTTTTCTATTCAAAATTGAAGATGCTGAGAATTTAGCCTATCTAGGAGGAAGACTATGAAAACAATAATTCTAAGCCAAGTTAAGTTCATTTCATGAACTACATAACTTACAGTCTATTCCATTAATAATATATCGGCATCTTATCGAGAATATAATGTAGAGAGACAATATTGTTTTTGAAGTTGGCTTTTGAAAGACCTTGCAATTTACCAATCTGTTAAATATTTACAATCTAACTTAGTTCATAGATTTCGATTTTTATGAAAATTAATTTCTTCCATCTACTCCAGGAGCCTGTTTTATAACAGCCTACAATCCACCAATATACACCATCGCATACAAACAATAAATACGACTTCTACAAAATTTTGCCACAATAAATAAAATGAGAACACAAATTTTGTCTTTTCTACAGTTTTTACAAAACTGTAGAAAAGACAAAATTTGTGTTCTCATTTTATTTATCATGGAACAGTTCTACAATATCAATCGTGACTCTTTAGAATTTTGCCACAAGTACAAAGCAATACAAGATCTGCGTTGTTAATATTAACTTTTTGTTCTAAATCTAACAACTTGCAGTCAGTTTTATATTGTGAATACTGTTTGTAATAAATGCACTCACATTCGGCCGAACGTTTTCGAGGTATTGATTCTCATCTTCAAGGCCTCGATATTCAATACCTCATAAACGTTTGGCCAAATGTGAGTATATTTATTATATATTCACAATATAAAACTGACTTCAAGTCGTTGAATTTACAAAAACAGTTAGCAATAGGCCTACAAGAGCTAAAAATGTAATTTGCGATTTGTTGTAAAACACGCACCTAAAATGAACTCGCCCAGTGCAATAGCGATAAGGCAATATTGCCTTATGAGAAATATTTTCTCAGATTTATTAAAAAATATTTTCTCCAAGAGTTTATATTTCCACTCCAATATAGATATATACTCATGTGTTCTGACAGGCATTCCATATTAATAAGCTTACTTTGAGGCTTCTTCAACTCAAGAGAGACTTGAAAAATCTTTAGACGGAGGCTTTTCCAAGTCTCTTTTGAGGTAAGAAAATCTTATTAAGGTGTATGGGCCTCAGTTTTGCGCAACTAAAGGGTCAGACTACATGGTCGGCTTGGTTCCGTTGACCCAGCATGTAGTTCAACTATATAATCCATTCATACATAGAATATCTTTGAAATAGCTTGAATAACTCCAATGTTAACTTGACATTTCTAGTCGTTCGATAAAGTTTTTCTAATGGATCAAATAATTGTTGGGCTACTGATCGACCTTTTAGTCTGACTTAATACAAACAATAACAAATACCACGAATAATTGTTGAGTCAGCTCGAAGCTGTTTCGGTAAGCAGTTGGCTTGGTCGCCATAACGATTTATTCTGAACACTTCACCAGTGGTTCTATACGACATTTCTCCCAACTTATTGAAACCATCTACAGTAGCCTCAAACACACCATTACCAGGTTCTGTCCTGAAACGTACACGAACTTTGAAGTTCTGTTCATTTTTCTTCATAACAACAGCGCGTTCAACTGATTGGAGTATTTGTTCGGCGCACTGGGATTTGTGATCATCGAGTAGAACATTATTGAAATAGTCAAGCATGGTCTGAGCGGCTCCAATACTTCGTGGGTCCTCGTTGCTTAGCTGTTCCTCATTTTTTTCACATACACAAAAATACTCAGGCACACTCACATCATCGCAGTCTCGCGTTTTTGGAACAGGTTTGAGAAGTGAAATACCTCTTCTGTTGCCATTGAAGTGGTTTTTATTGAACTCACTCATTTTATCATAACCTAAATTCTTTGGTATTAATTTTGAGCTCTCCAATGTTCCCAGCACATGCTCGAAAGTGGCATGCAGGTCAAAGGTGCTTGTGAATCGTCGGCTGTTTTCTTTTAAAGCTGGCCGCCATTCTGGATAAATGGTGTCTACCCAAGAGGGTAGGATGACGCTGACCATTGGCATCATGTCTTCTATTCGGCCTACATCTGTTCGGCGTATGCCATCTATTCTGTTGCCGTGGTCACCAAGCACCAATGTCACTGTTCTGTTGAAAAGGTTTTCTCTGTAGCAAGTTTCTAAGAATGTGTAGAAGTCGTCATCGATTGCCTAAAATAATAAATAGTAAAAATACTGAGAAATCTTCAAAAGAACTAGCACCGTGATTTTTTATTATCTAGCATTTCAGCACTTTTAACATTTTTTTGCATTCCACGCAGTTTTTTAAACAAATAAATAAATTGTTGTTCCTGAGAAGGAACTTCTTCAGTTGATAGTAAGTTATGCTAGACAATGAAGTTTAAAGTGAGTGAATCCAATATTAGGCATATTAAATCTGTTTTGGAAGAAATACAGTGACAGTTTCATAAGAAACTGAAATCTTTCTTTGTAGTGATGAAGGTGATATTGTGGAAGATATCCATAATGAATAATAAGACGAAGTTGTCACAGCCACATTTATTAAAAATAGTGAGATACTAGTTTTGGTTGTCATACCATTATCAATATCAAACAAACTGGAATTGAAATTGTTTGGGATTGATAATGGTATAACAACCGAAACTAGTATCTCACAATTTTTAATAAATGTGGTTGTAACAACTTCTCTTATTATTCATTAAAAATGAAATCTACGAAAAATACACTGTATAAAATTCAATTATAATCATAATACAGAATGGAATATAGAATTTAGTTGAAATTATTTAATTAAGAAGCAAAAATTCTTTATTTAATCTTCTCGGCATATTTCTTTGAATAATCTAAGTACGGTAGCATTTAAAAAATTATAATCTTGAAATAGAATATGAAATTTTGTTGAAAGTATATAGAGTATTTTTTAGGCTATTTTTCGCATATTTATGAAATTTATAAATAGATAAAATCACAGGAGGTTGGAGAAGTGATTGTTATAGTCATTTAAAGAAGTGGAAGTAATTTAAGAACATTTGAAACTTATAAAATATCGTTGAAAATAATCTACACAGAGCAACACAAGTATCGCTAACAATAATTCTGTATCAGGAATATCTATATTCAGTTCTTTATTGATTAAAAAAATTTCAATAATTCATGTTAATAGATTTTATACTCCATTATTTGAGTCTACACATTAATAGTATTTATGTAAGAACCATTTATTTTTTATTTGAAATGTTACCAAAATAATGTATTAAAATTGATAGCTTTCAGCACAAATAATATATCAAACAATAGGAATAGTTGGATGGAGATTTTATACAAAAGATTCATAGAGCCTCACTTCCGAGTTGCAACAGAGGATGTCAAGTAAACTTGCGAACAAAAAAAATGATTAGTTGGATGAAGATACTACAGTAGAACCTCGGTTATCCGGACCCCGTCCATCCGGATTTCCGGATCGAGTGATGGAAGAAAAAAGTAATAATATTGCCATAAGTTTAGGGTATTTTTGTATTGGAAGATAATGCAAATAGTTTGTGTTTAAAAATGTTATATTTTGTTTACTATTTAGTGTTTGTGAAGACCAACACAATGGGTAGGTTTAATTTTGCTTTTTATTACAATTTTTTTCATTTCTTAAATACTCTCCATATTATCCGGATTTTTGATCATCCGGATTGCTTCCGGTCCCAGTTAGTCTGGATAAACGAGGTTCTACTGTATTTACAGAAGAATAATTAAAGAATAATAATAATAATAATAATAATATCGTGTGACCTGGCTGGCTCAGATCTGGTGTCAGAGTTATCAGGTCGCACCTGAATAAGTTCAGGGCCTCTGACGTGACTTAACGACTGTTTTTAGGCAGCCGGGACCGACAGCTTAACGTGTCCTCCGAAACACGGGAGTGGCCCGAGGTAAAAACTTTCGGTCAGAACTGGGATCGAACCCGGGGCCTTTGGGCTAATTAAAGAAGAAACACCACTTTCGAGTTGCAACAATCAGACTTGGAGAAACGTGCGTTTTTGATACAAAAGATGAATAGAGCTGTGATAGGATGTTAAAGACTGGTTTTTGATCACTTTTTTCAAAAATAATTTCAACTAATATTAGACACATGTCTCTTTTTATACTGATATATTTTTTCAGGGGAAAAATAGTATTGGAAGGGAAGTGGGAAGTTTTAGATGTAGGAAGATGAAATCATTTATTCATTTTATAATTGAATGCATAAGCGTTGTACTTACACCAACAGTGTTGACGTAATCATGACTAACTTCGTTGAACAGCGAGAATAAGAAGAGGGGGGAATCCTGGTAAACTTCAAGAAATGACTTGAGGTACTCGAAAAAAATCAAATGCTTTGGCTGAGGCCCAAGACAGAAGGAAGAACTAGTTCTGTATAGAATGGAGTTTTCCACAGCCAGCCAATATGTACGCATGTAGTGTAAAGTGGGCTGGTTCAGGATACCGGTGTAGAGATAATCGAACATGTTGAACTCCGGCAGATCCTCAGAGTACATTGTTGCAGCACCTGCTTCCTTGAAGAGGTCCCAGATAAACGGCCAGCCCTGTTTGGCAGATAAAGTGGTTGAAAATTATTTTTGGTCACTTTGGCAGGATTGCTGGGATTGGAATTTGTTTCAAACTAGTTTGCTGAGCATTTCCGAAAAGGGTAGAAGATGGGAGTTTTAAAATGGAAGATTGAAGATCGAAGAGGAGAGGGAATTGAAGAAAATGTTTCTAAGGAAGGCAAAGAACTGAACATTGCTAAATAACGGAGGAAGAATAGAAAAAAAGAAAATTAATGATATTAATACTACAATAGAGTTGACTGAGCAACATCAAACAGTATTCATGTTATCTTAGTAGTGAAAGATTTTAAATATCAGTTTTGGAAATTTTATCATTTTTTAAATGGAAATTTTTTGCCAAACATTCTTACATTAATTTAAAAAAAAATGTACAGTAGAGTAATAATGTGGAGTAAACATTACAATGTAGTGTAAAAATTGAAATGTAGAGTATTTATATACACACAAATCTCCTACATACGCGAAATTGCCTTAAAAAAGATAAATTCTGGCATTGCCAACAAAATCTTAGCTTGAGTGTTGGCAGTGAGTTGCAGAAAAGAAAAATAAACAATTTTAAAATAAATACAATAAAAAAAAGCAGTAAAAACAGACATGATTGAAATAGTAAATCTAAGAAGGTACTCCAGTGGAAAAATGAAAGATTGTAATGAAGGACTTATGAAAAACAAAAATAGTAATGGAAAAATGTAAAAACCAACGCCAAACAATCATGTAGAAGACAATAAATTGGCTATTGATTGATGTTAGCCACATGAAAACAATATATATTAGGCTAGCACAGTGATAATTTATATTTATGCTTACTTTTCCGAAACATGGCTGAACTACTTACTATTGAACAATTTTGAAAAGAAAATCTGTTTCATTTTGTATAGTAAATTTAAAAAAAATATTTGAATCTATCCACTCATCTATTTCATTTTTAATTTCCTAGTAATTTTTTATTTAAGAAGTCTAGTGGTATTTTATTTATAGAATATTTGCAACAGTATGAGAATTGGTGTTTTAGCCACTAAGCCAATAAGTGGCTCGGTTTCGCAGTTCACGCTCCGCTGGAAGAGTGCGTTGTCCGTTGTCTAGGACAACACCCATACGGAAAGCCGTGTAACTATTGGTCTGCGCATTTCGCTCTACATTCTCCGCATTTCAAATTCCGCTGCTAGGGCAACGCGCCTTTAGCCTACCTATTGTTACATTACTGTTTAAATATAATAAATAAATCAAGCTAAATATTATTCTATTGAGTAGAAACAGGAAAAAAGAGTATTTTTATTTTAGTAATTAAGTTATTTCTAATTGCAGGATAAAACTCATGTTCAAATTACTGTACGGTACCTTGAAATTATCAAAGTGTGCGCCTGGTGCTGGATATCCGGTTAGCATTGGAATCACATTTGGAAAAGTGTTCTCTCCAACTTTGTTGAAGCCAAGCATTACGTCTCCACCAATTGTCTCGGTGATGAACTTATATGATATCGAAAGTTGACGCATGAAATTCAGTCTTGACATAGAATCCAACCCAATCACCGCAACTCCCAGCTCTTTGTCATTCTGAAATCATAAAAATCATAAACAATTACGAGTGGTAGGAGAGGAAATATATTGAAGGAATATATAATAAAACTTTTAAAAACAGGACACAGTTGTGTACGGCGGTTCGTCTGACGATGCTCTTGACAACAGAGTGAAACGGCCGTCACAATTTCCACTTAAAAATGTTTTTTTTTCAAGTTTTATTATACATATTAGTGGATATGAGTTTGCAGAATACGTAGAGCACTACGATTAGAGCACCTAGAGCACAAGAGATTGATTATGATCTTGTGATTCATTAGAATATAACATGCGCATCTATATAATAAGACAGAGTAGGAGTGTGTGAATGCAAGTGTGTGTCAGTCCTACGGATTTCACAAAAACCACAACGATTTGGAACTCTAAATTTGGCACAAAGCTTCTTCTAGACTCAATTCAGTGCACCTCGAAGCCCGATTTCACATTTTCTATCAGGTAACATCTCTCAAAGTTAATGTTTGAATTTCAGCATTTTGTAAAATGGCTTAGATGAAGGAAACTCATAGAGAAGCTGCTACATAATATGTTATGTCACTATGAGGTATGAGGCTACTATGGATGATAAGCCACAAGCTATAGCAGTAGATAGTTCTGAATAAATATAGCAGCAACTAATTACCCAGCGTCAAAAAGCACATCTTCATCTGAAAATTCTTCAAGTGCTGCAAACTTTATTTTAGCACAGTTTATTTGGGCACGTCTCTATTCAAACAATTGAGCTGTGTGGCTAACAACTCTGCAATTTTTTTCGGAGGATGAAGTCCACATAGGTCTGAGACCTGAAATGGATGATGGTGATTGATGAGTTAGACCTACAGTTTTAGGTGGGTTCCGAACCTTCCATTCGAAGGGTGATTCCATTCGCCCTTCCCAAATTGGTAATTTTATGAATGCTAACTTATGTTCTCTATCAGAAAAAAAAACTCCAAACTGGATTCCCGGGAAAGGCCGTGTAAAATGCTAGTGTACAATAATAATGATGATACTCATTTCAGCTCGCATTTTCTATCTGTAAACAAGATCAATGTTGATTTTGACACGTTCAAATATGCCAGTAGTATACATGGTATTGAATGCTTTACATGGTTGATATTATAGTTCATCAATCAATATTCAATACAATACAAATAACGAAATAAATATATGATCAAAAAATACGAACTAGAATGAGCATTCATGTAGAACATGAACCGATGGAGGTTTGGAGCTCTAGAGTATTTCGCCTGCAATTTAGTTTCCCTTGTGAAATAAATTCATAGCTAAATTAAACATATTTCATGTAAAATGAAAACCTGTCCCAAGTCTAAGGCCTGTCCTAAGTACAATATTTATGAGATATTCGACAAAATACGCGAAATTAGGTATTGAACACATGTATTTCTTCGTTTTGAATTGGTCTTATAGTTTAACTTTGTTGAATCGGCAACAAACAATTACAAAATTGGTAAGTTGGTCATTTTAAACATAATTTGTAAAGAATTTAATTCTGACAACCGGGTGAGTGATAAAGCAGATAACGTCATGGCATAGCAGTTTCAAGCGCTGTCCCTTTCTGTGACTGAACATCACGACCGTTCTGACACCGCGCTCGAGGAGCAACCATCAGACTCGTCCCCACCAAAATGGAGAAACATGTAAGATTTTTTGTAGATTACGTCTTGGAGACTCCAGTTAAGGGGTATAAGACAAGTAAGATTAACAATTATACTATCTAATACACTAGTTGCCATAATTACTATATCAATTAGTTGAGGTGAGGCTTAATTTTGATATGAAAAGAACTCTTGTACACTATAAAATGATTTATCAACTAAATATTTTTTCAATTGTTTTTAAAAATTTCTACATTTTCAAGACTTTTTAAAAACTGTGGTAGCTTGTTGTAGAGTTTCCTACCAATATAAGTAGGTTTTTTTGAATAAGCTACTTTATTGTGACTCACCTAGTCAACTAATTTCCTCGGTTTCTTGTATTATAATCGTGTACATAAAGATTCAGGCTAATGTCACTCTTTTTTACATATAAAGTAGCTTCATACACATATAAGCAGGGTACAGTTAGGAGACCAAGTCTCTTGAACAACGGCCTACATGAATCTAATCTATTTACTCTTTCCATAAACCTAACCACTTTCTTTTGAATCTTAAAAACCCTATCAAGATTTTGTTTTGATGAATTATCCCATACTAAGATAGCATACCTAATATGTGACAGTATGAGACCATGGTAAGCTGTAAAAAGTAACTTTTTGTCATTCAATCTAGCAAGCTGTTGCAGGACAAAAATACCCCAGATGAAATTTTACAACATATTTTCTCAATGTATGGAGCCCAGGTCAATCGTCTATCCAACAAAACTCCTAGAAATGCAATGTTGTAAACTCCAGTGTATGAATAAAATCAATGTGAACCTTAAACCTCTGGACTGTGAGGTCCCGCTGGACATAGGCGTGAAAATTCTGGTAGACAGCAATGGAAGCGAAGTTTCTGCACTCGACATAGACAAAATCAGTGGTCAGCTGATCATCTCCTGTCATCTGGATTTCTTCGCCGTAGATGACGTTGAAGTCATCGTCCTCAGCGCGTGTTATCTGCTGATAGATGCAATGGAGAGAGCTGGCATTCGCGTCGTATCCTGATTCAGCGAGGGCGGTGCTGTTGTACCTGAGGTGTCCTCGCCTGTCAACCATTGTCAGCAACAGTGTTCTTGAGAAACATCTGTGCAAACAGAAAACATACACCATTGGCCAACAATTCAAAATAATTATTGAAAACTAACACATAATAATATACTTCAAAGAAATATACTTGAAAAATGTAATGAAAATATACCTAAAAAGTATAAAGTTGATAGATTAATTCATTGATGTGGTTCCCTCTTCACCCCACGAATAAATCAAATTAAGAAAAAACAATCGGAGGTGTAAAAAACACTCAAATTAATCGTGTAAAATTTGATATTATAAAATATGACAACTGTTTCACTCTGTTGTTGAGCATCATCAGACACTGTCGGTACCTGACAGAAGACGAAATCAAGATATGAATCACTATCATAACCAAATTCATGGTTGTTTAACATCATCAGGCACTGCTGGTACGTGTGGTGGAACCAGTGATCTGAGTTAAGGTATGAATATGGTTGTGGTTCATACCTTGACGTAATCCACTGTCAGGTTAACAGAGTAAAACGATTGCTTAGAAATGTGAATGTTTTCCATGTTAAAGTGTTTTTTCTTAGTTTTGTCAGATTGATCATTATTGGCGGCTCTGGTAGCGCAGTTGGTTGAAGCGCTTATCTGTTATGTTTATTACATCATTATAATAGATTATCTACAATTGATAATAACAATAATTAATTATTGTAATTTAATTGAGGTATGAGACCAGAATTAGAAAATTTATTAATAACCCACGAACTTCATCTGTAGAAATGGAATGAGCTTTGTTTCAAGGATTGATTACATAGAACTATTGAGGAAGATGTTCCAATTATTGGAGAGCAAAAACTGTACATTTTGCCAAACTTATACAGGCCTCTATAAGACATTTTTAAATTTCTTGTCCGTTTTTTCAATAAACAAATTTAACTGGTCAGAAAATTATAGGCTAACCACACATACAAACATATAGAATAGGGATAAATCAAGATGGTTCGTCTATGATACAAACTTCTCATTCTACTGATTAGAAATCTAGGTACTAGGTGAATAAAATCTAGCTCTTGTCATTTAGGTGCAATGAATAAGCAAGTGTTAATTGAGTTAACAGAGTTGACGGTATATAATATACCGTAACTTACATATTACATATCGTACCGTACATCCTTATCTATTGAAGGTACCGTAAAATCGTTGTTTTCATACTACTTATTTATTATTAGTAGTTGGTACCATAAAGTTGTTGTTTACATACTATTTATTTATTGTTCCTAGTGCAACAGAAAAATCAGAGACGAATACCGACACAAAGGAAAAGAGATGAAGAAATATTTTTCTGGTTCTCATTGAAATTGTAAATTTCTCGTTCAGTCTAGACACCTGCATTTACATATATGCAGACACGTTGTGATTTGTGATGTTATTTATGAACTACCGGTATCTACATAATATACGCCCAGACAAAGGTGTAATTCTATCAATGAAGAACATATTTTTCTCTCTTCTCCAACTGACCTTACTCTAAATAAATTGTTTGTAAACTACCTAACGTACTCCATGTTATTAATAGACGGTAAATGTTGTACAAGTTATCAGTTTTTGTATCGACCCAACGATTGAAAATCCAAAGTTTATATGGAATAAACAATAGATTATGTCTCTACTGTAATGAAATTATTTGCCTGATTTGCTATTTTTTTTTTTAGTGTGGAGAACGTCCAAAGATTCTAGGTTTAACTTTGTTGTGGAAATGACAAAAAAACTAATTGGTTATATTAATTAAAATAAACATGTACTATATTTTCAAGTACTATTAAAGATGTACTAGTAGAAAAATGTTTGCTCAAAGACATAATAGCAATGCAATAAAAAAACAAGCAAAGTGAAAACTAGTGGAGGAAAGTAGATAAAATAGGAATAGAGATGAGATGTAACCATTAAAATACTTCAATAAGTTGCATTTGTGAATTAAATTTAAAAATAATAAATTAGCCCACTTATTGGATCCTACCTGATTGGATCCGCCACTTTAACATGCGGTAGTATGGAAGGCTCAAAAGGTTGGAGAATCGGGTAATGACACGTGACCTCAGGATCTCTTGAATCAACATAAATGTCTTTCTGAAAAAGAAAAAAATGTTATGTGAGTCAATTGAAGTTGAAAGGTCTATGTACTTAATTATATATCTTTTCCAACTCTGTGAACACCCAATTCCCAAGGATAGATTTATTGATTGATAAATACCGTAATTGGTCAAGCAAGATATTTGATATTCAGTTTGAGCTTAACTGCATTTGTGACTGGAAAATTATACAGTACAGCAGAAACAACCTTTGGGGGAAGTGATAGCCGCTGGTATCTGTTCAATCAGATAGAGATAAGCTGAGTTCTGCTGGGATATCTTTGTAAGGGTGACTGATTAGATTGGCCAGCAAAACGACACTGTTCTCTGCTGTAAAATCACTTCCCAGTGGTTCGGAACCCACCTAAAACTGTAGGTCCAACTCATCAATCATCATTATCCACGCACAGGTCTCAGACCTATGTGGGCTTCATCCAAAAAATAATAATAAAATAAAACATTAATTGAGTTGGAATGAATATTACCATTTGTTGTTTATTCCATGACGAAATACTTGAACAATCTACTATCTAAACTAACTCTGTATTTCTGGTGCTAAATTATCAATGATGAAGAGGCTGATGAAGCTTCTCTTTAGAAGTGAAATGCATCCTTCCAGTATAAGTGAGTAAAAATCATTATTTAAATATAAATACAGTATCCGTTTTGATATTAGATTGAATATTATCAATTCTTTATATAATTTTCTAAATAACACATATGTACTCTATATAGCTTACAGCAATTGAATTGAGATGAATTTATTGAGATGAAAAGTTTTTTGCATAATTTTTCACATGAATGTTTATGAAGAAATTTAACTCACTGTACTACAAAACTGCTAAGGTAGAAAGCTACTCTATCGCAACTAATAGTCGATAATGCCACACAGGACATTAACATTGTCACTTCTTTGTTTAAATAATGTTCAATAAAGGACTTCTAAACAACGTCCTGTATTTTGATCGAAACATAATTGTGATAGGTATTGACACTATGCTTGTAGGCAAGTTGGCTGCAAGTAAAAAGAAAACAATTCTAAAAGAAAATAATTGAAGATAAGTGAAAAGAAAATAGATAATTATTATAATAATTAAGATCTGTGATGTTTTCCATGAAGAAATACTTAATGAACAATCGAATATTAAAACTGACATTGTATTTCACTTTTATAATGTTTTACTCACTTTTATTGGAGATGCTTGAGGGATGCATTTCACTTCTGAAAAGAAGTTTCGTCAGCTTCTTTTCAGAAGTGAAATGCATCCCTCAAGCATCTCCAATAAAAGTGAGTAAAACAATATAATAAAAGTGAAATTCAGTGTCAGTTTTAATATTAGTTAATTAAGATCTTTTAAAGGTGGCACTGTATAAACATTTGGGAAACAAGCATGGCAGGGCAATAGTTAAACAAATAATTGTGAATAAGAACCAAATTCCAATATCCAGATATTGCTCTCCATTCAATCGACCTGTGAGTTACTTGGTAATTAAAAGTTGGAGCTCAGCCTGATTGATATTGGAGTTCCTCTATTACAGAAGTTAAAATGCATAGTTAAGTGAATTTAGTTGAATGGAATACATCAAGGCATAAGCATAGGCTACTTTTCCATCACAATGATTAGAACTATAGATCCACCGTACCTCTATGACCTAATGGCTCATTACCTGCAGCCCGCATCATAAAAGAATACTAAATAAATTTACAATATATTGATTAACAAAGTCCACGTAGTGTTTAATATATTTAGCTCTTCCAATTTTGAATAGATCTAAATGAAACCACCGAAAACATGAACAGCATTTTTCTATTTTCCTTAGTATTAATATCATACTCCCAATTATTTTGAAATAAAGTAGGCTACTTTGAAATTTTTATAGCTTTAGATCTTTTACTAGATGAAGTATTTTCTAAAAAAGGAAACCACTCGAACTATGAAGAAAATAAATAATTTATAATTATATTTATAAATCTATTTTTTTCTAGTAGTTGATTAAAATTATTGGTTAAAATTTTCTAATGTAAATGATCGAAAGCATTCAGAAAGAATGATGAACCTAAAACTTACATGGTAATGTACCGTAGCCTCAAGTCTTGGACGTAGTAGGTATTTTTGCCCATGGTGGATCGTCACTATTACTGAAAAAATAACACAATAAAAATGAAATATGTAAGATTTTATTTATATTTCAATCCAGCCGCTAATCAGGATAATAATAAATACTCTATTCACAACAACACAAGTCATTCAATATAATAACTTTTCTCTCTAAAAGTTACAATGTGGTCAAGTATTATATTATTGGTTTAGTATAAATATAAACCTTGAAAAAAAACAACACCGGCGGGTGATGGGAAAGAGTTTGATTGAGATTGATAATGGTGTAACAACCGAAACTAGTTTCTCTAAGTTTTAATAAATGTGGTTGTGACAATTTCGTCTTATTATTCATGATAGTAAAGAGATCTGCTAAATTTCATTGTTCTCTGCTGTAAAATCACTTCCCGGTGGTTCGGAACCCACCTAAAACTGTAGGTCCAACTCATCAATCACCATCATCCAATTCATTACCCACGCACAGGTCTCAGACCTATGTGGGCTTCATCCTCAAAAAAAAAAAAAAAAAAAAAAAAAAAAAATTTATCAGCCTATAATTTAAATCAGCAACTTGAGTTAGTATACATTTTTTTTTGTAATTTCCTACATGTAAGAAATTTTCTTAAAGTTTTTAACAAACAAATTATATAGGCTATATATGTTTAAATCAGCCGAATTGGTCAGATTAGTGGTGACCCATAAATCTTAGCATTCTTGTAGTTAGGTAGCCTACTAGAAAAAAACATACTCATGTTTTTAAAAGCTGATAATTTCTACTGTAGTTGAGATAGATAAAATTTGATTTTTCAACATCATGCTCCATTTTAAACATCACAAAATTGGTGTTTGAATATTTACTTTTACAATCAGCGGAAAGTATTCGAATCAAAACAAGGCATTGCATTTAATTTTTCTTTAAAGCATAATTATAAACATTGTTCACGCTCAGGTATTTTTTATAAGCTTTTAGGCCTACTTTTCGCTTATTCATGTAAGTACATTTATTTAATTGTGTGGTTGAACAATAGGTGTTTGAACAACTTACATGCTCAAGATAGAACAATATGTTCAAGTTTCAGTCTACTCAACTAAAACTTAAAAAAATCTTGCGTACTTCCAGTGAAGTGAATTGTATATCTTTTGTAATACAATCAATTGTGATTGTATTTTTTTTATTTCAAATTCAAATGTGAATCGTGTATCTTACAGTAACAGAATGGAAGCATGGTATTTAATTTATTTCTTTACTGCATATTTTATTGCTATAACTTACAAATATTCAGGCTACTAGGCTATCGCACAGTTGAAAAAAAAATCTTTTCTTTAACTCTGTTCAATTCTGTGGTGGTGCCTCATAAAGATGTTTCTTTAGGTACATGTATCTCAAATATTAATTATTCATTAGTTACGAGTTATTATTCCTGTAATACAGATTCTTTCAATTCTTTTTGTACTTTTGAGGGGCAGACCGTCTTTATTTATTATTTACAAAGTATTAATTATTTTTTTCTGTATTAATTTATTGTAGATGTCAAACTGCAGTTTATTTATTTATTTATTGTGACATGCATATTCAGTTGTTATGTTCAGTAATGTAGCGAGTTGAACTGAAATGGTATTACTGTATTTTGAGTTAAATCTACAATTCTTGCACTACACGGAACTTCTGTGAGGCACTTTAGTCGTTATTGTGATGCAGTAGTAACTAACAAGCTGGAATGTTTAGAGCAATTCTTAACAAGTAGAGCAGAGCACTTTTATAGAGCTTCAAGTTTAACAGAAGCAATAAAAGTGTTATTTGAAGAAGATCTGACGTAACTATAGACCATATATTTGCAGCTATTTTACAAATGAGCTCTCGCACGTTGAGAGCATGAGAAGTTATTTTATGGCAATTTGTGAATAGCCATGTCATTGTGTAGTTCATGATCCTCTTTTAGGAATAAAGCGGTTGATCAGTTAAAGAAAGCTATATTAACTTTTTGTTGTAAATTTAACGACTTGCAGTCAGTTTTAAATTGTGAATATATAATAAATGTACTCACATTTCCCCAAAATGGTAACATTTTTATTATATATTTACAATTTAAAACTGACTGCAAGTCGTTAAGTTTACAACAAAAAGTTAATATTAACAAAGCAGATCATTATGGAACAAGAAATCCAAGAAAGTTATTTGTTTAATAGCAAGTGCTGTTCACAGCACATTTATATTTTTACTTCTAAACTTTACAGCCTTATACAAGATATGTAAGCCTATCTATTATCAACTATTTATTTAATTACTTTCATAGATACATATTAAATTTACAGACTTCTTTAAAGTAAGCATCACATTTTTAAAATTGTATACGTATTTCTAAACTATAAAATTGTTGTGTATTACTGAAGAAGTGATAATATGTTGTACTGTATAACCTATCACATGTGAAGGCTATAACAAGATAATTAGTATTATTAGTATTTCTATTTAAATAATTCCATTTTACAATTGATTTATCAATTGATACACTATTTCCTTGAAAATATGAGATCAAGTCTGTGATGTTTTCCATGTATTCAAGATGTATTTTGAATTAATTTCCATAGAACAATGTGTCAATAAAAAAAAAATGAAAATAATAGAATTATTAAACGAGATTATTCAGGCCAAACTTAGGTACTTATATTTGAATGAAATAAAATAAATATTCTTGTGAAATCCATCAATGTAGTAAACGGTGATTTGAATATTCAATAGAGTAGCTGATACACTTGGATAAAGACAGGAGAGTGTGTACACTATCTAGCACACCACTCAACTACTTCCTGCGTCCAATCCATCACCATTCGAAGGAGACGTTTGGAAAGCAACACCTCAATAAGGTGATACAAATTCACCTCAATCCCTAATCTCCCAATTATAACAATCATTTTATTTTCAAAAATCATATTGTATTACATTGTAATTGGCCTACTCGTTCTTCTATTCCATTGACATGATCCAATAATCCAGTGCCTCTTACCGACAGCAGTTAGGAATATCAGCAAATAGCGGAACTTGGTCCTGCGCATGTTTGACGTTGGCCTTGCATTTCCGTGAAATTTGATGTAGCCGATCTCAACACCATTGGCCTTCTGGGTCATATGCCTTCCGAGCACCTCGTCTGCAACACAAGTGTATGTAGAATTGCAGTTTTAGCAGTTTTGACATATATATATTAAAATTTATTTAAAAACCAACATGAGTGTTAACTTTTCAAGTGAATTCAGTGACTTGCAGTCAAATTTGACTGCAAGTCGTTGAATTCACTTGAAAAGTTAATATTAACAACGCATTTCGTCATGAAACAAGAAATCCAGGAACATGAGTGTATAATTTTGTCACAAGTACATTAAAACCAGTGGCGTACCGATAATGGAGCGAGTGGAGCAGTTGCTCCAGGGCGCAAGGCTCTGAGGGGCGCACCGTTCTTGAGAGAAAATTGCCTTTTACTTACAACAAATGTATTACTATAATGAAGGCCAAAAGGGTGAAATGCAACACAATTTTAAAAAAACCGTATGTAAACATCGCTGCGCATGATTAAAAGGAAAATTCATGTCAAATTTAAAATAAATCGGTTCATGCGTTCAGCCGTAAATGCGTTACAACCAGACAGAATGCAAAACGGTCGAGTCAAAAGTAGCAAATAGTCGAAAGTAGCAAAGCCAAAACAATTTAAATTGGGTGGCAAAAGGTATAACAAATTCAAGTAATTGAATGAATACTTTGAATTTATTCTGAAAAAATAAATCCACAAGAAGTTCAAAGGTTTTTGTATTAAGAACAGGACTGAAATACTTCACTTTTGAATCCTATTTCCAAAATATAAAAACATTTCATAAGGATGACTTGCAAAATGCGAAAATATAACTGCAAATAAATTTATAGAAAAGTGAAAAAATCCAAAACAACCTGTTTGAAAATTGATAAAAGCAGAATCTGGCCTGGCGAAAAATCATTCCTTGGAGATTCGCATCTCTAACAAATACGGCATAGTTAGAGGCGGAAAAAAAGCCGCTGGTTCATTAAATGACCACTATATTAATATCAGCCCAATCGGGTGGTTGAGTGTAAGATGATTTTTTTTTGTGGGGGGGGGGGCATCGTTAGACACTTCCGCTCCAGCCTCCAGGGCGCTTAAAACCTCGGTACGCCACTGATTAAAACTACAATAAAAACTTAAAAAACACTTCTAAGTGGAAATTATAACTTACGTTATGGTGTGACGGTCGTTTCACTCTGTTGCCAAGAGCATCGTCAGACGACCCACAGTACACTGTATACTAGTGTACTGTGGGTCGTCTGATGATGCTCTTGACAACATAGTGAAACGGCTTCACGCCATAACGTGAGTTACAATTTCAACTTAAAAGTGTTTTTCAAGTTTTTATTATATATTAGTGGAAAAAAGATGAATCTTCAACGTCACACATTAATACTATAAATAAAAAGTACAAAATGAATATTAAATTTGAATAATTACTTTGGATACTAGACTCACTACTCAGAATAACTGGTGAATAAGAGACAAATTCAAAGGTTTAGTGTAAAGGCTCTGAACCTGTTGGGGTTTACTGAATATTGTGAGAAAAAGAAGGGGAGTACTATTGACAATGTGCTTATCAAAAACTGAATTATTATTTGTAGAGGTCGCATGGTTTAATTATACAATACTCGCACTACTTATAAGATCAGGTGAATACATCTTCAAAATGGGGCGTCTTCAATCAGGTATCATCTTTAAAATAAGGGTCTCCCCAAAGACATTGAACTTGAACACTTGAACAGGGGTCTACAGATCTCTTTTACCCTAGATTAGGGGTGTGGGTGTGTGTGTAAATCCTTACATAAATTCACAAAAATGTCAACGATTTGGAACATTAAATTTGGCACAGAGCTTCCCCTATTCCCGATTCAGCACACCTAGAGGCCCGATTTTTTGTTTTCCTTTCAGAATTTTCAAAATAAATGTTCAAATTTTACTTATGGGCACTGTAGCTGCTTAAAAATGCATTCAGATGCACGAAGCTCATAAAGTTTCAAGTCCCAAGCTCCCAAACCAAAGCTTAACATTTGTTACTGAAAGAAAGAAAGAATTTTTGTAACATTTGTCACATATCAATATGGCAGCTCATAATTCCCTTTTTTGGAATTGTATTGGCATTAGTGGTTGAAATCCATGTATCACATGTTTTATTTAAATATCTCGTTGCAAAGCACGGGTAACTACTATTATTTCATAATGACGTATCCTATTATATCAAGTTCTATTCTCTATCATTTATTTTTCATGACTTTTCCATTGTTCTAGATGCAGCTGTGTAACCAATGATGAAATGCTCAACTTATTTCTGTCATTATTGCTAATTTCGCATTTTGGAAATAACGTTTCTCTGCTGTTGAGAAATCTGTTGAGAGCTTTACTACAAGTTTAAAAAAATTTACTCTGATATTGTACAGATGACCAAATATAACTGAATTTTCTTGAAGCATAAAATCCCATGATTTGGCAAGATGTACTATTATAGTAGAAAGGCTGTGCACAAGCTTATCAATCACCTTAGTGAGCAGCGCATATTAAGCAATAAATTGGAAATAGTTTATTTCAATAAAACATTCACCAGAGTTAATGGAGAAGGAACAAAAAGTATATTTTCCAGTATAAACAAACAATAATACTGCTATGATTTTGCAAGATTTACTAGAAGAAAAGCTGTGCTCAAACTAATTGATCATCTCATTCCTCGTTGACCAGCACATATTGAGACAAATTTAATTCCTTTATTTTCACAATAATACAGGATAAATTTTATTTTCACATTTTCAGAATAAAATACAGATCGAGTGGAAGAATTATCAGTGAACTGACGAATAACTATGGTGGAGTGAAAATGAAACTGATATTCTATATCAGGGGTGCCCACAGGGGGGGTTATGACGCAGACTGAAATTTATTGAAATTTTTTTTTTGGGGGGGGGGGGGGGGTTCCAAAAACCGTTTTTGGGGTGGGGGTTAAGTTGATTAAAACCGTGTTTAACGTGACGACGTTCTAAAATATATTACGAAGTTTTCTTTTTTAATATTACGAAGTGACCAGATAGAATGCCAATTAATGACAATAGATTTATAATAAACTATTACTATACTATTGAATTTGAATTAGTTAAAATAGTTATGTTTAGGATTTGTGCAGGAAGTTATTATTCAAGCTTAGCGAGACGCTAAGCGAGTGCTCTGAAAGAGGTTTGTACGACTTCACTCTCCTTAGCAGTTACTAGTTGATTAGCGGAAAGAGCAAATGAGTCGAGTTAAAATGATCAAAAACAGACTCAGATCAGCTTTGGGAGACTCATGGTTGTCAACTCTAATGGTTCTAGCTGCAGAAAAATATGTACTTGAGTCTATTTCTAACGAAGAAATAATTAAAAAGTTTTCTGTTTCCTCATCCCAAAGACAAAAACTGCTATGTAGGGTTTAAAGAAATAGATTTAACAAGCTTAGAAGGTGCCTAGCTAACTCGTAGATGGTCACAGCCTACAAATTTAAGGTGTTTACTTCAAACTTTTGATGTTTTTCATGTATTTTACAATAACTATTTACTAATAAGTAAGAACTGCTATAGCGAAATTTACCAAGTAAATATTAAAAATTCAGTAATTTTTGATAGGCCTAACTATGTTTTTATTTCGTTTTTGAAAGACGCTTCCTTCGATTGTCTGTTGTAAATAACTATAGCCTACATGAAATTTGTGCCTTTTATGTACTTTATCCATACATAAATTCTCCCAAGATACTACACTAAGTATAAGTAAATAACCTGTTGTTTAACTACTGTCCAATAAATATTAGCATAAATGACTTAGTATTTTGAATTTTTGTGTTTTACAAATGAAGTTATCAACTCATTGTTTTCACCTCCTTTAGAGGAAAAACTTTGTAGAATTATTTAACCTTAATGTAATTGGTACACCAAACATAAACTTATAGGTATTTATTTAATTTTATTGAACCATTGTGTATTTGTAATAATATTTGATTGTATAAAAACCATTTTGGTTCTCATTCTTTTTTAGGTATTTTGCAATCAAGTTTATTGAGCAGAAGTTCATATATTCATTTCATTATATTTATTTTTTACCTTTACAAAAAAATGTTATCTCTGTAAATGTTACCGAAGTATTTTTTTTTGTAGAGAATCTCAAGAAATATACATACTTTTTGTATATTATTGACTGGGTTTGTATTTTTTCAATAGCTATATAAATCTTCTTTTAGTTTTATAAAGAATACGGGGGGCTTCCTTTTTCACATTTTTTTGGGGGTCCTTATTTATGGGGGGGGGGGGGTGCGTCATGAGGCTTAGGGGGGGTGGGCACCCCTGTCTATATTTTCCAGCATGAGCTATAAATTTAATTATTGCGTTGAATAAAATGTGATGTTTGAGCAAGGCCAACGATGGGAGATGATCTGATGTAATTCTATTTTTCACTGAGAATGGATGGGAAATCACTTGGGATCACTGAATGGGAAAACCGTATACAGGCCGTGATGGAGCAGTCGATAAGCGCTTGTCTTTGATCAGATAAGACTCTGACTGGCCGCTGTTTCTTCGAGTTCGAATCTTGTTCAGCCTTGAATATTTCCTGTCATAATTCACTTCATTACCCACGCACAAGTCTCGAGACTCACATAGGCATCATAAAAAATAAACTAGCCCATCAAACTCTAACCACTTTCACTCTATCAAATAATTTTTTTCACCACTGAGAATTCAGTAGATTTTTGTGAGAAACTTTGTCAGCTTCCTGAAACCACATCACGTCTCACAAAGGCTTCAAACACTTAAGTGAGCACTTGATGTGGTCGCTGTGAGCTTATGTTGCCAAGTTGTACTTGAAAGAATAAGCGTGACGCTCAAGCTCACAATGAATAGACTTGAAGAGTCTCTTGCCACTTCTCGCCATGATCGGCTGGGCTGAGGTGCTTGCTGGGCTTCACGATAAAAATATGCAGCTCTGATTCGGGAATCAACCACACTCTCAATTTCAACCAAGGGAAACCAGCATTTTGAAAGGAAAGGAGTGCTAATATTTTCTACGAGCATTTTAAAACATATTCAAGTTGTAATGAGTATACTTACTTACTTACTTACTGCTGGGGCGTCACAAATCTCAGTCGATTTTTTGCCTCGTAGATTAGCCTCCTCCATTCTTCTCTGTCCTCTGCCATTTCAATTGTTCCTCCACACCTGACAACATCTTTCCCAACTTGGTCAAGCCACCTTAATTTAGGCCTTCCCAATGGTCGCCTTCCTGCAGGTACGGCCTTGCACACCTCCTTCAGCCTTGTTCCCTCCTCTCTACGAAGCACATGACCTAACCAGCTAATTCTTTTGGCTTTTATGAGGGCTATTATATCTGGTTCTTGGTATAGGGCACGTAATTCCCTGTTTTTTCTTATGCGCCAAACTCCATCTTCACATACTGGGCCAAAGATTTTCCGCAGAACCTTGTTCTCAAAAACTATTAATCGTCCTTCATTTCTTTTGTGTAATGAGTATGTCCACATAAATTCCGAAATTGACTACAAATTTTCAGTGGGCCTATAATGCAATGGGAATCAACAATAATAACTATAGTCATTACTTATTTTATACTAGTAAATGATTATTAGTATTCAATAAAAATTCAAATTTCTCAACTAGAGAACTGAGATTTCATGAGAAGTTTTAGAGATATGTTCAGAGAAAGAATTAATAACTAGCATTTTACCCGGTCTTGCCCAGGAATCCAGTTTGGAGTTTTTCTTTCCTGGTAGATAACTAAACTTATGGTAGTGGTCACAAAATTACGAAATTGGGAAGGAGGAGAAAGTGTTGCAACAGTGTTTAAACCATACAGTTCATTTGTTTGAAAAGACATCATTTTTTTGTTGCACTGATGATGTGAATTTTCAGTGTTTTTATAAGTAAACTACCTTTTTATCAATTTTTCAGTTCTACCCACCTGCATAGCTTTGTGTTCAGTTCTTTAGATTTGTATTACAGGAAAAACTCAATACCCCATATAAGTACGATTGCATAACGCCGGGTAATTAGCAGCTGTAATATTTATACAGAGCTAATCTGTTGCTTTGGCTTAAGACATATCGGCCTATCATCTATAATATCACGATAGTGACGTATCATGTTATCAGCTGTTCTACGAATTTCCTGCATCTAAACACAGGAAACAGTAGTTTCTTTGCGGATGATGCCCACTTGAGTCTGGAGACTTGTGTGTGGGTGGTAAATGGGTGAATGATGAGAAACATCCATGGCAGAATGAGATTCGAACCCAAGGCTGCAGGAAACGAAGCCAGCGAGAGCCTTATCTTATCACTGACAAGCGCTTCAACCAACTGCGCTACCGGAGCCGCCCTTTTGGAACTTGGAAGAGTATTCCATCATATCGATTGAATATATTATGAATTATTATTAAACTACATTTAATAAACATAATCATTTGAATTTATTTCTTCTTATAACCAGAGGAGCTCACTTTCAAAATAGTGTATTACTGCTTACTCATGTCTGTCCTTATGAACAGTTAGCAATATCACTTGTAATATTCCAATTTCCTCTGGGTTTTGAGTACTTTTCTGACACAAATTAATGACATTAATATCTTTAATTAATTTTTTACTGTCAGAGCATTTCTGTTCAATGGGAGCAAAGAATGAATAATAGTGAGCATTCTGTCTGCTGATCCATGGTGCTGATCAGTCTTCTATTCATTGGCTCCTTTTGCTTCTATTCTTTTGAAGACATCAAGTGGTTCCTCTTCTCTATTCTGCCTCCTCTGCCTCCTCCTCCTCCTCCTCCTCCTTCTCCTCCTCCTTCTGCTTTCTTCATTTCCTTCTTTTTTACTTCTCCTAGCATTGTACCTTCCTGCCTTTTGAAATGAATGTTTCACTCCGGTTCATTGCCTCTTGCTAACCACATCTAATTAATATTTTATTCTTCTTTTTCGCAACGAAAATCTAGTTCTTTTTTGGTTTGTTTCTCTTTTTAATTGTTAAATATTATAAGGTACACTTTCTTATAGTTTGAAGAATATTTAGAAATTTCTAGATGTTATATCGTACCAAACTCAAGAAAATAATGTTTGAATACAAATCACAAATAGTAAGCCTTATTTACCAACTTGGTAACTTGATATAGTTTAATAGTAGAAATTAAGTTTGATGTTGTACTTCTATATTACTATTTCACTTGATGTTTAAACAAGAATAATTATTGAAAATAAACTTAAATAGTGAATTCAACACTTAATAATTCATGTGAAGACCATTTCGCATTGTTGTAATGCTTCCCAGTACAATTGGAAACATTACAACAATACGAAATGGCCATCTTACAAATAAGTAAGTGTTTTATTTACTAGTAGAGCTTATTTTCAAAAATTGGAAATAATTTCGTAGGCCTTCTAAGAAATTGTCAATTCTTTCTCACTCTTTCATTACTGTTGTTCTCACTCACTCTCTCTCTCTCCCTCTCTCTTTCCAACTCTAATCCATCAGTTTCCTGGCAGAACCAACAAAGTTTCTTATTGACGTTCTCCAAACAGCATCACCATTTAATCTTAAAGAGTTCTATTTTTGTGATGAAACTTCTCTAGAAGCCACAAGTGAATATAAATTCTAGCTTTTATACTAACATTCCAGTGACGTTTGTGTGCCGAGTTCGTGAACTGTAAGAATTTTTGTTAGATGCCGTTTGAGAATATTTCAAATTCATACAATTTAAAACTAGATGTTCTCCCAGAACAGTGACCTAAAAGAATATTATGTACATTTACGAGTAGGATTCTTCCAGTAGAATGAATAATGATAAATTTATTAAATAATCAATATTGTTCAGTCACCTGGTTATTCACGTTTAGTAGGCTACTATAAGTAATACACTGCATTCAATAACAGGAGATAGAACAAAATTTGTGTAGTACAATAAAAGATAATAGATGATACAATACTCTTATTCTACAAAAAAATACCTATAATGTATTGCATGCATATAATAATATAGTATAATCAGTGGCGGTCCCAGGGGGGGGATGGGAGAGATATATCCCCCCCCGAAATATCAAGATGGATCCCCCCTAAAAAAGAATTTATTCATAATTATGTATGTATAGTTTTTGCGAGAAATAAATTTAATCTGTGTCATTGTTACTTGATAGCTAGAAGAATAAACAAGAAGGATGTGCACATCCTTACATCCATTACATTGTTGTGTAACAATCTGAATATTCTTTGGCTATTCCTTCGAAACTTACATGTTAAAAATAGGGCCTAACCATAAAGAAAAAATTCGCAGTGGACACTTGATTTATTTTTGATTTCATTACACGTTTATTTAACTGAACTTTGTCATCATGCTCATTAGCTCATTAAATAATCACATTGACTTTTAATCAATTTTCTTTGTGTAGCTAAAGGAAATCAAAGGAAAAACACATACTATGATTGGGTCCTATTTCACCCAGGTACAATAAACTTTAAATGAAAAACTATTTTATTAGCTATCATAAATATGATTAGCTTGAGCATTTTTTAGAGCTCAAATACGTATACAAATACGTTTTTAGGCTTTAAATTCCACATTTTTTCCGGGGGGGGGGGGACCCAGAAATGAAATCACCCCTCCGAAATTAACACTAAAACGAATAAAATTAAAGCCCTGTCCACTGAAAATTAAAAAAAAATATTGCTGCAATTGTTCTCACAATTGTGCTGCAAGTTATATTATGAGAAATAGTAAACCTACAATTTTACTTGAGTTCCGAACAACCTGGTAATAGTGAAGCAGACTGTTCAGTATGTAGCTGGCGCTGGGTATTGCTCTGAATAAACTTTAAATGAAAAACTTTTTATTAGCTATCATAAATATTATTAGCTTGAGCATATTTGAAAAATTCATATTTTAACAAATGAATTGTTAATTAATTTAGTGGTTATGCTTTTGTTTTTTTCAATTATACTCAGTGGCGGTCCCAGGATTTCATTTATAGAATGCTAAATGACATTCGTGCTAGAATAATAATTACACGATTCAATGAATTATTACATCCTATATACAATATTCTAACATAGGGCAAGTCAAGAAAGGTAGCAATTACATACTCAAGACCTCAAGATTACATATAGATAAAGGTAGACGATTATAACAAGTTTGTTCTTGTTTAAATCGAATGTTGTCGATGTTTGAATTTTGAATTTTTGATTGATGTTGATGAGTCTCGATTGGCCTACGAGAGCAAGGTGGGGCCTTGATAGAAATAAGTATTGACCCGTGCGAATTTCTTCACAATATACATTTCAGAAGTTTATGTCATATAAGCATAAAATAAAAGTTGATGGGAGAATAAATAGAAATAGAAGAAGAATGTTAGACAGACTAAACGAGACAGAGTAAGAATGAGTGAGAAAGTTTTTGCTTTCTAATAGAGTTTGTTTGCTAATTTTCCGTTAGACATGAAGTAATACATGGGATACATGAACTTCAAAAGCTAAGAAAGGGTTCATGTAACATGTTTGTCATATCCAATTATATGAGTTTCGATTAAAATATGGGAGTGAAAGAGGGCGAGGCTGTAAGAAGGGGGTTGTGGGAGTGGGTGAGAGTGGATGTCTGTCTTATTTACCAAACACCTCTAACTAAACGAGGGCAAGTGTCGGTTTGACAACAATGTTTTGTGATAGGGAATGAGGGGTGGTTGGGGGATGAAAGGAAGGGGGAGGAATTGTTTAAAGAGCTGTGGCGCCAGCAAAGCTAGGAACTCTACAGGCTAGACGAGTAAGAGAGAATAAGCGATAGGGGTGGAAGAGAATCACAATGAGAGAGTTTCAGTTTTCAACCATTGGAACCCCTGGCTAGTTTTTTCTTTATCTCAGTCTTCAGTTTTCCAGTTTTCCCAGAGTAAAAATATTCAGCTATTTATTGCAGTTCTTTCAATGCCAAATAAAAAATATTTTTTATTAATAATTTTTAATTGTTGTTGGGTGTTATGTGTATTTGACTCGGCGTATAAAATTCTTCTTTATTTTTTGAGGATGAAGCCCACATAGGTCTGAGGAGACGTGTGCGTGGGTAATGAGTTGGATGATTGTGATTTATGAGTTGGACCTACAGTTTTAGGTGGGTTCCGAACCACCGGTTGAAAACATATTGCGTTTTATTTATTTCATATATACAGTACTGTAGTTTTCTTATAACTTGGCAGCAGTTGGGTTCAGATCTAGCAAGTCCTCCCATCTTCTACACGCTGCCAAGTTATATGAATTCTACAGTATATATATAGCGTTTTATATAGCTATCGTAGCTTGAAAACATTATCTGATTGAATGTAACATGGATACAGATATATTAACTGATATCAAAGGTAGGCCTATGTGTATTTTTTTGGATTCCATGGATAGATTCTGTAGTTCTATTATCATATGCAATAAGAATGTCGTTCTCTTAAAAAAATTATTAAGACCATTAAAACAACCCCTGGATACATTGCTGGTAGTATCATAAATTTTTATGTCCTAGTAAAACATTTCAAAAATAATAATATAGTTCAAACCAGTTTTTTATATCTTCAAAGTTTAAACAATGATTTGAGTTAGCTGAAAATTAAGCATGAATCTAATCTTCAGTTTTGAACTTTTCCAATACACAGATGTTAAAAATTGGAAAATACATGTAGATCTTGTTTTTGTCTGTGTGATAAGCTAATATCTATATCTACCATCCACATTGAACCGAATATCAATAATAAATTACCATTATTCATGCTTCCTCAATAACGACATAGAGTACTGGCTCATTGGCTATCATGTTCAAATCACTTAAAAGCTCTTAATTTAAGTATAACTCATTCTTTCAAAGTTTATGATGGCTGCTCGACACTGGCAAATTTCATCCGAATTTTTTGTAATGTAGCAAGTCTCTTTTCAAACAAATTAGACTCCCAAGCCGTCTTTCCTTGGGAATTTTCCTTTCTTAGTTTTGAAACATAGAAACATCAATTTCCATTCTGTTTTTGATGCATAGCCCTCAAAGATGGACAAAACTCAACAAAAATTCTTGCTTTTATCTAGAATCTGCCATTACAAATAACATCAATCCAAGAAAATATTTCTACATTTATCTACATTTCCTAAATAACAATATCATAGTTGTAAGCAAATCAGAAGATTAAATATCATGTACTTGATCTATTAATGTATATATATTCTATCAGTCTGAATATTTTATTTCAATAGATCTATTTCAAAATTGATATGGTTATTAGTTGCAAATTAAGTGCAGTATATATATTTTTTATTTTATTTTATTTCATTTTTTATCGCATTACATCATTTTTCTGGGAGGACTCCCATTTGATAGGTGATTTGTCAAACAAGCTCGTCCTTGAAAACAAACAAGAATTTTACAAGTAATAGTAAAAAAGTATCAGTAAACACAAATATGTTATAAACAATGTCAAGTCCTTAAGATAGAACAAATGTGAGCACAATCACTTTGTTCAGATTTCCGAGTTCATTGAAGTCTGCCACGGAAGAGTATGCTTTATCAATTAGTATTATTTTTATAAATTTCTTAAATAGCTTCAGATTGTCATTTTTCTAATGGTCTCAAGTAATTTATTATACAATCTTATTCCTGAACAAGAAGGGTTTTTCTCATACGTCGCATGTCTATGAATTGGGTACAACAGCAAATGCTGATTACGTGTGGAGTGATTATGCCTCTCTGTACAATATTGAAATTTATGAATATTACTCTTTATGAACATTAATAACTGATATATGTAGATGGCAGGCAAAGTAAGAATCTGAGAATTTTGAAAAACAGACCTGCACGAATCTCTTTGTTTTAACCCAAAAATTACTCTAATAATCTTTTTTGTATCAAGAATACCCTATAACTGTCGGTGGAACAATTACCCCAGAAAATATTTCCATAACATAGATGGGAATATACATAGGCGTAATATACTGTGATGAGTGTGCTTCTATCCACAGAATGTGATAACTTGAGAATCATGTAGTATGCCCAGTATATGTCCTATATTTAACAATTATTTGATCCTTGTAGAAACAGTTCTTCATGGAAAATGTACTCTTCTCTAGAGCTAGTTTTACTGATTCTTTTCTCAAAGCCCCCTTCTAACCTAACAATGCTTTGTAACCCTATCCACGAGAGACAAGATGAAAAATAAATAAAAGCATGCACTGTACTTGAATGTCGTACATCCATGTTTCAAGAGTTTTTCTCCTTACTCTTACTCTATCTTACTCACTCTTACTCTATTTTTTACATCAGCTTTTCCTTACGCTATTAGAACTTATACTGATAATCCTTTTTTCACACTCGTGTTTCATAATTTTGCTTTCTTTCAGTTCGTTCCTTTTCTCTCATAATAAGTAAAAGGGGGATTGTACTGAGATGTCCAAAATTTATATTTTTATAAAATATAAGCCACACACATTCACCTTGAGGGTTCTCATTTGCATTTCATATAAATATTTTGTCTTGGTGGACTGTTTGATTGGCAGTGAAATTATTTAGCATATGACTGATATAACACTCAATAGTATTAATGTTATAACATGATTGAAAATTAATAAAAATACCTCATAATATTCTACTATCTATATCACAAAGAAACTGTGGAATGATCAATACTTTTTTGAAGAGAATTATAGAAATTTGTAACTGGATTGATTTAGTTTAGTAGGACAGTACACCAACTTCATAAATGTGTAACTTTAACAGTCACTCATGTAGAGTAAATCACTATAGCTGATGAAGATGCAGCAAAACAAATCGCAAAGCCATGGTCAGATTAGGTTAGGTTAGGTTAGGTCTGAGGCAGTTAATTTAATTTAAATGGTTTGTCATTCATATCTTAGTTCGTTTAATAGTTCATTATCCATCATCATTGTTGATATTCTAGTGAACTTAATAGTTATTATTAGTAGGAAATATCAATTTATTATACTGAAGTGTCAAAAAAGTTATTCCATAACTGTGAAAAATTGGGCCATATTTTGACAATAGAGTGAACACACATGGTTATTGCTGTCAAAAGCTACACATTCATCTTCAGATGAACGATGGAGGGTTTCTATTTGTTTGGACAACTCTATAGAATTCAACTAAAAGCCGTCCCCATTCGTGCTCACTGGAAATATATTATCGTGGCATATTCTATCGGTTACTGAACAACATTGATAATAGTACAAGCCATTGGTGGCCCGCTACATGTCAGAAGAAAAAGTCATGCATGTATTATGAACGGCTATGCTTCTATTTTCGATTCGAATCATGTTTTTTTTTCTGTCGTGGCAAAACAAATAATCACCAAGGTGATGGATTCGTTCGAAATAAATTACACATTCGTGTAGGTGAGCAAATATTCGGTAACTCCACCTGTCCTGACGAAAGTGTGATGAATTGAGTGATTTACTAACATTGAGTTTTTCTTGAAAAACACAAGATAAGCCTTAGGCCTTAAAAATGTGACCACAACGGAAACTATTCAAATAATCATAAGTTTTTGTAAAATATAAATGTTTTATATTTACAGTTATATTAGGCTAATACAAATATACATTAATTTTTAGAGCTTACTTCTTCTGTTTCTTCTTCCATTTGCTTTTTCTTATCCTCGTTTTGTTCTACTTACCTAGAAAAGAAAACATTATGTTCAGCTTCTCAATATATACTTGATATAATAGACTATTCTCAAAAAAAAAAAAAACATTTTATAAAATGTAGCCTTACTAGTTGGTTAAGTGGGATAAAGAAATCCTTGAGGATTAGAGTTCTAAAACTGAGTTCTGAAATATTGTTCAAACTAAGAAAACCCACCTTGATGTGGATATAAACACTCGCATTTCTTTTTCTTTATTGCTGTATTATTATATTATTGTGCTTATTATCATGTTTATTGCCATTTTGTTCTATTTTTCTTTTTTCCACAACTTTCTTTAATTTATGTAAATTATGTCAATAAGGCTCTGCATGGCATTGCCTGTAAGCCCTCATATGTATCTTGAATGAAAAAATAAATAAATTTCTTTGGGTGACAAATTATTATTTCACTCTGGGGATTAGCGCTTGACAGTGAACTGCAGGTAGGAACCATCATTGTCTGATTTTGTTTACACATCAAAGCGTTTTCTTTGTAGCCTAGGTAAATTAGCCTATCGGCAATCATTAATTAATTATCAAGAATAGTACATGATAAATGAGTTCTTGAAAAATGATTGATCTCCAAGTTTGGATGCATTTATCTTATGAATGCTCTCTCAATAAATACATGAAATAATGTCAAAAGAGAGAAGTTATAGAGCATTGAATTTTGTTCCAGAAATGGCCTCAATTTCAAACGCATGTCTATTTTTTGCAATGATTTATGTAAATCCTAGGCCTAGGCTATTAGTTCAATTCATTTTTGGGAAGAAGTAACCATAAATTTCAACGAAGGCTATTTAAAGAAATTTTTTTATATCTGGCATTTGGTAAATATCACATTTTTACTAGTAATAGAAATTGTTATCAATCATATTATAATAATATGTGAGTGATCTTCCACTTGACCAATCAGATTTATGGTGTAAAGTACTAGATACTTCAAGTGGATCACTTGATATGAAATTGTAGTGGCCATTTTGGGTCAAATTTGTCATCTGTTATATTCTTCTTCCAATTACAGAAACACATTATCCACAACTCACACTGTTCAGTTATTTCTTACACAAAATAATGAAATTGGAAGCAGGTAAATCGATATTGTTCAACTGATAAATAGTTTTCAATATTACTGTACAAAAATCAATCACTAAATGTCATAAGGCCGATCTAATATTAAATAATAACTGTTCAATAAACTGTCCAATAATTTAAGAAGACCGTCGAAAAAGAACAATTGACTTACGTAGCACAAGTCCGTGATACAATAAAGCTATGAGTTGAGTCCACTAGTATAGGCTAAGTAATAGGAAAAATAATTATCACTAAAGGCACAGTATACAGTAATTAATTATAAGAGAACTGTCACTACTTGTTTATCACAACAAATTTCAAAGAAGACTGAACTAATTTACAAAAGTCTCTCTCTTATTTATATATTTTTCCATAATCTAGATATCTCTCCATTTTTCTATCAACTTCTACCATATTCTGAAATAAACAATCAAGGACCCTCGCACCTTCCACAATATTCGATAAGATTCCATTAAATTCTAATTAAACACTTAGAATATTCTACAAAGTTCAAAGCAGACATCATAAAAGTGTCAAAGCAAGAGTAATTAATTGCTTTGTCCAGAGACTTGTTGACACAAGCGATAACGCTATAAATCCTTCTTTCCACGTTCATTTTCACTACAGTATTAAAGTATTGTAATAACAGCAGGCCACATTTGTGGAGGACAGGAGAAAGTTTCTCCAAGAATAAGCGATATATAATTATGTAGTCTGTAAGGCTATTTCAGATTGTGAATAACATTTCAAAAGAGATTCTGAAGCTGAAGCGGCATTTGAGGAATTAATAATATTATTTGGCAAATCAAACTCATTCAGTAGAAAATATCCTACGTTCAACTATCAGCTACCGCCGTTGAGGCTGTTTAGGGACAACAGCTGTTTCCTGTCATTTGTAAAGGACTGCCAAAAAATTAACAGCCTATAAATGATACAAGTTAATATTATGAACGTCTCTGCTGAAAATAGTGAGGAATTCGATGCAGGTAGGGACAGGTGAACACACGAGAGGCAAATGTTTTTTATAGATATTTACAGAACTCAACACTCAACACTCTCAACAGGTGTTTTAGCTGATCTGGAGGATCACTCTTGTTTTTTCGATCTGAAACCTTCAGAATGTGAAATCGCCATTTGAAAACTAGAAATGATGATAAGCTTTAATTTCATGAAATTTAAAGAACGAGACACCTGTTGCGTACTTTCATTCGTGTTGATGAATTAATTGCTATGGGAAGTGATTGGTATGATATGTATCGACTACACGAATAACATAATGCTTATCAGTAAGCCATAGATTAAATTCTTCCAAGAAAAGGCACCCAGTCAATTTTTTTATTGTAGTTAAGAAAATCAGTAAAAATAAATAAGAAATCAGACTTCCTGAATACATTTTGCAAATGAGGTTCCATTCCCTAAAATAATTATCAAGCCAATTAATTTTCGAAATCTCTTCAAATCACACTGAAGATCTCCGCTCTGCGGAAGATCAAAAAGCCTTACAAAAATCGATAAATGTCAGGTTAGGTTAGGTTCACAAAAATATTTTGACAGCGCCGGGAATCAAACCCAGACCTCCTCATTGCCACATTTACATCTCTATATAACAACAATTATTCCGGTCAAGCCCTTAATGGCGAAGACTCACTGCACCATTAATTGTGAAACCCTTTATGGTTAGATGTATTAACTAACTAAAAAAGAATGGTTACCGGCCACGTTACATACTACCTCGGTTTGGAGCTTTTTTAATGTTGTATAATATTACAGTTCATAAGTTTGAATTGAATTTTCCCTGAAGGAAAAAAGATAAGCTATATTTAACTACTCAACACAAAAATTTCCTGTTGAATTGTACTTCTATGAAGGTCATTGAAAATGGAATAAGGATAATCATTTTCAAATAATATCCAGGAAAATGATGCAGTAGTGTGCACGTGAATGTAAAATTAGGATTTATTTTACAGGGAAACTGTTTGTTAGATGAGAATTTTGTTAGTAATTCATTTTTTGTTTTATTGTTGAGATAACAGAAAATTATACAAATGGGAACATTAAACATCTCGAGTTGTTTACATGTGGGGGAAAATGTCTCGGAGACATGAAACAGCAATTTTAGGGAGACTGATTATTGCTTGGAATTGACATGCTGATAAGACTGTCAATATTTTGAGAAATTTTTGAATAGCTACCATCACACCCCATTTCCATTTCCACGCCGTATTTACTTCGTAAGATTGGACGAAGTCTAGACTTGAAAACCAACTTGAGTGTTTGTTCAGTGGATCATCGATACTAGATCATAGATCGTAGATCGTACAAATCAAGCACATTTTGTTGCCAAATCAAGTACATGCTTAGCTGTGAAACAGAGGGGGGCAGCGGTACAACGGGTGTAAGTTTGCAGCTATGGTCTAATATATCTATATTTACTGTAAATAGTATATCTACTATAATTGATGCTCAACTGTGCTAGCATCAAAAATAAAAAATTTTGTTTTTCAATCAACGAGTGAAATAGTTATTAATGAGTTATAGGTAGAGTAATGAGGCATTGCTCCAAAGAATTTGTTTATTTGAAAATCAGGTGATTTTATTGTTGAATCAGATTGAATTTCAATGTAAAATATCCGCTCTGGTTGAATGGTTATAAAACCTGCCTTCTACTATAACGGTCTCGGGCTCGATTTCCACTCAAAGTTCTACATTTTTGTATCATCATTCACCTCATTACACACTCATAAGCCCCGGATTCACATGGGAGTCATCTATAATTATTCTCAAAAATGTCATTCCTGGAATTCTAAGTTTAGTATTGCCTACTATCTAGGTTCTGTAAGTTTTCACTCATATTTGACCTATAGTCTCCCAGCTTCTTCTCCTTCTTATTCTTCTACGTCTCCTCCTCTTTCTCCTCCTATTCTTCCTTCTCCTCCTCTTCCTCCTCCTTCTCTTCATCACATCGTCTCCTCTTCATCACATCGTCTCCTCTTCCTCACGACCTTCTGCTTTCCTTCTCCTCTTCCTCCCTTTCCTCTCTCCTGCTTTTCCTTCTCCCCTTCCTACTTTTCCTCTTTCTCCTACTCCTCTGCCACCACCTCATCCTCTTTGAACGGAAATATGATCAGACAGTTTATATAGTTCCATTACAACAGTAGTATAGGGCAGATAGAACAAATGATAGATGCTGTTGTGAAGAGGCAACAGTCAATAAAGTAATGCAACCTTGACGAAATTGTTTTCAAACCGAATAGTCAATAACCCTGAAACTAAACAATCGAATAGTCAATAAGCCTGAAACTAAACAATCGATTTGCGGCGCTCACAATGAAGCAACAGGTTGCAGTGTGCAGTCAGGTGATATCGGAAAATGAAACAAGAGGCTATGTTGTGAAAGCCGAAAACGTTCGTTCGCCCTACGGAAATGTTTTCCTCGCCATGACGAATCGCGAGAGAAACTTTTATCGCGCGCGAAAAGAAAGAGAGAAAGCGAAGAGAAGAATAAAAAGAGACCGTTTTCCTATTTAGAAGCGGTGCACGAACGGGTCGGGACTACAACGCAAGGAGAGGTGGCGTCTACCAAAGAATGCGCCGATCTATAAATTTTTAGAGCACGTCTGAAAATATTGAAACGCGCCGGTTCACACAAGCGAACTTCTGCCCTAGTTTGCTGATGATTAAATCTGTGTACGTCAAGTAAACTCGATTGAAAACAATTAACAAGCTCTGATTTGACTACAGACGTTATTGAATGAATATTTACGAATCATTAGCTTCTCTCGAATGAAGCTGTGAATCGTTGTTTTCTATCAATCAAGAATTCAATAAAGTTTTCAGTCGCTGCTTATTTATTAAGAATCACAAGGGCTAGAAGTAACTAACTTTATTTCTACAATAATGATTAAATACAAATATTTTCGAAAACTACAAAAATGAATTTTGCAGTGTTGGGATGATCTTGATATCAACAACTATTATGATTATTAACTGTATAGTTCGAAGGACTGGTTGTGAGATTCTTTTTCTTTCCGAAAAAGTGGTTGGAACCATCTCCGATAAAATTATGTTAATTTTGCTTCTCAAAACATGATTTTTATGCACATTCAGGAGTGGTTCCAGCTCGGGAGTTTGGATGGGATCACAAATTAATGGGTTTTGTTTTTTGTTGACCTTTTGTTGGAACATTTCCCCTCCATCCTATTCCTTTACAAGTAAATTCCCGGTTTTTGGGGGGTCATTACCCCCATGACACCCCCCCCTGGGAGCACCTTTGTTCAAAAGATTCAAAAAGATTAATTGAGATTGTTCAATATGATTAGTAGCGTGCAGCATGACATAAATAACTTAATAATAATTTTTCGACTGAAATATCATTATCAATGTATACAATAGGCTACAAACATGATCAAATATATGAGCCTTAGTTGATAAGAGGAAAAAAAGAAAATTTCCATGACAGCTAAGTTGTGTTTTTTTCTAGGAATAATTATTTTTACCAAATTATTTCCATAAAATTTACCCAATATTCGGAAATAAATTGGATGCAAGTTTTTAAAAGTAGAAAAAATTGCTCGAGTACTTCCCCCTCACGTTTCTGCTCCTAAATGCCTCTCATGGCCTAATAGATATTAATATTTGGAACTCACAAGGATCACACTAGGATGTAGGAGGAGCCTTCGTTAGGCCCGCTGTGATAAGAAACACAGGCTTCATGTGTCTCAAGGTGACTTTTGTGGAACATAGAAATGAATTGGACTTCGCAAATCCAGGAGAATTAATAAGGGTGAGGTGCAATGTAATAATTTCATTTCTGTGTTTCGCAGAAAATGAAAGACATGCTGCGTCACGTCACCAAGCCTTCACTTCTATTAACGCTAAGCATTTTAGTGCTATCAGTTGGATATGTCTGAAAGGTTAGACATAAACATGTTTACTGCGCTTGTTGATTAAATAGGCTACTTGCTTCAACAATACGGAGCAAACCGTTCTTTATTGACATGATTGATAATTCGAGTAAGTCGTAAGAAAGAAGAGCCCACTGGAAGTTTCTCGAGGGGACATTTATAACTGCGCCTCCAGTGTTGATTGGATTGATACGCCGCCCCCCAGCTAAAGATAGGCTTTCTCGAGTACTGTGTGTGAGTGTGCGTGAGCATGTTTGCTGGGTGAACACGCTCGATGTATCATCCATCACCAACCCTGACATGGAATGTCTTCTCCGCACACAATCTGAGTGTTACTGCTACTGGCTACCTTGGACTGCTTCTCATGACGACGATAGATGACGCTTCTTATTGATTGTTTTGAACTACTGAAAATGATGATAGTTGCAGCTAAATAATTTTCGTGACTTCAGTGTAGAATATCCAAATGAATGGGAGAAGGAGCTCACAGTCAACTTTAGGGTTGTCAAGACAACGAAATAAGAATGAAGATAATGGAATAGAGAATGAGATATCACTTTTAGGATAGCATTTGAGAAAGAAAGAAGAATTGAATTTATTGCAGAAAAAATACAAATTACATAGACAAACAGAAATATTGAAATAACGTTACAAAGAACATTTACAAGCCTTGAAAACAAAAACCTAATCAACTTTTGCAGACCATATCATTCGCACTTTTACCGACATCACTACCAATCTACATATTCTACATATAAAATCTAAAGGACACTTAATACCTTGGACAATTTGAAATTTACAAACACCACACACAATAAACAAAACATCGTCAATGAACAATTCAATTTTAAATCACACAAACTTTTTGACCACATAATACAGAAACCACAATTCTTCTAACCAACAAAACAACATCGCCGATTTAGGATGCCTTGAAGATGAGCTTCCATAACTCGAAAACGTTTGGCCTAGAGAGTGTGTAAAATATTACTATTATTCTTATCGTGACTGAAAATTGACTGCAAGTCGTCAAATTCACCAAAAAAGTTAATAGAAACATTGACTAGAATAAGTTGATTCTAGTGCACAGGCTACTACTTGCATTACCTATAGGTAATAATTTTCCCTTCAAAACAGCTTTACTGTTGAAAAAAAATGGTCTTGTTGAAGAGAATCCGAGCAGCACTGATAGAGCCAATCAACTTATTCTTGGCAGTGCGCAGAAACACATTTTGTTTTGTCTACACAGCGTAGGCCTACACAGCGTCCCAAGCGGCGTACTTTGAACTATTCATTCATCATGAACTATGATGAACAATGTGATCCTGCACAAGGAAACTTCATGCAACTGCCAAGAATGAGTTGACAAGCTATAACAACAGTATCTGTAACAGATTGGGCAAACACTTTAAGAAAGATTTTCTGTAATAACTGGTGAGAAACATACTTGAACAAGATTACACCAATAGTAATGCCTATTGATAAAATTTAAATCAATGAAAAACCAGTCAATAATTCCAATGCAATGAAACGTAAAACAAGTTATTTTCTCACCAACCAGAAAGTTCTTAGTTTTCCTAGTGGTGTCTAACGTTAATTATTTGTGAACTTGAAATATGCTTTTCTTTAATTTATTTTTATTTTAATACCTTAAAGCAAACCCTTATCCAAAGCATGATGGTGCATGAGTTAAGAAATACATAGCTTAGATGGGTCTTCTATCTAAATTCTTTTTTTAAGGCTTTAGGCTTTTCAAATATTAGTGTCCGCCCAAAGCTGAACATGATGAACATGCTGAACAAACTGAACATGTTGGTGACTAATCCAACTCACATAGAAAACGTAGAATCAATAATTAGAGCATAATTTTGCAAGCGATCAGAATATACAGCATGGATAAAAATAATGAATACATTTCCCTTGTTAAAAACTTGACAAAGCACATGAGAAACCCCCCTTTTGCAAATAAATTTAGTCGCGGTGTACAACAAATTAATACTAATGAAAGAAAATAAAATTCAAGACTCACATAGCATAATATTAATGTAGAGAACTTTTGGTTTATTTTATTGAGCTATGAAAGCATAAAATCTAATTTGTCTTCTCATAGAACAGAGCTTTTCTATAGCCATACAAACACATTATTTGAAATTCTTCTCAATTACATTTTAAATTCTCTGCTCAGTTGTATAATGTTTAAGCACTCCATCTCCCAATTCTAGAGGGGAAATGATTTTTATCTAATCTTGCTCTGAATTAAGCCTAAAATTAGACTGAAGTGTGGTTCTATCAGCCACATCCGTTTTCGCAGAACTGTACAACATCCTACATAATATCATACTCGAAATAGGCTTCATATTCTTGTTCTCATTAACTTTTTATGATAAATTTAACGACTTGCAGGCATTTTCAATTGAGAATAAAACAATAAAACTCACGTAGGCTGAAACGTTTTCAAATCGTGATGATTCATTTTCAACACCTGTTTATTTATTCTCAATTAAAAATTACTACAAGTAGTTCAATTTACCATAAAAAGTTAATATTAACAAAGCAGATTGTTATGGATAAAGAAATTTCAGAATTCTTATTCTCCTTCATTTAGTTTTAAATTTTTACATCAAAATTTAAAAAAAATTTTTGCTCAATCGAGAAACATAATATTAATGTAGCGAACTTATAGTAGCCTATATTGGTTTTTTTATTGAGCTATGTAGTCATAAAATCTAATTTGTCTCCTCATAGAACAGAACTTTTCTAGCCATGGTTTCCCGACTGAAAAATCTTCATGTAACGGAGCGGATGAAGTCTTGAATGACATTGGAATTTCATTCATTGGATTTGAAGCAAGTCCAAAATTTCCCCAATCTCATTTAATCCAGATAAAATAGCATCTGTACTACTTCTCGGGAAGTGAAGGAAGTGGTACTTCATTAGCAAAAAAAGTAATAAATAGTGACAAAATAATTCATCCTGACAAACTGGATGGGCCAAATAAAGTTGAGTAGGATTTTTATAGTGGTGATGATTGCCAAAACCATATTAGTTTGAGAAAAAATCGTTCATACTTTTTTCTTGAAACAAAATTATTAATAAATTGGCTTCCTTTTTAGCTTGTCGGTTCTTATGAACGAACTTTGTTGACAAGGCTCGAGATTTAAAAGCTGAACACACGTCACTCGGTTTCAGAATATCTGCCAAAAAATTGAGAAAGATTCTTGTTATTTCTCAGTCCATTAATTTAATAGCAAAAAACAACGTTTCTCAATGGAAATATATTTTCTTATATTAACCCAAATGGATCAATCTAGAATTTTCTCGATTTTTCAACTTTATAACTTCATTTAAAACCGGATAGGCCACTAATCTAACAGGCGATTACATCGGCATTGACAGAAATTGACAGGAAATTTATATAGCCAATAGATTGATGAATATTATCAGGATCGGTAGATTGTAACTGAATTCTCTGATATGAATTATATATATTATAAACTTAAAAAACACTTTTAAATGGAAATTGACTCACGTTATGGCGTGACGGCCGTTTCGCTCTGTTGTCTAGAGCATCATCAGACGACCCACAGTACAAGACCCATAATACAAGTGTACTGTGGGTCGTCTGATGATGCTCTAGACAACAGAGCGAAACGGCCGTCACGCCATAACGTGAGTCAATTTCCATTTAAAAGTGTTTTTTAAGTTTATAATACATATTAGTGGAAACAAGATGGATCTTCAACATCATGAATTATATATGTTCACGTACTGAATGAGCGTTCGCATAAATTATTATTAGCCTACTCCAAATCATTTACATAACTTATAATTTAAATGATTATGTATGAAATAATCATAATCATGTAAATAGGACTTATCAGCCTATTTCAATAGATAAGTTTACTATAGGCCTACCATAAGTTTCTCCTATGAGAAATTAATTAATATTGTGAAGAGAGCAGTTTTGGATTTGTTTCTGTTGCGCCTTATTTACATCCATTGCAATTTTGGCACAATAAATAAATACTGTACTTTAATTTCAAATTCAAACCAAGGCTCAAATCAAATAATCTTTTATGGCGTTCAAACGAGAAGGTTGAAAACAAACCTTTTCTTGATCACACGTTATCCCATTATATTTCCTATTAGGCACTGCACGTAATACATCATATATACCATGTTCATGAATTTAAAAATAAAGTAGTTGAAATTAGTTCCAATACTTAGTATATAATGACAAAAATAATAAAGCAAGAAACTTCTACCAAGTAACTACATTTTGAACTAAATCCTACATAGGCCTAGTTGCATATAAGCTTGTAAAAAATCTTCACAATTTATTATTAAAAATGATATATAGCCTGACGATCTGATTTGTCACTCGAAAAAAACAAATGCTACACAATTTGATATTTCTAATTGAATAATTCGAAATTTGATAATTTAAAATAATAATTTGATACTATCTTATAATTCTCTTTCCATTAAAATAAAGTTACTTGAGAGCTGAATGAATTGATTATCAGCTAAATTGCATTTGTAGTTTTGTAAATCAATGAAATTCCTCAACAATGAATATCATGGGGATTCGATCTTTATGGAGCTCTTATTCATTGAGTCGCATTATACAATAAGGAAAGACGTTTTGTTTTTGGTCGTTAAATACGGTGCATGAACTGTATTCTTTAGTAGAACAAAACACGAGACTCATGCTGTAATAGGTGAAGATGTAAAAATGCACCGTAATAATTTTTGTTGCTCAATAAACAGTGGTTTGCATGTTACTTACAAATGTGGGTCGATTCCCGAGACTTAAAACTGGAACATAGGTCAAGGCCACCCCTGATCAAGTAAGTCACAGGCTCTAATGAGTTATAAAGTCACAAAAATGTTTTAAAAAAGCTACAGCATCACAGCATGTCAAGTACTTGAGGAGGACTTGAAGGGTCAAGAGACAGTGTGCTATTTCTTGAGTGGGCTGAGCCGTTTGCCAATTTGTCAAGAAAATTTGCAGTAGGCAGCAAGCTATATATGAGTGAATAGCTAGAACGTGCTTTTTGATTCCGTCCTTGAATGTCTATTACTAATTAAAATTAATTTCAGAAATGAACAAAGGATAATAATTGAGTTAATTATTCAGTATTATGCAAGTAATGCATTTTTATGGATACAGTTAATAAATCCGTTTGTAATGGAAGAATAGTTGACAATGCGTGAAACTAAACTATGGTTCGAGTTTCACACTTGATGTAGCTTAACGGCTGAGAGCTTTTAAATGGATGAATTACGGTGCCACACCTTGGTCTAAAAGTTTCCATCACGTTTATAGTATCAAAACCAGAGTGAAAATTGAAATAAAATTAACTTTTCAAGTGAATTCAACGACTTACAGTCAAATTTTCATTAAGAATAGGTAGAATTTACTTACTCTGTAGGCTTTACTTACTCGTTGAATTCACTTAAAAAGTTAATATTAACAACGCAGTTCGTCATGGAACAAGAAATCCAGGAATGAAATAAAATGTTTATTAACTTGACTACTAACAATTTCCACATTTATAAAATTGTAATTTTCAAAAGATCTGAACTTTCAGAGGGTTTCCCAGGCTATATAAGTATATAGTTGCCCAATAAAAAAAAGGAGAGTTTGCAAAAGTCAAACGCAAAAGATGCATTGAAGTATTGTGTAACATAAAATGGCTTTCAGAGGGACAAGTGGTGTAGAAATAAATAACAAAACTCCCCAGTTTACTGTAATATTTTCGTACAGAATTACAATATGAAATCCTTTTTCTTGAACTATTCTATCAGAAGTTTCAAAATTTCAAAGGAAATTTCAAAATTACTTATTTTGATAATAATATTTCGATTCTATGTGATCGATTATTTTGCTTACTCAATTCTGATTTCCCAAGGAATAATAGAGAAATTTTCATCGGTTCGGTTGAAAAATAATGAAAAATAATTTCTGGATTTCTTGTTCCATTACGAACTGCGTTGTTAATATTAACTTTTTAAGGGAATTCAACGACTTGCAGTCAAATTCTTGTTAGAAATAAAAATTCAAGGCCTTGAAGATGGGTTGTAACAACTCGAAAACGTTCGGCCTACAGAGTATGTAAAATACTACTTATTTTTAATAAAAATTTGACTGCAAGTAATTGAATTCACTTAAAATGTTAATAATAATAATTATTATAGCGCATCAGATCCTGATTAACAATTGTTTTATCCAGTGATGTATTAGTTATTTTTTTTAATTTTCATCTGTTTGGGTGAAAAATGATGAATAATTACTGGAGCGCCTCTGATCTTGATTCTTGTTTATTTTTGATAAGCCCTCCAATCGAGTACTATTTTTCGACAGAAATAGAAGATTAGGAGAGATAATCGTCACGCAATACTATTCTTACGTCCCGAAGATTGACATATTGATAGACGGTTTGCGTGTAACAGGAGTCAACTTTCAGGTGGACTCCCGGTGCTAATTTGGAAAAGATCCATCACCATAAATTGTTCGCCTCACAAACCAATTTCAGACGTCATCGAGTGCACAATCTGATTGCAAATAATGGGACACTAATCAGATGAATGTTATTTGCACGAATCTTATTGGAAGTCCTGTTCATGGACAATTGTTGCAAATTAAATGAATGCCAAAGTTCATCATGCCTTCCTATTACATCAAACGATCATCAAGCGTTGCAATTACATTAATTACAAGAGCATTTTTTAAATTTTAATCTGCTATTAAAATTTAATTTTCAATTATTTCCCTATAGTGAAGTTTCAAAACGGATTTTATTCTGTGAAAATTCATTTTCGTGAAAACTTTCTATTTATAATAATGACAATTATATTCTGAGTTTCATAAAACTAACATGTCGTGCAGGACAGTGGCGTACCGATAATGGAGCGAGTGGAGCAGTCGCTCCAGGGCGCAAGGATGTGAGGGGCGCCCCGTTCTTTAGAGAAAATTGCTTTTTACTTACAAAAAATGTATTAATATAATGAAGGCCAAAAGAGTAAAATGCAACACAATTTAAAAAAATAGTATGTATACATTGCTGTGCATTACTAAAGGGAACATTCATGTCAAATTTAAAAGAAATCGGTTCACGCGTTCAGCCGTAAATGCGTTACAAACAGACAGAATGCAAAACTGTCGAGTCAAAAGAAGCAAATAGTCGAAAGTATCAAGCCAAAACAATTTAAATTGGGTGACAAATGAAGGTATAACAATTTCAAGTAATTGAATGAAGACTTTGAACTTATTCTGGAAAAATAAATCCACAAGAAGTTAACTGGTTTTTATATTAACAAGAACAGGACTGAAATACACCACTTTTGAATCCTATTTCCAAAATATAAGAAAATTTTTGTAAGAACGACAAAATGATAAAAAAATAACTGCAAATGAATTTAAAGAAAAGAGAAAAAATCCAAAACAAGCTGTTTGGAAATTGATAAAAGCAGAATCTGGCCTGGCAAAAAATCATTCATTGGAGATTCGCATCTCTGACAAATAAGGTTTAGTAAGAGGCGGGAAAAAGCCGCTGATTCATTAAATGACCACTATATTAATATCAGCCCAATCGGGTGGTTGAGTGTAAAGACTGATTTTTTTTTTATGGGGGGGGGGGGGGCATCGAAAGACCCTTCCGCTCCAGGGCGCTTGAAACCTCGGTACGCCACTGGTGCAGGAGAAGTTCTTCTATTCTATTACAGGTTAAACATTACAAGACTGTATTTAATGGCAAGTTTTCCATTCGAAAAAAGATTCGCCTTTAATACCAGCGAATAATAAAGGACTTTGCATCAACGTTGTACTTCTTAAAAGAGCACATTTTTAATTAGGAAAACTTCAACTGAGTTGGATTTTTGAATGTATGTTGTGTTCATACAGAAGTTGATCATTTGTTGTATACAAGGATTTGTCATGAAAATAATATTATTGATACGGGTTCTATGTCTAAAATAACACTGGCAACACTTAAATTTATCACTCGAACTTTATTTACATAAATAATCACAACACTCACTGATTAGTAATGCCTTACAGAAAAATAAGCAATTAAAAACAGATGAATCGATATTGTTCAAATAATAAAGAGATTTCAATATTAGTAGCACAAGTCAGAATACAATAAACTATTAACTAAAAAAATAGTAGTAGTTCACTGGTATGAATTAAATAGGAAAAATAATCATCACTATAGGCACAGTTTACGGTAATTAATTATCATAGAACTGTCACTACTTGTTCATCATGACGAATTTAAAAAAAGACTGAACTAAATTACAAAAGTCTCCCTCTATTTATATAATTTTCTATAATCGAGATATCTCTCGATTTTTCTATAAACTTCTACCGAACTCTAAAATAAACCATCAAGGACCCTTCACCTTCCACAATATTCGATAAGACTCCATTAATTTCTAATCGAACAGCTAGAACATTCTACAAAGATCCAAGTAAACACCATAAAAGTGTGAAAAGCAGAGTAATTAATTGCTTAGAAGTAAACATTTACATAGCAGATAACACCGAGAAACACAGTTCCTTCTTTCTCTCCATTTTCATTTTCACTGCATTATTATTTTTTTTCGGAGGATGAAGCCCACAGGTCTAAGACTTGTGCGTGGGTCTTATTATTATTATTATAAGAAGTAAGGTCTTATAATTATTGGATGATGGTGATTCATGAGTTGGACCAACAGTTTTAGGTGGGTTCCGAACAAACAGGAAGTGATTTTACAGCAGAGAACAGTCTTTTTTGCTGGTCAATCCAATTGGTCGCCCTTACAAAGAGCGCCCAGGAGTTTCGTAGCTTATATCTGATTGAACTTTTCTCTCTGTACGGCACTCGGCTATTCCCAAAGTTTTGTATTGTAGTTGACAAAAATACATAAACATTTTTGCAAATTTTGATTGAATAATACGTCTACAATAATTTTCATCGGCCCATTACACTCTTACATTAAGTTTTACAATAATTGAAAAATTTACATTATTTTTAAATAATAATTAGCCAATTTGATTTTAACATCGCAGATTCAATTTTAATTTATATTTTCCTCAAAACTTGGTTTTCTCATCTATAGTGTAGTTTCTTTTGAAACGGAATTTTCTGTTGTGGAGATTCTCCATTCATCGTTCGTTGTAACTTATTATAAAACGTAATATTGTTGGAAAATGCTTCAATAGTAGTTTATGCAACGATTTTATTTTGACCCTTATTAAATTTGTTAACCTCTTTATTTATGTAGTTTATACAAAACTAATTATTTTCAATAATTTAAAAAAGTTCACTTTTAATTCATTTTATTCCTAAAAGAAATAAAAATTTCATTTATGAATTTTAAATTCATTACACTATTCTGCCCATGATTTTAAATCTCTTTTTAATTAAATTAAATATATCAAAAATAATTTTAATAAAGTTAGATGTAAGTTATAACACGAGCGAATGCGAGTGTTATAAATATCTCACGAGTGCTTTAATGGCCAAATAAAATCGTTGCATACACTATTTTATCTACGACCACTAGTATACATTTAATTAAAACAATTTCATTTTACCTGTGACTGTCAGAGATACCTAACCTCTCATCTCAAATACGAGAAGTTATAGTAGATTGTTAGGTTAAAGCAGCTGGTGTAGCAGTTTGATCAAATCAGCTGATAGTTTCACAATATTGAATTACGATATTGATTCCATCAAAAATGCTTCTGATTGGTCCAGAACCCGTGTTATAATGTAGAACCTGTACTATAATGAGCTCATTATGCAATGGGTTTCAAAAAGCATTTCGAAAAGACAGCTGTTTTGGCATCAATTGTGAAACAGTAATGTATACATGTATGACATGGTCGTAGATATTGTTAGAAATGCAAAACAAGCAGTTGTTTACGCCACTTGTTGTATCGCTCGATCGGCCTATTCTTAATTAGTAATTAATTCTTGTACATAATTACCAAAATTCAGTATTAGCTTAACATTTATTGATTTTTTTTTCTCTCATTGGTTTTTATTGTGATAATTGTGTGTTAATAGACTAAGTAGTGTAAATAAAGTGCGAGTGTTAACTTCATTGTTGCCAGCCTTATTATAGCTATAGAGAACCCGTAAAAATATAATCTTGGATATATGTTATAATATAATATTGGTTACAATATAATATTGTATATCTTGGTTATATGTTTTTCATGTGATTTAATTTCTTAAAGCCAATCTAATAGTCGCAAAATCTGTAGAAATTTAACAATGAACTGTTAAAATCAATGAAGTTGAGAGAAACTGAAGATGAGCTTCAAAACAGAAGATATCCCAGTATGTAGTGAGCCTCTGAGCCAAGAGACTAAGTACGGATTCAAATAAAGTGCAACTCATTGTCATTAGAACTGCAAAATTAGGATGAGATTTATTACCGTATCTATATTCTTGATGATTGTGTCCAATTGAATACCGATTCTCATTCTAGAGAGTACAAAATGTACGAACGTACTAACTTATATTTTTGCTGCTTATGAAGGAAGAAGCTACGACTTTATTGGAGAAACTCCAATTGCATGTTTATTGTGGCTTATTTATTGCAAGGGGGCAAATGTAGGTTTATCTAGTTGATCGAATTCTAGTACTATCTTGATTCTTTTCTCTTATCAGAAAGGCTGATTGTTACACAGAACATTCTAAATCATACCCTAAATCCTATCTCACTTTTCAACTGGAAACATCACTTGAATCGAGCTTTTCTCTCTCATTAAATGCTAAAAATAATCCTTAAGGGGTTCATGGTATTTCTCAGGACAGAAGAGCTGAGAAGTGGAACAAGAGACTTTTTATACTCAACTTTACCTTAATAAAGAATGTTTAAATTTGAATGTTGTTTGAACACTGAAACTATTAATAGAATTATTTTTAAAAACAATAAAGTTATTTATGATGTATGATAATTTGGTCTCATTTCACTAATTTATACACCCTAATTGTCCAAATCAAAATCAAAGTTGTAGAAAGTTAAGACAATACTAAGTTCATGGAGCTCATTATCTACCTAAAGTAGTTTTTCATATATAATTTATGTTTCTTTATGACTCAATTTCGTCTCTTCTAATACTATTATTTGATCTTATTTGAAAGTAATGTATTTTTTCTCTTTTTCTGGTGTTTTAAATATTGTTACATTTCAGTTATTGTATGTCAATAAGGCTCTTCATGGAGTATTCTGTAAGCTTTTACATGTGTTTAAATAAGTAAATAATAATACTATTCATATGTATTATCTTGCTGTGCAGAACTGACCTTTTTAGAGACGCAGCGGACGCGTTTCGAACTATGCCGTTTTTCTTTGGCGCTTGGTTGCAGACTGTCAGACTTGGTTGCAGGCGGTCTGCAACCAAGCGCCGAAGAAGAACGACATAGTTCGAAACGCGTCCGCCGCGACTCAAAAAAGGTCAGTTCTGCACAGCAAGATAATACATATGAATAGTTCTACTGCAGTTCACGAAAAATGGATATCCACAACAATAAATAATACAAAAACTAACCATATTAATACATTTAATTATAACACTTTTCTATACTACTTGATAGATTGATTTTGCAAAACAAATTCAACTGCAAACTGCAAGTTAATATTATTTACAAGATGATTCAGAGGGGAAATGATCATTGACATTAATTGTTGACATTAATACATACTCATTAAATACTCTCTCATTCTACTCAATAGATTGATTAAAAAACAAAACTAATTTGGTTGATTGCAAGCTGCAAGTCAATATTTAAACGAAGCAATAACGATTAAATGCTCCTATTAGTGTATAATACTGTAGAGGTTATCTTAGTCACGCCCACTAAACGATTAGACATTACGGTTTGCATTCGATTTAATAGCGAGAAGCGAGTGCAAGTTGAATAGCTTTACACACACTGGTGTAAAAGGGATTGATGTTCACTTGATGTTGATGTTCACAGTTGAGTTGAGTAATGTTCAAAGTAAACTGAAGTGGAATACTACTCTATCATGGGTTTGATTCCTTTATGTCTTCAAGATAAGTTACAGTGTGCTAAACTGGGGTACACCTATCGACCTATTACATAATGCCCCACCTATCACGACAGGAAGTGCATGTTGATAAAACAAATTCAACTCATCCTATATCATAGTATCAGCTAGAGCTTTCAATATACAAGAAGAAAATATACAACAATCAATAAACTGACACTATTCTCTAAAAATTTATGACTGGGAAGCTAGAGCTTGCATATTTTTCCTAGAAAACAAAAATTAACTTTTTATGATAAATTTAATTAATTGCAGTCAATAAATTGTAATAGAAAATAAATTAATATTTTCATATTGAATTCTTTGGCCTCCGGATACTAGTTAATATAAAGGTTTAAATATCTGCGTTTTGACATCCAATAATATTATTTGTTCACTACCGGTTTCGATCCTCGTATATCATCAGGACGTTATTATGTCACCGCCGATTTGGCAATTCGTCGTAATGTAAAACGTCGGAAAATAAAAAAATTGGATTAGGTGTCACTATGGAAATTTTATTTTCCGGCGTTTTACATTACGGCAAATTGCCAAATCGGCAATGACATAATAACAATAATAACATCCATAACCACCTGATGATGACCTCATAGGAGGGTTGAAACCGGTAGTGAACAAATAATTATTGGATATCAAAACGCAGGTATTTAAACCTTTATTTGTAATAAATATTTATTCACGTAGGCTAAAACGTTTTCGAATCATGATTGAAAGTCGTTAAATTTATAATAAAAAGTCAGGTCATTGCAGATCGGTATCGATCAAGAAATTCAAGAAAATCAAAATATTCCAGAATTGAAATCTGTAGCTGTTTCATGAAAGAATGCATACATTTAGGCCTATGCATACCTATATGCCTATACAACTATAGTTTTGAAGTGTTGTTTTTCACAAACTATAATGTTTCATGATTTTATTTTGTAATTGGGCATCTGATTGCTAGGTGTCTATGGAAATTTAGTTTTCAATTTAAAACAACAATTTGCAGTTTCATCTCTCCAATTGAATCATGTTTTAGGGAACATGCTAACATCCAATGCAATGAATTTCAATGAGCTGGAATCAGTGGCATACCGATAATGGAGCGAGTGGAGCAGTCGCTCCAGGGTACAAGGCTCTGAGGGGCGCGCCGTTCTTGAGACAAAATTGCCTTTTACCTACAACAAATGTATTACTATAATGCACTGTATGTTATTATATTCCGTTCCCATTATATGACATACTATATAATATATTGTTTGATGACATATTAAGATAGTATAGTCCAGTGGTTCCCAACCTTTTCTGGCCCATCGCCCCCTCACAAGAAATTACAAACTCCCATCGCCCCCTTCATTCCCTACACCCATCCTTATTCCCATTTCTTATCCAAATTTCACTTGTATATGATGTGATTAATTAATGTCAATTGATGAACATTTGTTGAACAATTATTGAAGTGTAATAATCAAATATGAATGTAGTAAATTGAGTAAGTTTGTGACTTGAACCAAATACTTTAAGACTCATTTTTAAATGAGTATACTACTAATAGAAAACGATTGTTTTTATTCATCACTGTTATTTCTTATTGACTCCAAGTACAAATTAATATTAATCTAACTTATATGAATAATTTTCAAGTAGAAATTAGAAATCACAGATTGACGTAACGGCCGTTTCGCCTGGGTTATCAAGCATCATCAGACTGAATTGGGACATTGATTCAATGTTTGATTTGAGGGTTCATTACGTTAATCCGTGATTTTTAATTTCTACTTGAAAATTATTCTTATATCTTAAATATTGTGAAGTAGAAACAAGACGGATCTTCAACATTGAAATGTTAATTTTTGATTAATTTTTTTTGTTATTGCAAAAGAAGGAGTTATTTTATCAATTAAAGAGATACACAAGTGAAATTCATTGTCTTTTTTCTGTAGCTTAAGTTCAAAGAATTTGAAAACGTGGAATAACTATTAATTTTTTCATAAACCCTCATCGCCCGCCACAAATTTATCGCCCCCAGGTTGGGAACCACTGGTATAGTCATAGTGATAATAGTAGCAACATACAACAAAAATTACTGGCAATGGAAAATTGTTAGTAGTTAATAGAGCTATAATAAGGCTATAATTAATGTTCTTGAATTCAGTGTTATAAGTCAAGCTAGAAGATCGTTATCTCTGCTATGAGCAGCAAAATCAGGTGGTTGAGTGTGAGACAGAATTTCATTGGGGGGGGGGGGGGGGGGGCGTCGTAAGCTACTTCTGCTCCAGAACTTTTGAAACCTCGGTACGCCACTGGCTGGAGTGGGAAAATTTAAGCTCACAATAAAGTATAAACCTTGAGCTGGAGTGCTGGAGTTTTAACTTTAATAAGTTTATAAAAACTTATTTATAAATCCTATATAATTTATAGATGTATTTATAAATTTCTCTAAAATATAAACCACGCTGTTGCAGCGTAATTTCTTTTTTGATACTGAAATAATTATTGAAGTAGATTACAGTAACTTACAACAGGAAAGCAGTTTTATGTTTTATCAACAACTTATCATTGCTCAACTAGCTCCCCTTCTAGATATATTTTGCAATGGTTTTCCTTCTTCCTTAAACTGTATTTTATAGTATTAATAGTTTTAAGTATAGTATTTTATAGTATAGTATTAAGTATTTTATATGCAGACAGCTTGGATTTAAGAATGTTGACAATATCGATCACCTGCAGGAAATGAATTTAACTAAATTGAAAACTGTTTCGCTATCAACTGAAAACAATGACTGACAGGTAGACAAACGAATAGCGGAAACAGGTGATAAGATAAAAAATATTCTTTCCTGTCAATTTTGTTCGGGGGGGGGGGGGGGGTTGTACTCGGTGCAGTGCTAATCCACTTTCATAACACTAATTTACTTCGAATAGCTAAGAATATAGTGTCATATCTTTTGTGAACTGGAGTATTTCTGCAATCATTCGAAGTAAACCGAAATTGAAATCAAACAAGACAATCTGAGGGGCTTATTTATTTATTTCTTACAAAAAATTAAGAGTGCAACAGGCATGTGTTTGAAAATGAGGCCAAAATCGTGAATATGAAGCAATTTAAGGTTATTTTCAATTGTAACGAAAACCCAACTTTCTGTTTTTGAAAATTCTTTTTTTTTTTGTAGAACGCCTGAAACACTTTTAACCAAATCTTTAGATAAAAAATGTAATAATTGTTCACCTATGTAATGATATAATATTATACTGTTAATATGAACTGATTCATGATGGAATGCCTTTACAACGTCCTATACTGCCAAAAATCAGACACTTTAACAAATGGATAAACGGTCACGGTGCGTGTAATTTTCCCTGGATCTGGAAACAAGAACTCTGCCCAAAGATAAGTTTAAAAAAAGGATGAAGGGATTTTTTAGAAATAATTCTTCTTAGGTGTGAAATCTAGTCAGCTCCCAGGATTCACATTATCTATTCATAAAATATTATCTTTTAATTCAAATGATGACTGCTGCCTTGACCAATACCATAATTTTTTCTAGTTAAGTTCATATTATGAGCGTTTCAATGCGATATTCCCACTTAATGTTTATGTAAGATACAAACATTAAACTATGGGTTGAACTTAAATTATTGGCTACATTAATTTATACCATTGTTACCTTTTAGCCCATCTTTATATTCATCCAGATATCACGATCATTGATCACAATCCTTAGTCCAAAAATGTTGAATTCTTGAATGTACTTTCTGTTATGACACTATTGTTCAATAAACGTTGGAGATTAATAGAAAAATAATTACCGTACGAGATATTTGTTGTATACAGTATTAAAATAGTGAAACACAAATTTTAATAACCTTTTAATGTGTATCAGTGGCGTACCGATAATGGAGCGAGTGGAGCAGTCGCTCCAGGGCGCAAGGCTCTGAGGGGCGCACCGTTCTTGAGAGAAAATTGCCTTTTACTTACAACAAATGTATTAATATAATGAAGGCCAAAGGGGTGAAATGCAACACAATTTTAAAAAATCGTATGTATACATCGCTGCGCATTACTAAAAGGAACATTCATGTCAAATTTAAAAGAAATCGGTTCACGGGTTATTTAGCCATAAATGCGTTACAAACAGACAGAATGCAAAACGATCGAGTCAAAAGAAGCAAATAGTCGAAAGTGGCAAAGCCAAAACGATTAAAATTGGGTGACAAAAGGTATAACAATTTCAAGTAATTGAATGAAGATTTGAATTTATTCTGGAAAAATAAATCCATAAGAAGTTCAATGGTTTTTATATTAACAAGAACAGGACTGAAATACTTCACGCTTGAATCCTATCTCCAAAATATAAGAAAATTCTTATAGGAATGACTTGCAAAATGTAAAAAAAAATAACTGCAAATAAATTAATAGAAAAGTGAAAAAATCCAAAACAAGCTGTTTGGAAATTGATAAAAGCAGAATCTGGCCTGGCGAAAAATCATTCATCGGAGATTCGCATCTCTGACAAATACGGCGTAGTTAAAGGCGGGAAAACCCGCTGATTCATTAAATGACTACTATATTAATATCAGCCCAATCGGGTGGTTGAGAGTGAGACTGATTTTTTTTTGTGGGGAGGGGGGGAATCGTAAGACACTTCCGCTCCAGGGCGCTTGAAACCATATTACAGGGTTGCTGGGAGGGTTAGACTCTCGGTACAATAATTACAATAGTAATTTGTAATTCGGAGTAGTAGGCCATTAACAATAAAGTATTGAATCAATACACATGACTATTTATATCAAAAAGGGGGTTCGGAGTAGCTACTCCACGAGTAAATTTTTTGCAAGATTACCTCTCTAAAACCACATTTCAAGTGATTCTATGCACTTCTAATTTAACACTATGTGCAAAGTAAATGTTATCTAGTTCTTGTCAATGTGTTAGTGTCAATGAGAGATCCGGACCCAACTTGAAACTTCCCTACTCCTGATTGGGGTACCGTAGCCTACTTGAAAATCACTTAAAAAAATTAAGGGGTACTCTTTGGAAACGGCTTAAAGATAAAATTCCTCAAAAACTACATTTTCAGCGATTCCAGACATCTTCTTTGACTCTAGTCAAAAACTGCCTCACAAAGGTCTGCTAAAATTCCACAATTCTTTTCTCTCAGGGGTGGGGGAATATCCCCCTGATCCCCCCTTAGTTACGCCACTGGAACAAACTGTTAATTAAAAATGAAATTTACAAGAAAAATTACATAATTAGGCTATATTATTCGCAATTGAAAAACTATTCGGTAATCAGCCAAAATCTCCCAACAATTTTTTGAGGATCCAGGGTCTAAGCTCTAGGGTGGCTGATATCTGAGTGATTTTAAAGAAGTGCTAATAAAAAAAGTTTGCTTTTTCTGGCATAGAAGTCCTCAGCCATGAATTGATAAGCAGCAGAATCCAGAAAAAACTTTCAGAACTGGCATTATTTTCAGACCAAGTACCTACTAAAGTACACAATATTTGCAATAGAAAATTAATTGTTGGTTAAGCATTGCTGTCATTTTCCTCGCTTGTCAGCAACTTTGAAAATTCTCCTTCATTGTATTCTACTTTTTATTTTCTCTTATTTTGCCTCTTTTTACCCCTTTTTCGTCTTATTCATTTTCATCTCTCTCCTACCAATTCTCATCCTTTTACTTCTTGTCATCTCTTTTCCACTTCTTCACTGTTTTCTATAATTTCCCTTCGTTCCTCTTTTTTTCTTGTTTTTTCATTCTATCCCCCTTCTTTTTCTCCTCTCTCTTTATCCTTCCTTTTCTTTTTTTCTTCTGCGTTTGGGGGGGGGGAAATCCCCCCCCACCATGGTTCCACCACTGGAAGCAACAGCAAGGCAAGCAGCAACAAACCATCAACAACAGAGCATGCACCAGAGAATATCAAATCAAGAAGAGAAAAAATCCAGGGAACAGCAATATTGGGCATAAACAAACAAGGAAGAGAAAATATTGCACATAATAAGCAGTAGATAAATCTTAATCTTACATGATTGCGGAGAAGGATGTGAATTATGTGGGCTACCGGTATTTGCATGATTGATATAAATATATTTGTAGGATTAATATATTTAGTAGGCCTATGTTTTGTGAAGCCCACCCCATTAAGTGGGAGGAAATCTTTTCCTCAGAGTCCTAACTTATTTTTAAGCTTAAAATGAAACTAATCTAAATTAGACAAAGCAGGAACCATTGTCTCCAGTCGCGTGATTGTTCATTGTCTGCGAGATTTGCAAGATGAAGTACTGAGTTGAGATTTCGTTGCATAAATAAATAGAGCAAGAGCGATTCGAGAACAAAGCATACAATACATTGTCGTATGGTAGACAATGGATGTTTCTGAATCAATCAAGAATCTAATTACAAATAATAATAATAATTATTATTATTATTATTACTTTGTTGCGTTAAGCTGCTTAAGTGAGCAGAGCTCTTGCAGCATGCAACACGTCATGTTCTTGTCCTATTTTGTGTTTGCTGCCTTGCTTCTATTACTTTGCAATATAGTGCAGCATTCACCTATTGTGTAGGGACATCCGTCTATAAGCTTTTGGGTCAGAGTTCTAGACACATTATTCATGTTTAAATCTTTTAATGATGTGGGGAGTTGATTAAACAATCGCATTCCATTATAGTATTGTCCTCTTTCATACAAAGTTGTTCTGTGAACCGGATAGAACAGTAAGGAGGTTCCATGTCGAGTACCATATGAATGTTGGGCTCTGTTTGAATCAAATTTATGCTTATTTTTAATAACAAACAAAACTGCTTCCAAGTAGTAGACAGCTGGAATCGTCAGCAGTCTCAAGTTCCTGAATATTGGTCTGCAGGAATCACGGCCAAAGGGATTTACTCCTCCAAGAATACGAACCGCTTTCTTTTTCAACAGGAAAATCTTATGAACAGCTGACTCACTGTCACCCCAGAAAAGAATACTGTGAGAACGAATCAGTGAGAGAAGGCATCCATGATAGACCTTGAGAGCCGTTTTCTGATTGGAGACACTCGCAATAGTTCTCAAGGCAAAAAGAGCATAAGATAACTTGCCAATTAATCCTGCAACATGATGATCCCACTTCAGACTATTTTGAAGCTCTACTCCAAGAAATTTGGCTGATGACACTGCCCCATATTTCACCCCTGAATTGAGCACTAATTCTTGAAAACCCTCAATTCGACCATTTAATGTGAACTTCATGAAACTTGTTTTGGATGAGTTCAATTTCAAGGCATTACTCACAAACCACTGATGAAGCTGACATAATACTTGCATGGACCGCCTTGATACATCGTCATCATTAACACCCTCAATTAAAGCAGTAGTGTCATCTGCATAGAGAATCATTCTGGAATCTATATTGTATGGCAAGTCATTAATGAAAATGTTGAATAAGGTTGGCCCCAGCACTGAACCTTGTGGAACTCCACACTTTACCATACTCCATGGGGATAGGATTTGGCCTCCACTTGAATTGACTTTTACAGCCTGAAATCTGTTTTGAAGGTATGATCTAAAACAATTTCCTGCACTACCTACTAACCCATAGAAGTTCAACTTTTTTAGGAGCAAACCATGATCCACCATATCTTTCAGGTAGGATCTTTTTTAACACTTATCGCTCATGGTTGAGCTTCCTCTTATTTTTATCTATTGCTGATGTTGCCCACATGAGTCCGAGACTTGTGCGTGAGTAATGAGGTGAATGATTACACACAGATGCCAGACGGAGGAGCGGGACTCTAACCCACGACCGCTTAAACGACAGCAAGCTGAAGTTGCGACGCCCCAGTCAACTGCGCTAAGCGCAGTTTTTGATGTACAACATGAACAAAAAACAAATAACATAAAAATTAAATGAACAAAGAGTCTTATTTGTTAGTATTGAAGCACTCAAATCCGATTTCAGAGTTGCGCTAATTTCAAATTGTAAATATTTTCCATTTTCAGTAGCCTACTGTAATAGAATGGCATTACTGACAGTTTTGTCACTATCAAAACAAAAACTATAATAAAAGGTAAGGAATATACTGTAAAAAATCAAGAATATTTTTTACAGTATTACGTATTGATTATTATTTATTTAAACAGAATTTATTAATTTCGAATCCCTTTAATTGCTATAATTTATTTATTTCCTAGTTTCCTTACATTATTCTCATAGACCTAGGAGATCTATCTTTCCTCAACAAACAGCCATATCAGAAACAGAATAAGTTACTTCTATATTACTTCTAGATACTCGTAACTGAACAATATCTTTGAAGATATTTGAAGTATGTTTAATAACAACTGTACTTAGAACAATTTCATGAGAACTCAAGTAAGGGTTCTCACAAAAACATGATATAATAAGTTTTTGAAAATAGAAGAATTATTATTCTTGCCATTAATGACACAAATATGATTATTTAATTAGATGACGCAAAAAAGACTATTAGAAGATTATACTAAATTATATTTGATGACTTTCCCTGAAATCAAGAACATTTACTTTAGCTGAGTGAAATTCTTATTGTTCGTTATCTTTATAGAGTTGTGACATTTTCAAACTTCTACGGAAATTACTTGAAAAACTAGAATCAGCGATAAAAAGTGTGGTGAAGTAGACTATAACACTCGTTTTATGAATTCACTTTCCCGCTATAGTATTCAGTCAGGCCTGTAGATAGGTATCTAAGGACCCGGGCAGAAAGTAAATTTGGGGGCTCCTTTTTTAATTGAAGCATGAACTATTTTCGCAAGTTTGAGCCCTTTAGGGAACCGCTCAGCCTAGCTAAGGGCCTGAATTCAGTTGCTATCATTTTGGCTATATTGTACTGTAGAACTTTAGTGAGCTCTTGAGTATTGCATGCAGCGTCAAGGAGTATACTTGGAGCGTCTATGACATAATAATTATAATCCTATCTCCAGTGAGAGTTCTATTAATAAAGAGAACTTCCCTGACTATTAAGAGCTTTCATTTGATAATTATAGGCACTAGGCAGCGGTGTAGTGCTGAAATCAGCTGAGCCGGAGCTGTGAGTAGGATCATTCAGTTCATGTTGCGAGGAGGGTGGTGGGGGAGGTATTATAAATGTATAATCTAATGTATCCCACGAAACTCAAAATAGCGGCAAATTTATGTTGTTTCTTTGAGAAAATTGAATAATCCAAACAGGAATTAATCAATCCAGAAACACTTATTATTAGACAATTTAAAACACTGTTGTAAATTATTTTATTTAGAGTTGCTAGCCTAGAGGTTTTTAATGGATTTTTACCCTCATTGAATCTTAAAATGGTTAATGGTTGTAATATATTTTGTTTTCCAAAGAAAACGTTTTGTGATTATGCAAGTAAAAACAATATTTTCTTTTCTTATTTTTGATGAATTTAATTGTATGATTTTATTATTTTTATTTTTAAAATTAATTTTAATTTGTATTTATTTTTATTTTTATTTTACATAATACTCACAATATTTTTGTATGGTAATTAGTTACTATTTTTTACATAAGCAATTCTTCATTTTTTTCACCACTTTGAATTATTATTTGTAATATTGTAATATTGTCTGCAAAGGAGACAGATTTGGGGAACCCCGCGTTCTCTCCACTGTAAATTAATAAATAAATTTTATATTTATTCTTGTGTGTTTAAAATATAAATTTTTCAATTTCTAATTTTAAATTTTTCTAATTTTTTAACAATAGTCAGCTATAGGCCTATCCCTGAATAGATTGCGTCATAAGCAACACATGAAAATTTAGTCATTTTCTGACTTGGAAACACATGAAAATTTAGTCATACTCTGACTATTGACAACAAAAATTGAACTTGATGAGTTCAATTCAACTAATTTTTGTACTACAAGATACGCAAATCTCCTCAATGTTGAACGAATGAAACTATGTATTAATAAAAAGTATTGTATCAATAGTATCAGATGGGTGAATATTGAATAACCTCATTCACATTTACAACTCATTTTACTCAGTTGAATGGTGGATTAATGAGAACAAATTCAAGAGCGGGGCACAGATTGTCGTGAAAAATTGGAAACGCCTATCAATAATTATCATTGTTGTAGCGATAGAGCCTCCTTTATTGAACTTGTAATTATTTATAAGCAACCTGAACTATCACGCGATTCTCTCCAACAGGTGCTCGAGTAGATTGTAGTAAGCGGTTGATTACAAGTCAACACTGAGTCGGATTTTTTTTGTTGGATAATGCTCACATGAGTCTTGAGGGTTGGTAATGGGGTAATGATAACAAGATGAAAACATCGAATCCCGAACGAGATTCTAACTCGAGACTTCAGGAACAACACCAAGCCGGAGTCCTATCTAATCAGAGACATGTGATCCAACCCACGCTTATCCCACACTAAAAGCAGCCACGAGACCATCTACATAAAGCATATATGAGTTGGAAATTGATACATGTATTATTGTTGATATGAGATGAGACTAGTGCTTGGGTAAATAAATTTTAGCGTTAATTTTATTTATTAAACAACTCCAGCTTAACGCCTTTTAATAGTTTCTATTTAAATAGAAATATTCTCTCTTAGGCCATCCGTTTGGAAAATCTACTATTAGAAAGTTTATATTGTTATCATTATTGCTTTGACCAACTATTTAAAGCTGCATTATCAAAAATAGAAATTGCTGTTATGAACGCCGAACTCCGAAAGTAGAAGCTACCACCACAAGAGTGAAGCCCATTCATTTCTATTCAGATCGTTGAAGGGAGTAGCTATCTCGACAATTGTGAAACTTTCTCAACTGTTGGATCAATTATTGATATTTATGACATAACAAACGCATGCGTCAAAAGCATGTGAAAGAGACAAAACATTTTGAATCTTCTTTTGAACTAGGCAAGAAAAGCCAAGTTAAGTTTCACACTCTTGTGAAGGTGACTTTATATGACTTTTCTAGCAAAGTTCAAAAAAGTTTCAAAATTTTGTGTTTATATTGCATGCTTTTGTTACATCATAATGTGAAGGGTATCTAGATTTAGCATTCAGGACTTCCCCAACAAACTCCTCTGATTGGTGCCGGTCTATTGCATGCATTATTTTGACTTATCTTTGAATTAATATGGAAGTGATAGCTGAGTGCCGTAGCAGGTATCTGTTCAATCAGAGATAAGCTATGAAACTCCTGGTCGCTCTTTGTAAGGATGACCGATTGGATAATACTCTGCAAAAAATACTCTGTTCTCTGTTGTAAAATCACTTCCCGGTGGTTCGGAACCCACCTAAAACTGTAGGTCCAACTCATCAATCACCATCATCCAATTCATCAATCACCATCATCCAATTCATTACCCACGCACAGATCTCAGACCTATGTGGGCTTCATCCTCCGGAAAAAAATAGGAAAAAAATGTAGCTGCAATCGACTAATACTATAGGTTAAATTTATTTTTAAATGATTCAACATTAGCAATTGCGTTTAAAAGTTTCTTCTGTGAAGTAGAACAAATAAACCGATAATACTTCAAGATGTATAAATTGAAGAAAATTTTTAAGAATTTATAGAATGAGATAACATTAAAACGTTGAATACTATATGAAAATACATCCATTACTTGGAATCGTTTACCTGTTGAATGCTCGATTGAAGTATTATTTCCACATCAAAATAAATGAAACTATTAAGGTTGTTAAACTAATAACACTTGCAATGAGTTGCAAATGAATGAAAGCAATTAAGGCTCAAACAGGTGAAAGTTGATTTATGAAGGTTATCGTCAACGATAACAATGAAACTGATAGGATTCAGACAAATGAATAACTGAAAGATGGCAATCTTTGTTGCAGAGTTTCAATTGGAAGACAAATTCTATCAACAGAATATTCTTGAGCAGGCCCTTAGCTAGATCTCTGGGGTCTCCGGGCAGGAAGCAAATTCGGGTACCTTTTTCAAGTGAGTGACCTCTCTCCGAGTTTTTCTCTGGGGACACCAGAAGTTGGAAGTAAATTCGTGGTGGGTCTGTTTTTGATATTCTACAACAATAACCATTTAGGTTACCACAATCGCAGTACCGCAATCAAACTATATTAAAAACTTTTTGTGCAATATACATTATTTATTATTGTACATTATAAATTATTTATTTATAGCCTACAATAAATTTATTGGGCCTACATATTTTGAAAAGAGTAATAAGGCCTTGCATGCACGTATAATTGGGGATATTAGACCAAAAATCTTAATTTATTTCTAATAAATAAATAAAAATAAGAAAAAAAGATACATATTCCAGTGAGTTTATTATCAAATCGTAACAAACAGGTTCATAGATTAGGCTTGATTTATGACTAATTTAATGAATTTTCAGCTTTAATCATTCTCGTGATAAATGCTATGATAATTTTTATCAAAGTGGGTAGAATCCCATTTGGGTATCAGTAACGTCCCGGTAGTTCGAGTTGAATGGGACCACAAGTACCTCGTATTACCCGGAATACCAAAAAATAGGGCTTCAATCGAAACGTCAGTTTTGCAACTCTATGCTCTTATTACGGAACTTATAAATAATGAGAAAGAGCATTGAAATTCAATTACAAAAATCAAAAGATTTGATTTTTTACTTGAAAAATTAGCATTGGATAGCTCGGATTTAACAGCATCTCGGACTATCTGATAATTTTCAGAAAATACCTTTAGTATGATTGAGAGAGAGTTTTCCAAGTGGAAAATTATTTGAAGATTATTTTCAAGTGGAAATTTTCAAGTACTTATACGAATAAAAATCAATTATTGAGTTCTGTTGGCCACTTTTACATCTTTGATTCTAGTAATACCTAGTAATAGATAAAAATTCTCCATCACTATCAGTAGACCTATGTCTACTGTTTCTCCATTTTAAAAACCTACCATCAAAATAAATATACAATGAATATAAAAAGTTGCATGTTGAATCACATGCGTTTCGTTATTCGACAGGGATTTCAGTGCATTTAATGCAAGAGCATGCATCAGGTATATGGAGTCCACATCATGCTCTCAGATTTTCCGAGTAATTAATTATCCACACTCATTCGTTTTTCAAATGAGATTTACACGCTTGAAAGGTTTTTCTCATGATAATATTGAAGTTACCCTCTTCTCTTGATAGTCATAGATTCGTCTCGGCACATTCTCTTAAAATCACGTTTTTTCTGCTATTACTGTAATCATTAATTTGGAATTTTTATATTTTCTCTCAACCAATCTTGAACCTTTGTGAATTGCCTTTTCCCATTCCTTTTGTTTTTCATCTCCTACTCGTCTTGGTCTGAATAATGTAGCTTTTCTATTCCCTGTTGTAACTTTTACGAAAAATATTGTTCCCATAGGACTACTGAAACTTTAAAAATTATAACTTGCTCGATTTTAAATAGACAGTGCGGCTTTATTTTATTGTGCTCTTTCAAAGTACAGTAAAAATGCTTTAAATGAACACCAATAACATACATACAACGCATTTAAAGTAATTTATTCTAGAATGTTATTGAGTTGGATAAAGGTGGAGGCATTGTTGAACGCCTCTGTATAGTGTATATAGGACTGTATATCGCACATGAATCATAAATCTAACAAGTTTCAAACTCCCCAGAAGTCTAGATTATTAAAAATCGTCTGAACTTATCATGTAGTGTTCCGTATTACACATCTTTCAATAAAACCGAAGATTCTCAACTAATTTTGATATTATTCACATATTACAATTATCTTTTCCATCTTCTCTTGTCATAAAAGATCTCCACTCATTAAAAGCTTCATAATCTGCAGCGTAACTCACAATAATCACAGGCAATCAAAAAATTGATTTATTGTATTAGAATGGGGATTAAATTTTCAACAATATGGTAAAGGTTATAACCCTCCAATAAATGATTAATAATTTTATTGCAGAAACATTTTAAGTCTACCTTTGTGCTCTCATAAATCTGCAATTGGTGTCTTTATTGACAGCAAGATAAAGAATCATTTTTCTGTCACATGACAAATACATCAACAATATTTGAAAAAATATCACATTATTTAGCCCCTTTAAAATATTACGTTAAAAATCTCTGCCGATGTGCAGACTATATAAGTAGACAGACATAAATAAGTGTAGTCACAAGTATAATAAATTATTGAAAAAAAAACTTGTAAAGATTAATTGTTCACCTACTCACATTTGAATGAACCTGTTGAATTTTTTAACAATGCACTAGCTCAATACAACTTTTTTTCAACCTGACACAGCTGTGAACACAGTTTTCATAGTAAGTGCACACCACACTTGCCGGCGCGTTTCGCTAACTCGACGAAATCCTAAAACCCGACGCCAGGTATTTTGTTGTTGTCAGTCACTGTCTCTGTCTATGTACTACTTCTACTATTAGAAGGAGCGCAGTTCGGAGTAGCAAGTGAGTGCGAGTTTAGAAATTTCCCTTCAGTGGTGAAAATGTCCCTCCGCTACTGAAATAACGCTTTATCTAACTCATTGGGAAATTCCCTCTATCTTTCATCCTACTTGTACTATGCTTGTTAACAAGGCCTGCTAATACTAATCTTATTTGGTGCCTATTTTTATCTAACGAAGCTTACTGATAACAATATTTCCAAACGTCAGAGTTGAATCAATCTTGAACCATATACAGAGCTATATTAGAGCCCAATGATAGATACTTAATGCTTATGCAAAAGTGTTAAATATAACACTACTTATTAGATTTGGTTACCAAACGAAGTTTGTTCGTTTGGATTACACCTAAAATAGATACAGCATGCATCTTAGTGATAGCCCTTAATTCTCTTTGGTCACAAATAGGATTTTGCTGTCTTTTTTGCGATATTGCTCCCACTCCTACCCTCCTGCAGCAAAGTTTCGATTTTATGAGGATCATTACCACCCTTGGTCTCCTACCAACAGGTGTGAACCCAAAATTTTAGTGAGGGAATCGAGTTGACACCGATTGTAAAAATCCTACAGAGGAAGGACATCGTTTAAGAAATAAGAAAATTCTTACTTCATAACACCTATTGTGACAGTGTGGATTTAGTCAGGATGCAGTCCAACTCTTGAGGAGCTACCTTACAAACAGAAATCAATATGTGGTATGCAACAGAAATACATCAGAACCTTTCCGTACTGGTGTGCCCCAGTGTCGAACCTTGGTCCTTTGCTTTTTCTGTTATATGTTAATGACCTACCAGAGGTGCTATCCAATTATGAGTGCTTAATGTTTGCAGTTGATGCAAAGATATTTAGAGAAATAAAATCACCTAATTATTATCTATTATTGCAACAAGACCTGAAGACTCTGTCAGGGTGGTGTGACAGTGCTGGGATGAGACTTAACGTTGTTAAATGTAAATCTAAGTCATATACCTGACAGAGAGATGGCTTTCAATTTGATTACATGATTGGAGGGACCAAGCTTGATTGGGCTGTAAAGTATAATGACCTTGGTGTTGTCATGGATGCACATCTGAGTTTTGAGAGTCATATTGATCACTTGGCTAGCAAATGTAATAAACTTATGGGTTTCATATTTAGGACATGTTTATGTTTTCAAAGATGGGAGGCCATCCTGTATATAAGAGTCTTGTGAGGAGTATTCTGGAGTACGCTGCTCCTGTCTGGAACCCTCATAATATTACCACCATTATCAGGCTAGAGAGAATACAGAACACGTTTTTGAGGTAGGGGAAAGTGGGGGAATACCGTGCAGTAGGGTAATACGTACCGTACAACCCATTTTTGAATCTTATTCTGGTAGTAGTTAGTAGCAGCGAAAAGTGCTGCTGCATTGTGGGAGGAATGCTGAACTAAGTACAAAGAGTGCTGAGTCTGTTGATTGCAGCATCTTTTTGTGGTGAACAATTTTGCAATTTTGACTACTTTCCTTATAAAAACAACCACTTTTTGAAACCGAGGTAAGTGAAATATGTTTTCACAAATTTCATTTAAAAAGAGTGATTTGAATAGCTTATTTTCTGGGTTATATTTTGACATATAATGCTAGCACATAAACTCTTTTGTTTTCAGGTTGGGATTGAAAATGTCTTGTCATGCCATTATGGGGCGATACCGTGCAGTCTGTATGGGTAATACCGTGCAAGCTATAAGGTGCACAGTATTGGGCATTCATTGCCCCATAAGTAGAATGATATGATATTATCCCATGGTTCCATACTTATAAAAGAGACTTGTTAAGTATTGTGCATATTACTTCATATAATATGAACAGCAAAAAAATTATTTGATTTGAAAAGAAGCCTTTACTAGGCTAATGAAAAATTCTAATATAAAACTTTCAGAGATAGGGAATCAAAATTGAATTTGATTGTTTAGAGTGTAGAGCTTGAATGCAAACATAGGCCTAAACTGATTAGCCTATATTTATATAATTCTAGAGAAAAATCTTGTGTAAGTTTAGTCTAAATTATTCCAAATAACTGATAATTTTATTCCTTACTGCTATCACATTAAATGCCATTGCTATAAAAATATGCTATTGGTCTCAATAGTAGCCTATTAGCCAAACAAATAAATTATGTGGTTCATTCATTCTCATTTTTTCACTAAAATAACATGTTTTTTCATATCATTTACAGATGCCAGGGAAAAGACAAGGAATGACAGAGAGGGGCAAAGGATGGAATAAATATTTTTAAAGACACTTTGTTATACTTACATATTCTACATTTTCTTTGCCAGTATTGTTGTTTTGCTATGTTTTAATGCAATACTTCATAACTACCAAATATTTCTTTTCATTTCCCACAATCTTTGTTAATCACAGTGTTGCACGATATTACGCCAATTGGTGTACGGTATTACCCCACCCCTTGGGGTAATACCGTGCAATGTAATGTGTTCAGATATTGGTTCTAAAAATGAAAAATTGGTTCAATTAATAAATTTTGAAGCTCAGGTTTGGTATAAAACTAAATTTGTGACGAAATGGTATGGTTTCCAGCTTAATATGAGCTCACAAACTCTAGATAAAAAATAATAGACCTTAAGTGTACGGTATTCCCCAACTTTCCCCTATGCATTTTTCAAAAAATACATGCAGCCTTTTGTTTTTAACCTTCTTCCTGGTGAGCTAAGCGCTAAGCTAAGGCGAATTATGGGGGTCAGCACGTTAAAAAGTAGAAGAGATGTAGAATCCTTGTTACTTTTCTATAATTATTGTCAACAATGAAATTGATTTCCCATATTCGATTTCCAGGCTTTTCATTGCTGTCCCTGTTCTAAGACGCAGACGACATCAACTATTTCACATTCAGAGGTCACGTTCAGTAGGTGGGTACTTTTCACTCATGAACAGGATACCTCGTCTGTATAATTAAAATGGATAGAGATGTTGACATTTTTAGTGATGCTTGGCGGAAGTTCATCATGAACTTCATCATTTCCAAGATTTGAATTATTATTTTTTTATATTCTTAATATTGCTGTTTGTTATGTATTTACTATTGTATTGCATTCTAGTTTTACTTTTATTTTTTCTGAAGTAGGTTATTATTTCTTATAGTGCTTTTTTTGTAATTTATTTAACATTTTTTATATTCATAGTATCTTTAGAAATTACATGTATCTTGTTTTCTTTCAAGCTGTGTTAAGGAGGCAGTTGTGGGTGTTAACCTGTTCCCTCCAAAGAGATTGTATTGTTACGGGTTCTAATAGCTAAAATAAGACTGGCAAAACTAAAGTTCACACTTGCACTTTATTCACACAAATTAGTCTATTTACACAAATTAATTGTAAGTTCAATTAATTAAATAAAAACAGATCATCAAATGACAAGCTAATACTTATTTTCAGTAATTATTTACAAGAATTAATGAATAAGCAATTACAGGCTGATCAATAGTAAAAGAAACAAGAGTCCAATAAACTGTACAATAATGCAGAAAGAAATTATAAAAAAAAGCAACTAATCACTTACAAAAACACAGTCCAATTCGTTATTTGACAGTCCAAAATAATATCACTTAATACAACGTCTTTAAACTATTAGTAAGCTGCATAAACAGTAAACGCTTGTCTCTGCACTTGACACTGTCTAAAGACTGAATAAAGCACTGTTTACTCCACTGGCACTGGATTGTCTCTCTCACGAGATCTGTAATACAATCTGTCACACAGGCTTGTAAAACTAACTGTCACACAAGCTTATGTAAGACTCAACTCAATGGTTCACATGAGCTCCTTTATATAGCTGTTGTAGTTGTATAATTCCAAGAATTGGCGGCTTCTCGAATCTCCAAGAATGCTTGGAATATAGACCTCGATTGTTCAGGAAGAATGTAGAATTGACGAGAAGATCAATTGAGTGAGAAAGTTGCACACCTGAAGAATAAGAGTGACAAAGACATGTGAAGAGCAAGAGAATGAAGATTGGATGTCGAAGTCACGTACAACCATGAAAACAATAGAACAATCTACGTAGAATGAGTGTGTGAATAACTGCTCCATTCGCTTTTGTAACAGTATTAAATAAATAAATAAAATAAATGACAAGCATTCACCTATTTTTATTGGAGTGGAAATTTCCAGGGATATTTCGAGGGAACTTATATATATTTCCAAGAAACTCAACACAAAAACACTCCTATGTAAGCCTCTTCAGTGAGGATGATGATAATCAAATCCAATATTACTCTCAATTTAATTATACTTTAATTATACTCTTAATTATATTTAATGCAAGACAGATGAAAGACAAACAATTGTCGATGTCACTTATTTTGTAAACATCAGTTCCATTGATTGACAAACGTGCTTCAAAGAGATTGCAAATTGACACTTGCTTACGTCTTTTTCCCAATATGTCTCTCTCACTCTTTTAATTCAGGTTAGTTCTAGTTTTTTTTGACAACTTTTGAGAATTTACTAGATCATGTTTCTGTATGATCGACATTGAGAAATTTCTAGAAATTACTAGTAGGAATGAAAACAGAAACAGTATAAAAAGGCTCTCCTCATCTGTGGTCAGTCAGTGTTGTTTGATCTTCGCAACGTTCATATCCAGTGACAGTTTATACAGACAGAGTAATTACGTACCCAACCCAGTGACAGTTTATATAGAGCGTGTGATTACATGGCCAGTGACAGTATATACAAACTGTGTGATTATGTTTAACAAGTGCTTGTAATCATTTAGTGTGGTAAATTCTTTGACAATACTCAGTTCTATTATTGGGATTATCAAATACCTTAACAGACTGTGCTTTGTAAGTGTTTAACTGTTATTAGACATTTCCTTTTACTTCATTGAACACTTTATTGGATAGTTGTTTCTTTAATTATCAATCTATTCACAGTTAGTAATTAATTTTTGTACAGAGATACCGAGAACTCATTATTATCTGAACGTTATTGATCTGGTTTTTTTTTTGTTATTGGGTTTTCTTGTGATTAGTGTGTGTTGTCAGAATAATTTGTGTAAATAAAGTGCGAGTGTTGGGTTCAAGTGTTGCCAGCATTATTTTAGTGATAGAACCCATAACAATACCATCTTGACTTCTTGTGAAGTCAACTACACAAGACTTGTGACTTCTTGTGTTTTGATTAGAGTGCACACTGGACTGTCATTTTACCGTCTCCATAGTCATTCATATTAGTCAAAATACGCTCCCATCTCTAGAATTCTTCCATTTTTCTTGTCAATACGGTTACTATGCGTTAATAAGAGCTATTTTACTGTCAGGGTTTTCTCAACTTCATAAGTTTAAAATTCACAATTCATCTATCATTTTCCTTTGTGCTCTAGCTCACTAGCTTGAAACTTTTCACCAACATGACAGCATGGGCCAACACATAATCCTCCTTGTCGTCGTTCTAAATTCGAGGTTACTGTTTAAGGCTAGTTTTCATTTTCATAATCTTTTGCAGTATTATTGATTTATCATATTTGGGTCAGGTCTCGTCTTCAGATCCCGTCCTGAAACGATAAAAAATCTCGAATTAAGAATAATCAACATAAATGTAATTCGTTGTCTAGTGATGAATTAGCGAGGTATCCTTGATTTAGGCATGTGTGATGTAAGAATTTAAAAATATTATGAGAATAATTGTTTTCATTCCATCTCATTGTCATATCTTGGTGATTTGAACTAACTAATTTTACAGCAACAGAAATAGATCTAAAATTTACTCAATATCCAACTATAAACCTGACCTATAAATATCCATGAACATTGGCAAAAAGTAATATTATTTTTCTCTCAAGCCTTAACACTCAAAATAATTCTTAGACTACTCAGTCGTTTTGTGGGAAAATCTTCATTGTTAATAATTGTACGTTTCATTTTTTTCAGTTATTACCGGTCAAAACTAATAATTTTATTGTACATAGCTCTATTTAGGTAGGCCTAGAGAATTGTGATATGGAAAATATTCAATAAACCCCTAAGGGTACGATAATACTTAATACCACGATACAAATACATGCAATTGGATTAATTGCCCAGTGTGTATAGGCTAAATGTTATTGATCAATAACTGATCAATAAGGGTCTAATAATTGGCAATTAAACAAATTCTCGAATGATTAAATTCAGAGTAATTTATTACAGCATGGTCACATACAAACATATTCCTATTGAATAATTATTACATTATTATCATATAGACAAATCATTATTTATTGAAAAAATGTTTGAATCGATTCGTCCATGATCAAGCGTAGATTCCGGTGGGTGGGGGGGGGGGGTTTCAGCGGGTTGTGACCCTACTCGGCAGTAGCCCGACCATACCAGTTGACCGACCATAATTAAATTTACGAAAGCTATACTTTACGAAAGAAGTAAAGCGTACCGGATACATTGCCTTGTCTATTTGTTACTTTACATCCAATTAAATAAAAACTGCCGTGTCGGGATACTGGTAGCCAATCTGGTAGAGCACTGAACAGTACATTTTTTCGCTACTAGGTAGCGCAAGCGTACAGCTGAAGTTCATGTGTAGCTCCAATATTGCTCGCTAGATGGCAATGCGATGCTCATAGTGAATCAAACAGCTTTCTGATTGTAGAGGCAGCTTGTTTTTGTTGAACAAGAACAGGAATTTTAGTCGAGTCGAGTCGTTCTGGAGCTGCCATTCGCCATGTTGTGAGTCGGAATAGGCACTCTTCATCACTTTCAGATTCCAAGCCGTCAAGCTTTGCTGAGTCATCTACATTCATTATTGCTGAGTCTTTGATTTGACTATTTTGACTGCCGTCTGTAGAGTCATTTTCGGTTTCCTCAAAATTAGCATGGCTAGTTCTGGTTCAAATAACGTTGATGTCGAGCGTTTGATTTTGATTGTACAAAACCATTATGAAATATTTGACACACGAGATCCAAAGCATCGAGATCGTGAGCATATTGGAAGTATTTGGAAAGGAATTGCGAATGAGTTGAATTGTGATGGTGAGTTATTGTGAAATTCTATTTGATTTATTTTTATTCTAGATTTATTTTATTATTATCATCGAACTACTGCAGTATTAGGTGCGTTTCCCTAGCGACGCGACAGCGTTATTGCACTGGAACAATGACATCATAACTTTTTCAAGTTACATGCTACGATGCCACAAACGATCTGCGCATGCACAATAATAATGAATAGCTGGGTAGGCCAATATTTAATAGCGCGCTGCGACAGAACAAGCTCAACCTCCTTTCCCCTCTAGATCGTGAATTCCTAGATAACGAATTCATGGTACTAAGTATCCCAATAAAAATATGGATCGCAAGTACCGGGAATAATATTGTAGGCCTACTAAAAAGGGACTTTCTCATATAATATATGCTAGCCCCGTTAGTCACTCAGGAAGGTTTGGTTAGTTAAGCATAAACATCACCTCTGTGGTCATCGACCATTAAAATATCGGTAGGCCTAGTATCATGAATTCATTATCAAGGCATTCACGAACCAGAGTGAGGTTATGCTAAGCTTGTTTAGCTACAGCGCGCTGTTAAATAATGGCCTCCGTATAATACGTTGGTACCGAATAAATATTCACTTGACCATTGAACCTTCATTGTACTGTAGCTTACCTTTTATTGCGCCATTGTTACCGCGTTGCTAGGGAAGAACACACCTTGAGTAATAAGTATTATTTATGAACCGACCTTAAGGACCATATTTATGAGCTTACTTTGAGGCTTCCTCTACTGAAAGTCATTCGAAGAGTGGCTTTTCAAGTCTTCCTTGAGGCAAAGAAACCTCAAGTTCATAAATACATGACTCTGGGATTTCTTTATCTCAAAAGGAAGACTTGAAAACTATTTTTAGTGAAGGCAGTTTTCCCCAAGTCTCTATGGAGTTAAGGAACGTCAAGGTAGGTTCATAAAGTTGTGCACTCTGCATTCTTAGGTTCGTACTTATGAACGTACCTTGAGGCCTCCTCGAATCAAGAGAGACATGTGTAACACATTCTCCATATAAAATCTAAAGGACACGAACTCAACACCTTGGAACAATTTGAAATATACAAACACACCACACACAATAAACAAAACATACTCAACGAACAACTAAATTTTAAATCACACAAATTTTTTGATCACATTTTACAAAAACCACAATTCTTCTAACCTAAAGACTAACATCGATGATCAAGGAACACACGCCTCTGAAAATGGATCTCAAAGATTCGAAAGCGCTCGGCCTGCAGAGTAAGTAAATTATACTTATTCTTAATGAATATTTGACGACTGCAAGTCGTAAAATTCACATAAAAAGTTAGCATATCATCTTATTTCTTGCTTTGTGACGAATGAACGGAGAAAAAACGAATTTTCAACCACATATAAGTACCTACTGTAGATAATGAATATACACTGGATAATACCAGTACAGCGGTACTTGATTGTGACAACTATCCCGGCGTGTGGGAGGGCCTCCGGGGTTGACATTGAAAGGCGCTTGGAAGCTAAGATCGAAATAGACCCTCTAAATGTTTTTTGAGGGTGCCCAATCCCAAACCTACTTCATTACAAAATTATGTTGAAAAAATTATCATTACCACTGGTTGTGGCTTATTGTAAAACAATACAATGAAAAATGCACATTATATTAAAAATGCACATTATATTAAAAATGCATTGACATTTATGTAGTAACTCTGTAGGCTACACGCTACATTATTCAAATAGTTTATAATGCATTTTTTACATGTATTTATTGAATTTTCAATTGTATCACTATTGTTGATATTGCTTTAATTAAAATTCATTTTTTTCAATTCAATTGTTTATTGCCACAACTTTACAACAAAATAATTTAATAGTTACAAATTAACATAGGCTAAAGGAAATAAAAGAAACTTAACTAACCAGAAATAAAAATAACTAAAATTTATGTTCAGGCACCACCAGCAAAAGAAAAGACTTCGACCACTGTTTGTTTGTCATATTCAAAATAAACATTAACAATGAAACAAAATAAAGAACATACATAATTTACTTGAAGTTGATAACAAATCCAAACAAAACTATTTATACATTAAATACGGCACTACTGGCAGAAGTAGGACTTGATCGCCAGCAGTAAGTACAAGAAAATAATAATATGTGGTATTCCCTCCAGTTTAGTTAAAACTGACATGCCGAACTGAAGGTCAGAAGGTGTGTTTAGAAGACTCGCAATTCTTCAGTCCAAAGTCCTTTTTACTATGCCTACCATGCTTATTATTCCACTACCTAAGAGTAAGACGAGTAGTTGTAGTAGTTCTACCTATTACTATTTACTAGTGTACACTACTACTGTTTTTTTTTTTTTTTTTTTTTTTTTTGAGGATGAAGCCCACCTAGGTCCGAGACCTGTGCGTAGGCAATGAGTTGAATGATGGTGATTGATGAGTTGAACCTACAGTTTTAGGTGGGTTCCGAACCACTGGGAAGTGATTATACAGTAGAGAACAGTGTCTTTTTTGCTGGCCAATCTAATCGGTCACCGTTACAAACAGAACCTACGAGAACACAGCTTATCTCTATCTGATTGAACAGATACCTGCTACGGCTCACGACTATCACTTCCCCGAAGTAGTAGTAGTTCTACTACCACTATCACTACTAGTTACTGCTACTAAAATTCTACTGTTTTGATGCAGTTTGACATCTATTAGACAGGAAAATTGTCAATTGCTCAAACTGTCATTCTAAACTGACTGTGTGTGGAGGGGGTTTACTCCTAAGGCATGGCGGTTATAGAGCTTTTACTTTAAAGTACTGTCTAAGAGGGTGCTTGCTCAGTAGAGCATTCGATACTCGATAATAATCAACATTACAAATTTTATTCAAAATAAATTAAAATTCTTCTTTATTAAAAAATTATAAAAAACGTCAACAAGCAATTTTTTATGAATATACTCCCCGCTTGGATGATTTGTCCGTGTACGGGGAGGAGTTGCATACTACTGACATTTTTGAATAAAAGAATAATAAACATATTAGAATAATTATATCATAGTATTTTAATATACCAATACTCTTATATACTATGTTATGTACTCCATATAATATGCTAATATTCATATTAGATTAATTTTAAATTTAAAAATCAAATTAATATTATCACATTTTTATTAATTAATATTAGCATAAAACAAATAAAAGAAAAACGAAGAAAAGAAAGAAAAACCAAAGTGTGAAGTTGAGATTTAAAATTAAAATTCACTAGAGACTTGATACAAGACAGCATTTAAATAGCTCATCACATAAGTTAGGTACTAGGTTACAAAACAAAATGTAGGTTAAAAGGTAAGTTGCCGGTCACAAAAAAAAGTGGTGAAATAATTAATTAATATTGATCGGTCATGAAACAGAGGATGAAAGTAAAAAAATATATAAGTATGAGAAGAAATAAAGAATGGAATAGAAATGATTTAAAAATAAATAAGCATTTGAACATTATATATAAATTTTAAGATGACAGATGATAGAAAATTTTTTTTTTTTTTTTTTTTTTTGTAGATTACGTCTTGGAGACTCCAGTTAAGGAGTATAAGACAAGTCAGATCAACAATATTATACACTAGATACCATAATTACTTCAATTAGTTGAGGTGAGGCTTAATTTTGATGTGAAAGGAACTCTTGTACACTATAAAAAGCTTTATCAACTAAATATTTCTTCAATTGATTTTTAAATATTTCTATATTTTCAAGCCTCTTCAAAAACTGCGGTAGCTTGTTGTAGAATTTCCTACCAATATAACTAGGTTTTTGTTTGAATAGGCTACTATTGTGACTCACCAAGTGATAATCTCCTCGGCTTCTTGTATTATAATCATGTACATCAAGATTTTGTTTAATATCATTCGTTTTTACATATAAAGTAGCTTCATACACATATAAGCAGGGTACAGTTAGGAGACCAAGTCTCTTGAACAACGGCCTACATGAATCTAATCTATTTACTCTTTCTATACACCTAACCGCTTTCTTTTGGATCTTAAACACCCTATCAAGATTTTGTTTTGATGAATTACCCCATACTAAGATAGCATACCTAATATGTGACAGTAAGAGCCCATGGTAAGCTGTAAAAAGTAACTTTTTGTCATTCAATCTAGCGAGCTGTCGCAGGACAAATACCCCAGATGAAATTTTACTACATATTTTCTCAATGTATGGAGTCCAGGTCAATCGTCTATCCAACGTAACTCCTAGAAATGCAACTTTTTCTTCCTGGTCTAATTGATTATCGTTTACAAACACGTTTATAGCCCTATCTTCATTTAAATTATGTTTGTTTTTGAATTGAAGGTATTGGCATTTTTTACTATTTATAGTTAATTTCAACTGGTTTAAAAATTGGACAATGGACTGCACACCTATATGGGCACTTATTTCTAAATTATCTAGAATGGAATTGCTGAAAATGAGTGATGTATCATCAGCAAATAAGAGGGCTCTACCACTAATTAATTCTTTAGGTAAACGGTTGACATATAACAAAAAAAGCAATGGACCTAGTATTGACCCCTGAGGCACTCCAGCTTGCACCTCTAATTTATTAGATTTATTCTTTACTATACTATTACCAACTACTGTAGTTAGTTCTACACATTGTTTTCTCCCAATAAGATATGATTCAAACCATTTCAGTTCAACCCCATTTACACCTACATTTTGCAGTATTTCCAATAAAGTTCTATGATTAACACAATCAAATGCCTTTGACAGATCTAAGAAGATTGCAGTAGCTTTATCACCTGAATCTAATATATCTATTAGTTTTTCAACTAGAGAAACTATGGCTGTTTTTGTTGATCTCCCTTTCTGGAAGCCATGCTGTTCATCACAGATAAAGTTAGCTTCTTGAAGGTGCAGAAGTAACCTATTTAGAACTACTCTTTCAAAAATTTTACTTATTACATTTAAAATACTAATGGGCCTATAGTTTTCTACCTTTTCTCTATCGCCACTTTTGAAGATTGGCAAGATCTTCCCCTCTTTTAAATTATCTGGAAAAACACCTTGTTCTAATGAATGATTGATTAGATGAATCAAAGGGTCTAACAATTGATCTTTACATTCTTTCAGAATTTTACTGGATACCCCATCCATTCCTACAGTTTTTTTATTATTTAAACTATCAATGATATTTGACAACTCGTCTTGGCATACTGGGTGGAATTTTAATTCGTTCTGAATCCCCTCAGTATTCCTCATGTTTGCATCACTAATACCTGTATTAAGAGATTTTTGAAGATCCTTAGCAACCAGTTGATAATATCTGTTAAAGAAATTACAAATGTCTACACTATCATCAATATATTTTTTATTTTCGTTAATTATTCTGGGGACACTAGTATAAGCATCTACATGAGCTACTTGCCTATTTTTGTTTATTACATCCCACACTGCTGTGTTAAAGTACACACTATTATTCAAAATTTCAGCTGTTTTCTTACATTTCGCTCTTTTCACTTTTTTCATATAGTTTTTCTTTAGAGCTTTGTAATTATCTTCACTTAACATATTTCTAGATAGTTTGAATTCATCATATGCATCTTTAACCCTATTTCTTTCTGCAAGGATATCATCAGTTATCCACTCTTCAATCTTGTCTAATTTGTTCTTTACAGGGACTTTTTTAACTGGACAACTCATAGTAATATGAAACCTTAAAATATTAATGAAACTATCATATTTGTCATTTAAACTATTGCCATTGTAAACCCTACTCCAGTTTTCTTGTAGCAGATTCTGCTTCAAACAATCGATATTCCCCTGTTCACATTGTTGAATTTCTTTCATTACTCTACTCTTTTTAATTGATTTATGACCTTGCAACCCCACCTCTAAGATTTGATAGTCATGATCAGATAGTTCCGAGCCGCCTAATCTTGTTTTAGAGTAATCTATATTAGTAAGGATGTTATCAATTATTGTTTGTGATGTTCTTGTGACTCTGGTATATTCATGAACTTTTATTTCCAAGTTATTCATGCATATAATATCCTTTAAATCTTCTGTCATTTTATTCTGTGTTGCAATGTCTGTATTGAAATCTCCCGCTACAATAACGTTTGTAAAACGAGTAGTAGTAATCTCTAAAAGCCTATTGAATAGTTCACAAAAATTGTTCCATTCCCCATTTGGTGACCTGTAAATACCTAACACCGCTACTTCGAAATTATTGTCGATTTTTACTCTCAAACCAGTAACTTCTAAATCCATTTCCACAGCAAATTTCTCTGCATATTCTAAATTAAATGTTTGCATATTCTTAGCATTTTTAGTGAAGATAGCTACTCCCCCACTTCGATGAGATGTCCTGCAATACGACGTTTTCAATGAATAGTTTGGAATATTAAGTTGTGACAATTCATCTTCTTTTAAACCATGCTCTGTGAAAATAGCTATATCAGGAGCCTCTTCTTTAAAAAATACTTCGATTCTATCTATTTTGTTACGAATGTATTGAATATTCTGATGGAACACAGTGAGTACCGGTACTTCCCTATCATCCCTTATTACTTTATCGTTGCTTTTGCATATTGAAGTAGATTTACTTAATCTCTTAGAATCTTGAGAGCCTATCAGATTGCAACAAGAGTTCCTTCCACTAATGCTATCCTGATTTTTTGATCGATTAACGTCTTTTAATACAATTGAAGATATGAATTTATCATCTGAAACTAGTTTCCCTTCCCGGTTTTGAGCCACTTTACTAAAAAAGGTTCGTTAGATGATTGTTTAGGAGAATTATTGACAGTAGATTGCAAACGACTTTCAATCAGCTCTGCCAGCCTATTACAAAATATTACTTTGCCAGATTGATTTAGATGTAGACCATGATTAGTGAAGTTTTGTTTTTTCAGCCTTTCATTTAGAAAACAAATCCCCAACTGCTTAGAATTCTTATTTTTTAGGCTGTTGATTGTATTATGAATTGATTTATTTGTTGACTTAATGGCTTCATTTAGCTCTGGCCTATCAAACCTATACGGAATTGTACTTATTATTACATTAGTTTTTTGGCTGAGTGGCACAATCTCTTTAATTTTTTCATTTATTTCAGGAAGATGTTTTAGATTAGGTTCATTTATATTATTTGAGCCACCCAGTACTATTAGAAAATCGTTTTTACCAAAATCTTTAGTTTGTTCCTGTGCTGACTCTACGATAGCGTTTATAGGGGCACTTGGTTTGAAAAAGCTCTGAACTAATCAAGTAGCTTCTGCACCTATGTGAAGCAGCCACCGTTTGCTTGTAACCCTCATTTAGTCTAATTTCAGCAGGAATATTGCGGTAAAGCCAGTGTGCTAAATGAAAAGAATTTGATAGTTGAGTAGAATTATCCAGTCAGGGGAATTGTGTGTTACTACGAAATGTGTTTCTAGTCATGTAATTTTGTTGTATTTCTATGAAAATCAAATTATTTTTATGTATAAAGATCATTAGATTTTCTATGTAATTGTTTTATATTAAGAACAAGAAATTCCTGGATAAGTAAATGTGTGGGATATTTGTAGTTTTTGACCAGTAAAGTTTTAATTAATGCTCTCTGGGTAACAGCAAGAGGCCGCAGGACGCCAGACGAGGCCCCACCCCATGCCAAGATGCCATACTCAAGCAAAGACTGAACATAAGCAGAATAAATGGACCTGCAGTGTCTTGTACCCAGAACAAAATCTAGCTCACATTATGGAATGGTGTATTACATACTGGAACAGTGTGAATACAACCATTCTGCAGCATGTGTTTGATTTTGCTATGGTGGCTGCCATCGAGTATTGGATGTTCCACTGTGAAAGAACCCTAATATTTGAAACTCTTGAAAGTCAGTGATACCAAAGGAACGTTTGATTATTTTATTTTACAGAAGCAGATGTGAGAAGCAAATGGCACAACCTGAGAAGTAATTATGCAAGAGAAAAAAGAAAATTGAAGCTAACTCCTGCTGATCCATCGGGCAAAGCGAACGTGCATATCAAGTGGCCCTATTTTGATGCCATGCGATTCCTGGATGGTTTTATGAAACCCAACGAGTCACCAGGAAATGAATCAGAAACATTCGACATTGCTCAATTCACCACCAATGAAGCGGGTGACCTAGTCAGTTTCAAATCCAACGCCTCAACACCATCCACTTCCAAATCGGTGAAAAAGCGCCAATCCTTAAGTATTGACAAAATCGATGCCTTGTATTTGAAACATTTGGAAAAAATAATTAACAACAATAACGATCCAGATTTGTTATATTTGAAAAGTTTGTTACCAATGATGAAACAGTTAACTACATTGAAAAGCCTCGAATTTAAGGGCGAAGTGATTACGTTATTAAAAAATAAATTACAGAGTCAGGAAAATTATAGTAATACAAATACCGCTGGACCTTCTGAATATACAACTGCTTATTTGTGAAGTTATAAATTTGGTGGAACTATGTTTATTAACAATATTTATTGTTATTGCAAGTTGTATCCAACTGAACACAAAAATCTGTTGTGAGGATTATAGCTAGTCATCCACAGTTCTACAGCCTATTGCAGCTTAGTTTGATGTGTCTTTATCGTTAAGACTTGCGGTAGCAAGCCACGCTTTGATTGAAAATAGAGTTTGCGCGCAAGGCTGCGTTAAATATAACGATAATGCTAACATCAACACTCTATGCATCTGCCTGCTCTAAAGCATGCTACAGAGCAGGCAGATGCATAGTGTTCAGGTTGGCATTATCTCTATTTTGTACGAGTCGTCAGGTAAACAGATGTATGACATTTTCAACTAACAACGACATGTCTCAACAATGAATAAACTGAAATGAACAACTTCAACGAATATTGATTAAGAACGTTCTACCACTTTTCATGAAAAAGCGCCTAAAGTCATGCCAGATAACTACTAGTCTCATTGTACTGTCGCTGAAGTTAATAATTTTTGTCATCACATTTCTTATAAAACAATTACGTGGATAAAAAGCATTCCTGTATTTATGGTTTTCAAATGAAGACTTCAATCGGTTTGTAAAGTTCTTTATATGAATTATTATTGTGTTGAAAGAAAGAAAAAAATCGCTTTTAAAAATGCGAATCACACAAAATCAAACTTTTTACAAGTTTTCTATCATTTGAAAAAATTAAGCTAGTTCAACATATTTTTTATTAAAAATATCAATTTACTTTGCATGAATATTTCTCACGTGGGAGCCATGTGAAAGGAATTGAAACTATCCCTATTTCTAATGTTGCCTTGTTTTTTTACCAGAAAAATTGTTACGGCTGTTTTAACTTTGTTTACGGCTGTTTTTATACTTTGTATTCAAAGTTTATTTATGTATATGACTAATAGTTAATAAGGATTAGCATTTTATAAAATCGTTATAGATTAGAGTCTTTATAAATTGAATATTGTAAATAAATCAAATGACATTGCTATTATCTGAGAATCATTGATGCCAGTTCTACAACTCACTCATATAAGAAATCACAAGATAGTACTTATCCGACTATCCCCGAAATATTTTTGCGTTAAAGGTGGAGAAAAATCTCATGTTTTGCATTTATAGGCTATTATCAGAATGTTTACTGGATGCCGTCTCTGATGAACAATATTTTTCAAATGTTCAGTTTTCATTCTCAGTATTAAATGAATTTTATTTTATTTGTATAACGTTAATGCAAATGAAATAAAGTCGATTCAAATCTAGAATTTGAATGCATGAATTTTGAAAAAACCTTCTTTTTTTTTTGAGGATGAAGCCCACATAGGTCTGAGACCTGTGCGTGGGTAATGAGTTGGATGATGGTGATTTATGAGTTGGACCTACAGTTTTAGGTGGGTTCCGAACCACCGGGAAGTGATTTTCAGCAGAGAACAGTGTCTTTTTGCTGGCCAATCTAATCGGTCACCGTTACAAACAGGACCTACGAGAACGCAGCTTATCTATCTGATTGAACAGATACCTGCTACGGCTTTAGAAGTATTATTCCAATATTTTTGCTATTTTATACAAACATGTATGAATTACGTAGGCTTTCAGCCTACTTTACAATTATCATCTATGGTCTAATAATTGTCATGTATGATATTGTTTAATGGAACTACTTATATAAATGCGTGCAGTACTAGACTTGTAACCTTAGGCTATTGAGTTTTTCTGTGATGTTTTCCATGACGAAATACTTAATGCACAATCTAATATTAAAACTGACACTGTATTTCACTTTTAAATAATGTTTTACTCACATATATTAGATATGCTTGAGGAATGCATTTCTCTTCTGAAAAGAAGCTTTGTCAGCCTGTCGCCAGGGTTCATGCTTTGTTGAGGTTAGGATGAGCGGCCATTATGTAGTTAAAAATTGCGTTTGATTTGAATTGTGTTTGGTCGTTGAGTAAGCTGACCCCTGGCGGCAGGCTGACGAAGCTTCTTTTCAGAAGTGAAATGCATTCCTCAAGCATGTCCAATATATGTGAGTGAAACATTATTAATGGCGGTGTCAGTTTTAATATTAGATTGTCAAGTTTTTTAATGAATAACATTGTGCAAAAGACAATATAATTTCTTTGTATAACATCAATTTTATTGAGCAAAATACGTCAGCGATAACGCTAATTCTAACCTGAACACTTTATGCATCTGCCTGCTCTATACCATCTTGCATTCAGAGCAGGCTGATACATAGTGTTCGTGTTAGTATTATCGTTAATACTAATTGTTTCTAAAATAGGTTTTCCTAAACTATAGTAACATTTATATACTGATGTCGGAAATGATTTTTTTCAAGTAAACTATTTTGTGAAATCATAACCCTGGCCAAAGTCACCAAAAAAATGTTCTATAAAATGAAAGCACAAAAACTGTAAATGAATGAACTCATTCAAGGGCTTCAACATAATATTACAGCTCATTTGAGTTTCGTTGATGGCATTAGTAACAAAAAAACAAAAAAAACTCAGTGAAATCATGTGCTTGTACATACGTTTGTCAGTGTAACAGCAACACTAGTACGAGTGCAATGTACGTAATAAGATCTTGACAGACTGAAGAGTCATAGAGCCTTGAAAGGTTGAGAGGATATGCGGTACAGTGAGCAGGATAAAACAAAGCATGGAAGGGTTATATTGTTGGAGAACCAACTCATTCTTTCTTCAAGTTGTAGAAGTTCATCCAGCAATGTGCAGTGTCTGGAAGACACTAGTGGAAGATTATACAATTATGTTTGGTGGATTTACGTGAGATCCGAACCACTGGTCAAGTGATTATGAAGCAGATATAAATTAGCTGTCGGTGACCCTTCCAAGTGCAGTCCACAGTGCTCGTTACTGATCATCGCGGTCAATCACTTCTCATTTTGATTTTTTTCAATTTTATAATATCGATCAAAAAATTTTATTCCACTGCATTCTGCTTCAACAATATTACTATATTACTTCAACAGACTGCAAGTCATTAAATTTACAATAATAAGTCAACTTAATAATTATTAACAACGCAAATCGTTATGGAACAAGAAATCCAAGTATTTACTTCAACAGTGTCGAATGCAACATGGATTTTGAAAAACCTTGAGAAGTTCAGTTCCGACATTTCTGTTGTTTATTTCGCTAAAATACTTTTCCAAACAAATTATTATTTTTTCTAGAATAATTCTCTTAAAGAGTTTAAGAATAATGTAATATCAAAACTGAAACTGTATTTATATTTAATATATTGTCATTACTCACTTATATTGGAGATACGTCTGGCTGACGAAGCTTCTTTTCAGAAGTGAAATGCATCCCTCCAGTATCTCAAATATAAATGAGTAATGACAATATATTAAATTGAAATACAGTGTCAGTTTTGATATTAGATTGTTCATCAAGTATTTCGGCATGGAAAACATCACAGAGTTTAAGAATGTTGAAAAAGTCTTATTAAGTCTAGTTAATAACTAGATTTAATCCATTAGTGATAAATTGATATTGTAATCAATTTTAGTAATAAAGGTAAACAATGGATAAAAGAAAAGTTTTTGTTAACAAATAAATATTGGAGCTACTTTTAGATTCCATCCTATAGCAATAAATGGATATTTCAATAATGGTTAAACAGAAACCGTAATTAATAAATAACAGAAATAATAATGAAATGTAGTACCGTACAATAAATTATTGAGTTCATAAAATAAAACATCTATTCAGAGAATGTAGATAGTTTCCAACCAAAATAAGAAGCACACTAGCATAACCTAATTCCTGTGTGGTCCTCAAAAGCAAGGAATCATTAATCTAGCAGTAGTGCCACATTGCAATGCATTGTGGATAGTTGCTTCTTTGTACGGTAGAATTGAGGCGTAGCCTAATGACTCTGCATCCGATTTGTTTTGAAATAGACAAACGTCTTTTTATTTCTGATACATATTTTCAGTAACACCGTAGCTATTCTACAGTTAGACTCAGTTAAGTGTAGCTCATAATTTCCACTGATGTAGTCAGAATAGGAACTACTTTCAACTTCGGTTTATGTAAAAAGTCACAATCCATGTATTTGTTTCAATTCTATTTCATGGATAGGATTTTTCAAAAATCAATCAAGAATACTATATTAGATCGTTTGAAATGACTGACAATTGAATAAACTGACAAATATACATAAACAGAATTTTTCAATTTCGAATTCCTTTAATTGCTATTAGTTTATACCGAAGACTTCCGCAATGGCGGATATTGAGAACAGTCCGCCATTGCGGAAGTCTTCGGTATAAACGAATAGCAATTAAAGGAATTCGAAATTAATAAATTCTGTTTATGTATATTTGTCAGTTTATTCAATTGTCAGTCATTTCAAACTATCTTGTGAGATACGAGCCGATATGGCCAAGTTAAAAATGAATGCTGCTGTGCAGAAAGGTCTCCATGATCTAGTGGTTAAGGCGCTCAACCGGCAATTGGGAGGTCTGTGGTTCGATTCCCGGTGGTGACTGATATTTTTGTACAGTAGCATTCATCGATTTCCATCAGCTATTCAATACTGTTGTCAATATCCGCCATTGCGGAAGTCTTCGGTATAAACTAATAGCAATTAAAAGAATAAGAAATTAATAAATTCTGTTTAATACTATATTCTATCATCATTTGTTAATCTCATCCGTGATAGAGTTTTACACTAGCGTAAGCAGGGACTTACTAAGGCTCTATAAAGAATTATAGTATTTATCTTTACTTTGTAGTGAAGTATTCTAGGACTAGTTTCGAGTTTGATACCCGGCTAGTTCTTAATTTTTTCTATTGATGATGAGTACTTTCTACTAACTAAGCAAAGTTTTGTAAGTATCGAGATTTAGTTGAAATATTAGTTTTAGTTGAAAGATGTTTTAGTTAAAACATCACAGATGAAATATTCCATTTATCACGAAATTTAATTTTGTGAGCATTATCAACTTCTCCATAATGAAAAACAATATTTTCACAATAATTAGAATCTGTGCCCTCTACGTAATAATTCCCCTGCTTTATAACAACTATCAAGCTTTTGCAATATTTCCCAATAAAAAAAAAACAGTTTTTTATTAACAAAAAAAATCAATCAAATTGGTAATAATATAATTTTTAAAAAATCATTAATAATGTTTTTATTAATAAAAGATTGATGTACTCTTCATAATAAAGAGCTACAAATAAATATTTTTTTCAAGTGGAGTTATTAAAACTAGTGGGGGAAAATGAACATTGAAATCTTTGAAAAGTTCCCTCAACGATTTTAAGTAATGTGAGCAATAATTATGACAATATCACATTGGAATTATGGGATTGATCTTCCGCTTCCCCGAAAAATATAAAATAGGTATCTACTTTGAGATCTAATAATTACAAAACATTTTTGAGACAGTTTCTCCCACAAAATATAACTGATAACTTGGACGTATTGGCTGTCAGTTCGATCGCTTGTCTCTGATTAGATAAGGTTCGCTGCTGCTGTTCCTCAAGGTCTCGAGTTTGAATCTCGTTCAGATTTAAATATTTTGAACCCGTGTTAAATTATAGGAATTTCTGTCAAGTTTAAATTAGTATTATGACATGCTAATCCATCCAATGGTTTTGGAAATATTTGGCAAAAACCAAAATAAGTGCCAAAATTTCTAGGTTTTACAAAAATTGTAAGGGTAGCACACGGTTTTAGATGGTGCAAAACAAATTCCAGACTAATTATATGTGTCCAAAAAACATACTAGAAAATCAGAACTACGGTACGTTAAGTTTTACAAGCAGTAATGTATAAAATGACTGGACTATTGCGCAATGAGTGTCGCTCTAGCTCTAACCGTTAAAATGCTATCACGCATCGAATTTAAGCAATTACGTCATCAACTTGAAATCGACAAGTACCGTAACAAATTCCAAGATGTGTTAGGAGTGGTGGAAAGATGTAGAGATTTGCTGGTGTGAATGAATAAAGGCGGCTGTAAATCAATGCTTAGCGAGCACACTTGAGTCAGACGTTTTCGGCTAGTTTGGTTCCCAGTTCCCAGCTCTTCTCCAAGCTTTTATTTGTTCCCTTCAGCTCTTTCCCTTCCCCTCACCCTTTACCCTGGTCTCCTAGCTTTTAATCGTGCCGAATTTTATTTGGGAACAGAATGCGACGCTGACCCACCAGAGATTCCTCGAACTTTCCCACACTGGACTAACCAATACCTGTGCTCTTACGAAGATAACGAATTATGCGGTGAGAGGCAAAATAAAAGTTTGTTGTAAATGCCACTGGGCTATCGCTGCAGTGCGTGTAGCTCATCCATCATTTTAATGGATTCATTTTTTACATTGTGGCATAATCGATGTGAACTACAATATTAGCAAGTTTCAATTATTGTCCATTTTGATAACGTTTGTGTACAGTACTGACTACAAAAATATTCAGTTCAACTCATTTACCATAATTACTTTTTTTTTGTAAAATTAATAAGAATGAAAAATTTATTTTTAATATTGATGGGCGTGAAATACAATATTTAGAAAATTAATTATATTTTATTGTGATAACTTTGGTAGGCTATTATGCGCTCGCGATTTAGTTCAATATAATTTGCAATGAATGATTTTATTTTATAAAATCAATACTGAATTTGAAAGATTCATTTTTAGCATTATGCATTCGACCTAAACTACAATATTTTGAAAGTTGATTATTGTACATTGTAATAACGTTTTTAGACCATACAGTGCTATTAATGCAATATCGTTCAAATTTTGAACAATAATTATTATTGTGAATGTGATACGGTATGGGAAGAGGCACTGTCGATAATTATTATTTCACACGTTTGAAATGACTGATAATTTAACAAACTGACAAATATACAGAAACAGAATTTATTAATTTCGAATTCCAATAAGTGCTATTAATTTATACTAAAGACTTCCGCAATGGCGGATATTGACAACAGTATTGAATAGCTGATGGAAATCAATGAATGCTACTGTACAAAAATATCAGTCACCACCGGGAATCGAACCACGGACCTCCCAATTACCGTGGTTAAGGCGCCCGACCGGCAATTGGGAGGTCTTTCTCATATTTTTTGTTCCATTTTTTCTGAATCCTTCTTCTTGCACACCCACTTTTCCCTATTCTTCTTCGTAATTGTGATTATGAAGTTAAATCAAAATACCGCAATACAAACTATGAAATTTAAAATGTATAGCCTAGGCAAGAATATACCTAAATATTTTGAAACGAACGTCCAAGTGTTTCATTAACAGTTTTTATAAAAATACAATAATTGGTAAAACGCCTGTTAATGGATTTTTCATATATTTTTACACTTCTTGGAAAAATTTAACAGGATTTTTTTTTAATATTAATCCTGCTATTTTAAAATGAGCTCTAACCATGCTTCTGGGTTTTCAGACAAAGCTAAACAGTCAGAATGTTTGTTGATCTTAAACTCTGAAATAGGAACCACATATCCATCCTGGTTATTATCATACAAATTTTCAGCACATAAGGTTTCTATACATTCAAATCACATTGTAAAATAAAATTTACTTTGCCAATGACTCCAATTTGAAGAAGTTTGTTTTTCACTATAGTATTCCAGTCCCATTCTCCATCTTACAATGTTCTGTTATGTAAGTTATGACAGAACCTTATTATTGATTGTACTATAATTATTTATGATACTGAGGCTTACCATTTTTAACAGTTATTCTCCCCGCTTAATGAGAGAAGAAATCTGTCAGTGGTTTGCAGCAGTGGATCAGATAAAATTAATGATGCTGATTATGGCACGTCTCCACCAGCTGGTCCAGCAGCCATATTGAATCTGCATCAATCGTCGTTAGGAAATTATTGGGTTTCTTTCTAGCTTGTTATTGTTATTGTCAGGCAGATAGTCAAATTTTCTACTCTCCGCTACTCAGCAGGAGGCCGGGCCAAGAACTCATCTGACACAGAGAAGTCCAAAAGATGAAGATGGTGCAACGCTCTATAATTTATACTACTTCAGATTCCATGCAATGTTCAGATTGTTAAAAGGACCAGGAAACAGACCTTGAAATGGCTTCCAGAACAATGAACGACCAGGGGAAAAAAAGAAGGTGAGAGGGAAATGACAAAGGAAAAGTAAAAAGAATGGATAAAGTAGGAGAGAGATAGAGTGCGTTGGAGTAAGCGAGAGAGAAGAAAAGTCTAATACAAAAGCAGTTATGGACATTTTTGATAGTCAAAGCATAATATAAAGCTTGTCTTACCGTTGTGTGGCAGTTAGACTTGAGCATTTAGATCGTTAAAACTTCACAATACTATTTCGGAGATTAGTCGAATGACATTAAAAGCCTATTAATTAAAATTGGGGTCATCATGAAGTCACGAGTCATGAATACGAAATCTGTATCCAAAGATTAGAGGAAAGGTGAAAGTAGACCTAATAAGTTGATAAAAGGAGCCAAGCTGTTTTGAATGTCTCTTGAGAATTCCATTAGAATTTCATAAAGAATGTCAATGAGAAATTTCAATGAGAAAATTTTTATTGAAATGACACTTCAATTTGGAAAATTAAGTTTATTTTGTTGACGTTGACGTAGTCCTTTTTTCCAGTCTCCAGTGTAAACAATATCATTGAACGAAAGTGGAATAATGTTTTTAATAAATACGTATGATATAGAAACTAACTTTAATATAATGGTCATGTTTATTATTGTATTATTGTTATTATTATTTTTTTTAACTCACTTTTTGTAATGCCGTTTTGCAGGCCCCCCAACATAGTCTGATGAAGCACAATTTAGAACAATCGTAATCGTACCAATAAATAAATCGTACAAAGACCGTTATCCACTTGAACAAATTATTCAGTGCCAGACTTTCAATTTTATTCATTTATTTATTTTAGTTTTATGTCCTGAGTTAATATTGCTGTGATTAGACCCAGTTAAGACCGTGATTTGAAATCATTTTGACAGGTTGAGATAATAGAATGAGGATAACGATTTGTATGAGCTACAAAGTTACAACATGGGAAATACATGAAAAATTGAAAAAATTGCATAAGGTGATAGACTTTGCAATATACTTTTTCTTGAAAATTATGTATGCAAGATAAATTAAATCACGATTACGCTCATTAAATAAGTCAACAGTACAAAGTGCCAATGAGCTACTTTTGAAAATAGTGTTCATTAAAATAATGTTTAACATTTTTAAAGTAGTTGTACATTTGTTTTTTCAATTACAAAAATAAGCGGTTTAAGACGTAAAAGGTTGAATCCGTTTGAAAACTGAAAAATCCAGTCCGAAAGAAAGGTGAGATGCCTCCAAATTCACTGAAGCGTGAAATTTATTCTTGAATTCCTAAACTCGGTTCTCGGTTGGTTCCTCTCCGCTTATTTTTATGCCGAAATTAAACTTCCTTAAAAGGTAACAGCTTTAAGGTAACATCTTCACATTCAGTAAACGGCAAGCCAGCCGGCATTCCATCTCAAATTTATTTTTAGGTTTAAAAGGTCACTAAATACTACACTTAACTAAGTCGAATAGATGCTTTTATGGGTTAAATATTTTAAATATTAAAGAACATACTTTCTAAATTTGAAAAAGCAGCAATCAGTAAAGTAGAACTAGTTGAGAAACATTTTCTAACGTTATAAGTCATAGGTGTATGACTACTAGGTTTATTATCCGTAGGTAGACAGATATCTGTGGTGTTTTCCATTACGAAATATTTGATAAACAATCTAATATCAAAACTGACTATATTTCTATCTAATATTATGATTTTTACTCACTTATACTGGAGGAAGGTGGCAGGCTGATAAAGCTTCTCCGTAGAAGTGAAATGCATTCTTCCAGTATGAGTGAGTAAAAATGATAATTTAAATAGAAATACAAAGTCAGTTTTGATATTAGATTGTTGATAGATACTGATTATCCATACTCTATTTGGAGTAGGAATAATGCAAAACAATAAATTAAAGGAGTAGTAAAAGGAGTATTAAAGGAGTAGAATTTGATAGCTTTAAACATACTATAGTATAGCCTCACTTCATGTCTCTTGCCTGAGATCAAGTTTTTGAAAGTACTAAAATTAATCTTAATAATAACAAATAAGCAAATCCTTCGCGAATTGTAAAATTTAGCATTTTTTTGTTCATCTATTTTAGAGAATCATGATTATTCAGAGTTGTAGAAGTGTCGAATGATAGGACCAGCAGAACCCATGATACAAAAAGTTTTTATTAATTTTGAATTCCTTTAAGTGCTATCAATTTATATTAATATTAGTATATACCTAACATACTTGTTATTAGAATTCGAAATTAATAAATTCTGTTTTTGTATATTTTTCAGATTGTTAAATTGTCAGTCACTTTTTACTAGCTAGTAATAAGTAATCTTTATGATGCAAATATATCTAGATGATTCAATCATTAATTAATACAGATTGAAATATTTATTGTTCTTTACAAAAAATTAGAAATTACTTAAGTACTAAAAGTAATAATTAGCACAGCATTCTCGAGTAGGCCTATTGTTTGTTCTATCTGAAAGCACCATTGAGGGGAAAGGGAAGTTTGAAAAAAGTGAGGGAAAGGTTTAAAATCGAAGTGAATGAAACTCAGTAATAGACAGCTTGGGCAAAACTACGTTAACGACAACGCTAATCCTGACTGAGCACTCTATGCATCTGCCTGCTCTAACAGCAAGATACTGTAGAGCAGGCAGGTGTATAGAGTTTTCAATAATTGTAAATACAACCATTCCGCAGCATATATTTAATTTTACGATGGTGATGTGATATCCTCTCGTTTTGGATGCTTCACTGTGCCATATTATCCCCTAGTAATGGATGCTCTACTGTGCTAACACCTTTAGAGGGATGACAAAACTGCGTTAACATTGATGCTAACCTAAACACTCAATGCATCTGGCCTGCTCTAAAAGTAAGAAACTATGGAGTGAATGATGCATAGAGTGCTCAGGTTTGCATTAGCGTTATAGTTGAAGATGGTTTGCCCAAACTCTCTATTATTACTCCCTATATTATTCTCTCTCTTTTTATGCCCTACTCACCGCGCCCTTCACCTTCTATTAGAGTTTACAACCAATTAATACGTCGATTAACATGTTGATAATATGTTGATATGGAGGAGCTTCTCAATAATTGGAAATAATCAAGCAGCACTTTAGTTGTCCTGATTTCCGAATTCTACTAGGCTTATTAAACAATACTTCCAGATAATGTGAATGCGATTTCATAGCTTGAGAAACGACCTATCGTGGGAATATCACGGATAGCGTGCTTCGTCACTCATAAAGCGAAGCGAGGCCGTTCTCTTGGACTGTCCTATTAAATAATTGATTGTTGCCAGCAGTCTCATTGTTAACGTGATTGTGCGTGTGTGAGTGGGTTTGTTTGGGCGACTGATATGAGCAAACCTAGTTTTCCGGAAAAGCTTTCTCTTGTTTCGAGCTTTTTAGTATTTTTTTTAAGACAGTGTACTTTGAACTAATCAATTAGCGACCACTTGATAATGTCAACGTCAAGTAATGTGTATAGAAAATACTAAAGGTTTTTAAGTTTGGTGATAAAAGGTTATTTGCTGCTCGTTGTACCAGGTTTTACAATATTACAGTACTTGAGTTTACACCGAAATTTAGGGAGGAGGTGCTTTTAACTCTTGGATTGATGACTCTTGGTGATTATTCTGAAACAAAATGGAATGTACATGAAACCAATTCACTTGTGTTTGTCTCCTCAGCCATCAAACATATCATCATCATCAAATCATCTTTTATTGCGTTCAAACAATTTACAATTGCATTTGCAAACATAATAATTTTTTATTATCTACATATAGGTATAATATATTCTCTCACACATGCATATTGTTATCATAGTTTAATCTACCATGTTTTTTTTATTTTACTTTTTGTGAGAAAATTTCAGGATTCACCCTTGACTGAACCATAGACGAACCATCAAACCTGACTTACTATCCCTGATCAATGACTGAACTGATTCATCCTAGACCAGCTGATTCGTGACGTGATTGGTAGTCGTAGAAATAACCTTAGCTAACTATGATATTGGTATTTCCTTGTTTTTCTTTCTTCTTTTTGACAAGCTAAGATTAATAGATATTACAGTACTACCTCCTACCAGTCTACAGGCAAATGAGATTCTTTTCCCACAAAGTCGTTGATCTACTTCTGCCTATAAGTAACGTCGTAATCACTTCCCAGTGATTCGGAACCCACCTAAAACTGTAGGACCAACTCATCAATCACCATCATACAGTTCATTACCCACGCACAGGTTTCAGACCTATGTGGGCTTCATCCTCCGAAAGAAGAATAAAAAAAAAAAAAATAAGACAGCCTAATAATTTCTATCAATAATCCGTTCTACTATTGGCCTATTCCCTTTTCCAGATTGGTTTTTCTTATTAATAGAGACTTTATACGCACATAAAATATGAATGCAATTTCAAAAATTTTACTCTAATGCTTTGATATGGAACCAGTATATGGATATAAGGATACCAAAATGATTGATTGTTCACCGAGATGATTACGAAAGTAAAGTCCAATAAGTTTGAAAATGTTTGATTTAAAAATAACTTTTTACTTGTAGTTAAAATATTTGGAATTCCACTTTAAAAAATCTGTAGCCAGTTTCAAAATATTGAATGGTACTTTTTTAACTAATAAATCGGTTAATATAAGCATGTGTGTAATCTACAAGAGAGTGTAGTCATTGACAGTGACGTAGCCAGGATTGAACTTCGGAGGGGGGATACTTGGGGGTGTGGGATATGGAATCCCCCCATTCGATAGGTGGGTCCAGGGGCCCTTACCCAAATTTTTTTAATTTATCATTTTTATAATGCTTTTTGAGCATTTTAAAGTAATTTTCAATTGGATATTTCAATTAAAGCAATTGTTAATTTAAATGAAATATAAATTCCGGATCCGGAATCCAGAAAATCTTCCGATTAGGAAGAGTCAGTGACAGACACCACTCGAAAACACAGCATTGCCGCAGCAAAGAGTGTCATAATAACATTATACCGTATACTTTGCGATTCCCGTGAAAAACTCTTGTGCTAAATAAAACTAATGTTTATTTTTGTATTAACTGTTTTAAAATGTAATCTGTAAGTTATTAGTATTGCGAAAGATGACTACAACATTTACGGGGGGGAGGGGGGGGGGGAGGATGTATTCCGATATCCCCCTCTGGCTACGCCCCATGTCATTGAGAGTATATTTCAGATTCGACTGAATAAAGCTCCCAAACAGAATGAACTAGATTTGGTGTTTTTCAAACCCTCTCTTTCTGTCTATCTCTATTATCTTTCCTAATGTCCTGCACTCACGCCAAATTCAATTTACTTGAACTGCATTTGGATGGCTTTTCTGTGTCGGACTGATCTATAGGCGTCTATAGGCAGGCGGCGGCCCCATCAAACTCCTGCTGGTAGCAGTGGAGCTAATGCTTTCTTTTTATAGCCGTTGAGTGAATAAGGCTTCGCACTCCACAAGTTGTTTTGGAACCATTGAATAGGCTTTCAGGCTTACAATGTTGCAATTCATCAAATGTGATGACATTTTATGATTTATAGCGAAAACGATAAATATATTTCAATGGTTGGATCAATAGTTGCTGGATTGGGGATTTTTTTTGTAGATTACGTCTTGAAGACTCAAGTTAAGGAGTATAAGACAAGTCAGATTAACAATTATACAATCTTATACACTAGTTAACATAATTACTATATAAATTAGTCGAGGTGAAGCTTAATTTTGATGTGAAAGGAACTCTTGTACACTATAAAAAGCTTAAAAACTAACTATTCATATGTATTATCTTGCTGTGCAGAACTGACCTTTTTTGAGTCGCGGCGGACGCGTTTCGAACTATGTTGTTCTTCTTCGGCGCTTGGTTGCAGACTGAGTAGTTTTCTAGTATGTAAGGTCTGGTGGTCGTAGGAAGGTAGTGGAAGGAGTGGATGTGGTGGGGGAAGTGGGTGAAGGTGTTTTTAGGAGGGGTTTGTGATGATGTTTAAGAGGGTATGAGATTTGAAATTAAGTTGGTCATTGAGTATGAATTGAGGATGGGAAATGGAATGTTTGTAAATTTCGAATTGTTCAAGAGTATTGAGTTTTTGACTTTTGGGGGCAATGTGAAGGATGTGGAGGTTTTGATCAATGTTGGTGAATGAATGATTTTTTGTGAGTAGATGTTCAGCATAATTTGATTTTGTCTGTGGTTGGGTGAGGGCTTTTACGTGATCTTTGAATCTGGTTGTGAAAGATCTGCCAGTTTGTCCAATATAGAAGCTGTCACATTCGTTGCATGTCAGTTTGTAAGTGCCAGAATGATTATGAATGTTGGAGGTGGTGGTGGTGTAGTTGGTGGTGAGTTTTCTTAAGGTGTTGTTGGTTTTGAATGCGACTGTGTAGTTGAGCTTTCTGAAGGTATTTGCTATTGTTTGTGTTGTATGATTGATGTATGTTAATATGATGTATTTGGAGTCTGGAAGGGGTTGTGTGGATTTTTGTTGTTTGTGAATGATTCTATGGAGTTTTTTGTCAATGATGGATGAGGCTATGTTTTTTGAGGCTATGTATTTGATGGTATTGAGTTCAGTTTGGTAGTCAGTGGAGTTCATGGGTATGTTGATGAGTCTGTGAATCATGAAGCTGCATATGTTTGTGTTGGGTTGGATGGTTGGAGTGATTATGAATTATCATGTCTGTGGAGGTAGGTTTTCTGTAAATTTTGAATGTATGGTGATGATTTGTTTTGGTGATTGTGAGGTCAAGAAAGTTGAGAGAATTATGAATTTCAGTTTCCAAGGTGAATGTGAGATTGGGGTGGATTTTGTTGATGTAGGTGAGAAATGTGTGAACTTGTCTGGTGTTACCTTTGTACAGTACAATGATGTCATCTACATATCTGTGCCAATAAATGTTTTTTTCTGAATGTGGATTGTTAATGAGGATGTGGGTTTTTTCAATGTTGTGGATGAAGATTTCGGCACGGATGGGAGAGATGGGAGATCCCATTGGGAGACCTGTGGGTTGTGTATAGAATTATTATTGTGGGTGAAATAGTTTTGTTTTGTGATGGTGTTGGTGAGTGACATAATTTCATTAATGTGAGCAGGAGGTGTGTTGTTGTCAATTAGCATGTTTTTGAGGTAGAGGAGTGTTTCATCAGTAGGTATGATTGTGTAGAGATTTTTTATGTCAAATGAGGCGAGTGTTGAGTTGTGTGGAATGTGTATATCTTTTATTTTTTGAACTAAGTGTAAATTGTTTTTGATGGATGAGTGATGGTTGAATGTTATGTTTTTTCCAGCTGTCGCAGCACAAATACAGTGATTGAGCTACAAAAATAGAGGTTAATCGATAGAGTTTGGATACATGATCAACTTTTTCTCTTTGTTTTCGTTTATTTCACCTTTTGTTTGATTGATTTAATTTCTCTTTGTTTCTCTCACCTTGATCATAAAACACATTTGTTACTACATAACTCACTTTAATATTTAATGGATTTCATGTGTTGATGGAATAATTTTTTCAAGTTCATTGAAAAATTTCTATTCATCTTATCCAGTTATTCTTTGACTCTTTTTCAAAAATGATTGATGATGTATTCTCGAGATTTATTTTTGTTTAAAAGCTATTTCTGTTTCCCACAAAGGTTTTACCTTTGGGCTTTATTGATATGAAGAACTATAATTTTGTTTGTATTTGGTAGTATTGTATGTTGATAAAAAAGTTTCAAAATAAAAAATCAATCAAATGTTTCAAACCTTAATTTAGGTTTTCCATTTATATTAACATTGATCATGATTAAGGATTATTTACCATTATCTTGTTATTTTACCTCTGATTTGTATTTTTCTTCTTTAGACGTGGTTGAGTGGCAGAGTGGAGTTTGTCCAAACTTCGCCATGCTAAACAATGAAAAGTCTTCTATTCCTACGATTATAACCTACTGGAAAGCAGAGATAGTAAAATAATTAATCACATGGGTAATATTATATGATATGAGTGTATGACTATCTGAAATTTGAAGATTAAAAAAATAATCTTATTATAAGCTCAATAATATTTTAGTTTTAGTTATTAATTATTATATTCAACAATTAATTATTTTATTTTCGAGATAGTAATTAGCCATTTAGCAATTATTATTTGAAGCTAAAAAATTGATTAAGAGTTATTTATGCATCTGAATTAGAACTACAAGGTATTGGGTAGAAGCAGAAATATTATATACTAGCGCAAAACTTACAATTAGGCTGTAACTCTGATAATTAAAATTATTATTATTATTCACAGAATAGATTATGTACCTACTAGTTATGGTTCTTCATCCTTCGTGATGATGGCTGATCTCTTTTGATGTCACACAAATGTCAGTTTCAAAAAATAAACGATTTCTGACTTCGTGATAATCTCTCACTCTTTCGATCAACGCTCTCCTTTCTTATCTTCTCATTCTAATATTCTAAACCACCTTTAATCGTAGTCTGCTTTTTCTCTCTTCAACGCTTTTCATAATATCCCTCCTTTTTCAATCTCTACTACCTCTATCTCCTCCTCTACCACTTGCATTCTTTTTTAAACGTTCTTCGTCTTACCGTTTCTCTTCACATTTCATTCTCGCCTACTAGAACACCATCTTTCGCAGTATGTTTTGATTCTTCTAAAATAGGCGACCACTGTAGAATTTTATTTTTTAGTTCCGTGAGCAGATGAGGCACGTGAGACGTGACATCCTCAATCCTCGTCCTGGGGACATGCACGGTGTGTGAATGACCTTCTCTGGTCGCTTTGGAGCTCGCCAATGAGTGTTGTTGCCATCTAAAAAATGTCAGAGTCATGCATGTCAGATTTGGGAAGATACGCATTGGTGGAGAAACTTAGCTTGCCTTTCGTGCCTTGGGCTGCTTTGGATCAGGTAACTCTTTCTTTTCATCTGGAAGATAATGTTTTTCAAGATTATTATGATTTCATCGAGTCGAAAATGCATTTCAACTGCTCATGCATTGGTCATGTTTACTTACTGGATGACTGTTGGTGTCTGCATATTGATCTCTAAATATAATATGTCACCTAATTCAAATAACATTTTATTTAATAATCGTAGTCTAATTTATCTAATTTTTACGTTATGATATTTGTCTAATGCTTAAATAAAAAAAGAATAGTTGGGGAGGCAAAAGGTGTTTATTATTAAAAAATATTTTCATAACACCTTGAGATCAGGAGCGACTTTAGGAATTAGTTTTTGGGTATGCACAGTCTAGGAGAATCATTGTGGCTACCGTGGGGGGGGGGGGGGGGAGCAGAGAATCAATTGCTTATTTGAGGGAGTTTTTCTCTCATGGAAAATATTTTTATTTGATTATTATTGAGTGATTATTTCCCATTTTATTGTTGATTGGTGCTAATGGTGCATTCTGAAATTTGCTATAACATTATAGCAAATATTATAAGCATTTCTTTTCATCTTAGATATAGCACGTCTTATACTTATATTATTGACCTACATAAAAGCATATCACACTGGCACCTAAAGTATGGAAAATGTAGGCAGGATCACACTATGAAAATTGAAATTATTTTTAATCATATTGATCATGTACCATCACACATTAGCGATTGGCATGGTAATGTGGAGAAACAAAATTGACATTAAATCCTTATACTGTTCTACTGAGGTGAAGAATAAGTTCAACAACAAAAACGTTGGATAGCTCAGAGCTTCTCTTTTTATATCACTGTCTATTGCATGGAGAAAATAGCAGGTCGCTCTCACTTGGAGTTTTACGAAAGGTATTCTTGTAACAATGTTAGAATAATTTATACTTTCGATAGTCGCCTATGATCCATAGCTTAAAATTGGGGGGAGAGTCCAACAAATCAGCATAAAACATAGTTGTACGTGCCCGTATAAGGCTGATTACCATATTTCGTATAGCAAATATGGCCCCTATACTAAACTAACAAAGACAGGCATTCATACGAGGTATGAATTTAAAACAACACCGAAAATTATTTTCTCTTATACCAAGCGGAAACTTAAATTCCATTTAAGCCAAGGTTTCATGAACAATGGGTGTTGTTTTTGGTATATTAGTATGTTAATACCTGTTTAGTGTTAACAGACAATCCCCTCGATGTAGATTTATTATGGATGCTGGCTGAAAGAGGACTCAGCCGGAAAATGTTTTGTGAGTGAAGAATAGGATGATCATATCCCATCCGTCACAATAATTTTTAAATTTTCATTTGAGCCCATTCGATCTTGGTACATTCCAAGGTTTCGCGGAGGGTGTGTTATACGTTTAGAGTTGAAAAATGGACAATTTACCATTCTATTAAATAAAGTCTAGTGGGTCAACTTTGAGCGACTGCACAAGCTGCAGCGAAATGTTAGTTTGTCACTGCTGTGGGATAAAATAATTATAAATTAAAAATATAATTATAAAATAAAGCTTTCTCCTCTTCTGTTTTTCCTTTTTATTTGTGACGACTTCATATTCCTTAGCCTTTTCTCCTTCTTCTTCAACATCTCATCCTCTTCGTACCTTTCATCCTCATAATCATTTTCCTTCTCCGCTGCCATCTTCTTCTCCTTGCTAGCTTCTGCTAGCTTCTTCTCCTTGCTAGCTTCTGCTAGCTTCTTCTCCTTCTCCTCATTCTCATCCTTCTCTTCTTACTCCTCCTCCTTCTTTTCATTGTCCTCCTTCTCCTCCTCCTTTTCTTTGTTCTCCTTCTCCTCCTCTTCTTTCTCCTCCTCCTCCTCTTTTTACCCCCTCCTCTTCTTTCTCCTCCTCCTCCTTCTCTTTTTACCCCCTCCTCTTCTTTCTCCTCCTCCTCCTTCTCCTTCTCTTCATCATCATCATCATACATCTCCTTCAACTTCGTTTTCCTCTTCTACTTCTTTTTTATATATTCTTCATTTTGTTTTCTCTTCCCCTAATCAATCTATTCCTATTCATCCTGTTCCTCGGAATAATGCTCGATACTTTTATTTGTAATATTCACTCATTATCTTTCCAGTGAGGTATTCAACGTATTAACTTGGCATTCCGTATTTTTGATACAGAAACTACTGCAATTTTGGTTGATAAACTAGTACTCAGTTTATTCTGAAATATCCGAATAACGAGTTCTAATTAATAAATACAGCATTCAATCAGTGACACTAAACGAATTCTTGGAACATTACTGGAGATTGGAGCAAGCATAACATTACCGGAAATAAAACCTCGCTTCCTTTATCCGTTCCGTCGCTTGAAGCTTGACTTTCTTCCTTCTTCGTCCGGTTATTACTTCTTATTTTGGGCTACTCTCCATTTAGCATATGCTTTTAGGAGACAGCTGCTTGAAAATGGAGAAAGAGAGAGTGTGAGAGAGAGAGAGAGTGAGAGAGAATGGGAGGGAGAGTGTGAGAGAGTAACAGCGAGTGAGAGAAAGAATGATCAAGAATGTAATATTTTGTTGGCACTAGTGCAACAGCACGAGAAGTGCAACTGATGTCGATTTTGGAAATAAGAAATTAAGATTCAGTGAGAGAGTATATATTCGCGTGATCGACACCTAGAGTGAGAGAGAAAACAGATGGAAAAAGAAGAGAAAGAGAGAGAAAGATAAAGTTCAGAAGAGAAATTAGGGCTAGTAAGAAAGGGAAGATGCATTGCATTGAATGTTGATGATCAGTTGCCCTTCTTTAAGACTAGTTTCTTCACGAAATTCGAACACCTGGCCTTTGTCATGGCATCTGCCTGTTTTGACCAATCTAGTTTGCCACTCAGCCCCTCCCGATATTTTTTTGTTTCATTTGACTATGTTGTACGCAATATTCGAGCCATTTCTTACATGGTATGATGATCGTGGCGAATAAATATACGTATTCAATTTATAATACTCGTCCTATCATGTAAAGTTCATACTAATCGGTGCTTCAGTGGAAAATTTCGGGGTTTGTTCCTTCCTCTTTTCACACCACTCCCGGTTTTCTCCTGGTGAAACAATTTTTAATATTCATATTCCTGTATGTGAAAAAATCTATGATATGCCAAAAATATGATGTTGAAGATCCATCTTCTTTCCACTCATATAAAATAAAAACTTAAAAACACTTTCAAGTGGAAATTATTACTCACGTTATGGCGTGACGGCCGTTTCACTTTGTTGTCAAGAGCATCGTCAGACGACCCACAGCACACTCAGTACGCTCATTACTCAATAACGTGAGGCACAATTTCCACTTGAAAGTGTTTTTAAGTTTTTATTTTATATGCCGAAACTTAATTTGGAAAATTCTTCTCATCATTCAATATTCAATCTGAATTCCATAATTTTATAAGCTCGGATTACGATTACGTATATCTACTTACTTGGCTAATCTAAGGTAGGCTATACTATAGCTATAGGTCAAAAACCTCCAGTTAGAAGTAACTTGTATTGTCAGTTCAAATAAGCTGGGCAAGCGAAGTGATATCATTATAATAAACTTGACATTGAGAGCTGATTTGCAAGTGATATTCACGCACGAACAATAGAACATCAGTATGATTTCATATTGAAACCAATTACAAGCAAGCCACTTAGGTTAGTCAGCTTCCTGCCGATTCTCAAAAATGTTTTTCTGGTGAGGGAGGAACGTTATGGAAATTATTAGAGGATTATCAACTGGAATGAGCTATCATTGGCACTCCATTTCACAGTTAATTTCCATTCCATTTGAGCACAAACCCACACAATCATGAGGATTGTGAAATGTTGGGAGGCTAGATATTTTGCTGTTTCTTAATTTTCTCAACTCCCCCAAAACAAAGGTCGATAGGCCAAACCATATGATTTTTCAGCTAGTAGGCTATTTCCAGAGAAAATCGTATTGCTTGATCATGGAACCTACTACTTGTTGGAGTATCTTTTCTATTAAGTGCTGCTACAGGACGAATATAACTCTCCAGTTGATAGCAAATGTCAAGTAAACCTCTCCATTGAAATTAATGCTCGAATAATTTCTCAAGTTACACGATGTTCACGAGATAAGGGTATTAACTACGACAACGTGAGATATGACAGTATTATAAGGATAATAATACATTTAACAGTGCTAGCTATTAGCAATGAGAGTGCCTTGCGACTGACACTGAGCTTATTGATAAAGACAGAATGACATCCAATGGTGTGCTTTGATAACTTATCTAACCAGCGGGAAATGGGAAATGAAAGGTGCATTATGTGGCAGGAATAGACTCAAGATAACAAAATGTCTATGAATATTCCAATAAAGAAAGCTTGTAAATCGAGTTCAAATGTAGAATCGAACTGAAATTTATGTTTTTGGTTTATTGTACTGAATTTTGAGTTTTGCTTTTCCTGACAATGAATAATAGCGTCGAGTAGAGAGGCTCTAAGCTGGGTTAATTAATAGAGGGAAACTAACCCTCTAAAATATCCCCAGGGGGGGGGCAAAGGTAGATAGTTCCCTCTAGATTCAGATTTTTGGGATTGGAGGGGCCTGTGAATCGTGTAGATGAATATTCCTTTTATGAAAGTCCTTTTTTTAACTACACTTATTAATCAACTTAAATGGTTGTAACGTCGTTGTAAAATTATCAAGTTTTTTTCACTACAGCTACGGCACTTTTTTAGATTTTATCTCACCAAAATAGAAATAAAGGTCTCAAGGGATAGGTCCAAAAGCTTTAGGAAAGTCTCATTCACGTAGGCTACTAAAAGGCCTTAATATTTCCAAATTAAGCCTATTCAACTGTTAGTCGTCACTATGGTGATAGCCAACGAGGTAGTCTACTGAGCAACTGAGCTGGAATATCATTGAAGCTGCAAAATTTAAAAGGGATGAATTTTAATTAGATGAGAACTTTAGATCAATGGGACTCTGTTTAAAAAAGCATGCCTACTCACTGGTCTAAGCTCTTAGCCAATTATTTATCAATAAAATTCTGTAAAAGTGGGTCTGGTAATAAATATTGCTTTCATTAAATGTTCAATATTCCATGTTAATGATGTAATTTATCATCCAAGAATTTTCTATCACTCTTATTATAATAACGCGGTTGTAACATCATCAAGTTTTATCTGACATTATAACTACTTTGCTATTTTCAAGCTTTATTAAATAGCTCTGTCAAACGGTTTCTACAAAATTTTGACTGCATTTGAATGGAAATGGCAGATTGATTGACTTACAAACATTTAAAAAAATGAAAAACCTGCAGTGCAAACCAATGAAGACCTATTGCGCTATTAAGGACATTGCGTGCCAGTGAAGACAACTCAGTAAAAACAGTCAACTGAATATTTGATGAGATTTGTCCACAGCGAGGTGACAGTCTTTACATTGATGATAGGTAATGTAAACATTATCAGGCTAAACAATTTCGATAATGACTTGTTATTGAAGCTATCCACTCTATTAATACAGAGTAGAGCTTTGCCCTAATGACAGTCCGACCGTCAGCGACAATCAGTATTGATTTTGACGTCTATGAAGAGGGCTGGGAAGAAAAGTCTTGTCCCTCCACCTTGGGCGGCACGTAACAAAATGTATGAAAGGGAAACTTTTTTGGCACAAAGGGAAATTTCGTCGGCTCACAGAGTGGCATGTTTCAAGTCCATGCATAGCTAAAACGTGATAGAATTTCACTATTCCGAATTTATAAGCCTATTTGTTCAAGAGAAAAAATGTGGGAGGGCAAGAGGCAATACAACAGATTATCACTTATCAAAACTGATGATGATTTTTTTTTGGAGGTTGAAGCCCACATAGGTCTGAGACCTGTGCGTGGGTAATGACTTGGATGATGGTGATTGATGAGCTGAACCTACAGTTTTAGGTGGGTTCCGAACCACCGGGAAGTGATTTTATAGCAGAGAACAGAGTATTTTTTGCTGGCCAATCTAATCGGTCACCCTTACAAAGAGTGCCCACGAGTTTCGTAGCTTATCTCTGATTGAACAGATACCTGCTACGGCACTCGTCTATCACTTCAATTTTCTCACAATTAATAAATTAATTAATGTATGTAGGAGAAAATAATTGAAATAAAATATAGGAATTTGTATAGTGAAGAAGTGAAAAATAGATGAATATGAGAGAAGAAAAAGGAGATATGATAATCAAAAAATGCTGACGCTTCAAAAAGAGCGGAAATTTAAGATAAGAGAATATTAAAACGTAAAGCTTATCTCTATCTGATTGAACAGATAGGCCTACCTGCTACGGCTCACAGCTATTCACTTCAATCAGTTGATAATAAACCACTAAACTTTAACAGATGTAGAGCAGGTTGTAGACTTTTGTTGTAGAGCAGGAGTAGAGTCCTTTCAATCTAGGAACTACGCATTTTGGGCTTTGGGAATTAGTATTTAGTGGGATTTTTAATGAAGGTATTATTCAATGCCATTTATGAGGAAAGGTCTTCTAAAAATGCTATAAAATTGGGGCCCAAAACAAGACAAAGGTTTTCCTAGGATCATGCTGAAAAATTTCCAAAATTTGAAGTTGGTGTTAAAACACTTTTGTCAGAAGTTTGTTGCTGTGTGAGAATCACAGAGAAATAGAATATCTTTTAAATATTAAATGAAATGATAAGAAATCAGATTTTGTGATAGAAAACCAAAACTTGGTTTATTTTCGAATCCATCCTAAAAGTAAAAAATTCCAATAGTGTAGTTATGAGCACTTAAAAAGGTTAAATTTGAACACTTAAACTCCATGGCTATGGCAGCTTTTTTACTAAGCTTTGTAATTTTACAAAAAATCAAATATTTCAAAAATCTTGTAAAATGGTGTTGAAAGTTTTTCACAATTTTTATAGAAGTTTTCCGGATTTTCCGAAATTTCCTCATTTGATAACTGGTCTGCAGTCGACGCGATTTATAACTTTATTATCTTTTTCAAAATGTGTTGAACTTCATAACCTAAAAGCAGAGGAAGTAAGGGAATTTAGGGTGACGAAAGGGAAATTTACAGCCGTAGCCGCACCTGATACCGGCCCCGCCAGAAATAGTGCTCAGTTTTTCAGTACGTAATGGTTCGAGCTTACGAGCGTTTCTGATATCACAGGAAAAGTGCATGGTGTTCGGTTCGACTAAATCTGTGATGCTGATTTGGTTTGATCTGTGTGAACTTTTGTGATGCAATTAATTATTTTCAATAAACAAACAAAAATGTGATAGTGCTAGCCTGTTTTATCTCCAGTGTGAAAGTGCATGGTGCATGTGATGCATTTCTTGGGAATGGTCAACAATAACTAGGTTGTGATATCAATAAATTTTATCAGTGCCAGTTCGATGTGCATTTAAAGTTATAGTTCCTACAAAAAGAATATTTCTATCGTAGTGCCTTTGTTGGAAAATGGTAAGCTGATAAATATCAAGTTTCTGCTATGAGGTATAAAAAAGGTGTAGATTCGAATATGAATTATACTTCTTAAATAATAGATTGAATAATTAATGAAATACAAACTCCTTGAAAGTAGCCAAAGCCGTAAGCCAGTAAAAAATAAATAAATGATGATGAAATTGATAAATGTATACATGGATAGGCTAATGCATTCATTTGGAGTAGCCTATAGATTGTTGAGACGGGCTAATCTATTTTGAACAAGAGTTCAGGTCAGAATATTTTGAACGAGATGATTCAGTTCAATGGCATTTGATATGCGTTCAACAATGGAGGGTGTTTTGTTAATAATTAGGTATCAGGCAATATTTTAATCAATGTTTTCCATAAAATACGATACTACAGTAGGTACCCCTACACACAGATGACGACACACACAAATCAAACTTCATTCTTATCTAAATATCAAAAACACTTGCATTTAAATTACAAAACTTACAAATGAGATTACGGAAAACATTAATCAAATAATTTATATAATAAAAATGAGCAAATGTGATCTACACTCTACACTCTAATAATTGTATTTGCATTCCACACAATTGATAATAATAAATTAATTACATTTTCGAAAAACCAGAGTCCGTAAAGTGTTGTAAAATGATAGTTATAATAATAATTATTTGAATATCCAGCAATATCCATCTTAGTTTGATTCCACCAAATCAACCATATTGCTCATTTGATAAGTTAAGTTACACCTCATAAAAAGGTCAATCAGAATAAAATTTCACTTTTCTTAAATTGCTAAAGAATATGATGATTGAAAGTGGTATTTGACTGCTTAAGAAAAATAATAAAAAGATTAGATAAATTATAAAGTTGAATTTGAAATAATACAGTAGGCTACTCTCATACTCACAGAACTGAATGTTTATAGGTACGGTAAATATCATTCAATACAACGTTTCTTACGGTGAACTGCTTTACATGCTGAAACACATAATATTAGTGAATTAGCAGGAATGATATTGGGCAGATGAGATAGTATGAGTATTGTAGCTTATTGATTTCAAAAATTTATAGGATAGATCGACCATAAGGGAAGTGATAGCCGCGAGGCGTAGCAGGTATCTGTTCAATCAGATAGAGATAAGCTGCGTGCTCGTAGGTCCTGTTTGTAACGGTGACCGATTAGATTGGCCTGCAAAAAATACACTGTTCTCTGCTGTAAATCACTTCCCGGTGGTTCAAAACCCACCTAAAACTGTAGGTCCAACTCATCAATCACCATCAACCAACTCATTACCCACGCACAGGTCTCAGACCTATGTGGGCTTCATTCTCAGAAAAACAAATAGTGGTCTGGAATGGTTCGTCATTAGGGTCAGATAACTTCTCAATTTCACCATTTAAAATTTGAAAAATGGTTGATCTATGGCTTGTAGTATTTTTTAAGGAATACATTGTTGTAATACAGTATTGCAACTATTTTTTTACAATCTCTACGGATGTTTGACATTTGATAATAGTATTTGGTTTTCAGGAAATACATTGCCACTATTGCAGGACTAGTTATTTTTCTATAAAGATTTAAGGAGAGCAACAATGCCTTCTTTTTCTCATTGTTTGGATGAGATGGGCAGTATACGTTAGGCTTTTTAAGGGGGCTTGCAGAGTAGAGAATGCAATACTCGATGATAATCACCGTCGCTAAATTAAACACTATGAAAAGTGGTATTTACACTGCTCCAATACTATGAGACTCACCATTCCACAGCATATGTTTGATTTTGCAATGGTGGTTTTAAAATCAAGTACTGGATTCTCTACTATACAAACATATTTTGCTATGCATACTTTATTGTGAAGCATTTACCCAAATTTCAATTTGAAAGCCGTGGGAACTCTTAAACTATTTTACAAGCTTATTATACATAAATAGTTTGAAGATGGCTATAGTATTAATGAGTGTCATAATATAAGAAACAACTTCAATCAACAAGAAACGTTTATTTCTATTAGTTTTGTTGAATCAATAAAGATCAATTGAATAGCTTCTCAATAAAGAGGAATTCCATACTGGACATCTGACTGAATTTATTTGATGAATGAATTGTTTTGACCTCTACAACGAATAGGGGCTTCATTAATTTTCTTCCATGTAGCATGCATCTTTTTCCATAAATTTCCCCAAGAGTATAAAATATACAGTAGTTACAAGTTTAGGATAGGAAAATGTTTTTTTTATAAATATCAAGGAATTATCAAAATTGAATTAAATTTTTTTTAAAGTTACTTACTTGACATGAGTAGCCTAAAATGAAACTAAAATATGTGTCGAAAAAATGAAGCTTATTCATTTCTGCTCTACAGTATTTCATTTTTGTTATTTTGATGAAAATGAATGATAATAAATTTAGTGAAGGAGAAATGGAGCAAACTCCAAAGTATAATAATGTTAGAACAAAATTCAAACAGCTTCCATTCATTAATAGGCGTTTGATATTTTTGCCTTTCATTTATTTATTTCTTCAAAGTCCACTTATTAACAAAATAAATATTAAGAAAACTAAACTTAGACTAATATAAAAATAACTAAATAAAATAATGAAATTATTTATTGACAAAATATAAAACTATAAAATAGAAAAATGCTATATTAGATAATGAATAAATCATTTGAACAGTTATAAAAATATCATACAAAAATCAATAAGGTCTATGAGATTAATAACTCATGATTTTTTCCTATTGTTTTTATATTTTAATTGATATATCAGTATTGCTTCATTGGTGACCGTGCTGCTATGAATTGATGTTATAAGCATTATCATTATTTAATCGGTGATTCGGAATCCACGTAAAATTTTAGGTCCTCCATAACATGGTGCAAACGATGAGGTGGAACCACCGTTTGAAAGGGTAGGGGTCTCCACACCGATAAAAGCCATACGCTTATTAATTTTTTTTAATATCATTGCTTCATTGTACTGACAGCTATTATTGTATGCTTTTCAGTTATTTATTTCATTAAGAGCAGTTTTGGACTCTCGCCTCTGGATTCTACTAGTCTGATGCATCTTTGCAATTATTGTATTATTTTCTCAATAAATAAATAATTGTAATTCTTTAATTGTATCGTTTTCTTTTCTCTGTAATGATATTGCATTTTTATCTACTTTTTGTAACCTTAAATCAAGTTGTTTTAGATTGAAACCTTTTTTGAATGATAAGACAAGAACTCATTCTCCACATACAACTAGCTGTTGCCCATGTGGGGGGGACGTTCTTCTGAATTCATTTTATGAAGGAATTTTTGTACATTCTGTTTACGTCAATGTTTTCATGAAAGAAAAAATAAAGCAATCTAATAAATAACTTATGATCATAGAGACTTATTTATACAGTGCGTTCATTAAGTCGCGCACATCCAAATAAACGAGTCTGTAAATAATGTTTTTTTTTATATTAGTTTAGTGGCTACCGCAAGACAGCACCACTGGTAATATAAACAATAGATGTAGAGCACATTATTGTGAGTACAGGTTAGAACAGGTCTACAGTATTGTTTAGATTATGATAGGTAAACATGTCGTTTTACCAAGAGCAACGAGTGTTCCTTCTTGAACAGTATTTAATGCCTCTAGATTTTTTCCTGTGGGGTTATCTTAAAGGAAGGGTTTATAGAAATTGGCCTCATACACTGAATGAACTGAAAATGAACATTGCAACTGAGATTAACAATATCAATGTAGGCATAATCCACAGTGTTAACAAACGTGCTAAAACGAATTCTTGCGTGTGTTAATGAAAAAGCAGCCATTTTGAACGTATGCCATAAGACATAAAATGTTGGAAATAAGTTTATATGTTATTATATGAATATATATGTTTATAAAAGTTGTAACAATAATAAATAAATAATACCAAATGAAATAGATTACTTCAAAACCTTTTTGATGCGCGCGACGTAATTAACACTCTGTATAATAGATACAGGATATTTATGCAACTTACTAGGGGCTTGTAGGGGCAAAAGCCCCTAAAAAACCAAAATACATAAATTTTTTATCAACCTTCATTGGTCATTTATAAATAAGCAATGATTTTCTAGCATTATAATATAGTTTACAACACAAACTGTATACAATATATTATATACAGTAGATACATTTACATTTAAATGGTGGTTTTTAGGGACAATAGCCTCTAAAACAGTAAACTTTTTTATTTTGAAAATAATAAGTATAAAAAACAATTAAAATTTGGTTTAATTCAAGTTTTATTTACATGAATAGAAATCACTACTTACTTATTGCATTTGATAATTAGTCAGAACCTCTTGATAAACTATGTTTTTTGTATATGAATTGTTTTCTGTATTGTTCTGTTCTCCTGTATTTGCCATATATACTCTGATTCCATCTGATGACCTTACTCTGCTAAATGCAACATATAACTGTCCGTGTGTAAAAACTGGTTTATCTAAGTAAACTCCAGCTTTCTGGAAGGTTTGGCCTTGTGCCTTATTGATAGTTATAGCAAAGGCAAGTCGTAAGGGAAATTGCAGTCTTGACATGTGGAAAGGCATGTTAGGATCTGTTGAAATAAGCTTTATTCTAGGCAAAAATATTATATTTCCCTTTCCAGATCCCGTAATAATTTCTAATTTTATGCATTTCTCAAACATGCTTAATACGATTAACCGCACGCCATTAACCAAACCTGACCCCTGCTGTAGTTTAAAAGTAAACAAACTGAATTCATAAAAAGTACAGCTGGCTATGAGTACACAGATATACAACTATGACAACTCTGTGGCACAGCTGTTTTAATTTCAAAAGATGTAAACAAATTAAACCCCATGTTGTTTTAATGGGAAAAGTTTTATTCTGTTGCGAATTTATGGTGAAAAAATAAGAAAAATGAATAGTTTTCCCTCAAAATTCACGTCAAGACCTTTAAAATAAGACCCCTCCCATCCTTCTACGGCCATCCAGTCACTCACAATTTCTTTACAAAAATTTGACTTACGGAATTATATATTAAGATAATAGGAATTTGGAATATTAAAAAAACAGAAAATAAAAGATTTAAGCAAAATGATATCAAAGCAAATGAAAATAAGAATAATAAAAACTTAAAAACACTTTTAAGTGGAAATTGTGACTCACTCTATGACGTGACGGCCGTTTCACTCTGATATTAAGAGTGAAACGGCCGTCACGCCGTTAATTTCCACTTGAAAGTGTTTTTTAAGTTTTTATTATATATTAGTGGAAACAAGATGGATCTTCAACATCATAATATAGAAAATAAGAATAGTGTTGATGTGTAATATGATGCATGTATAATATGATAAAATACTTCAACTAATAGTTGAATCTTAAAAACATTTTTTTTCATTTTAATATATTATGCGATGTATTTTATGATCTAGAGTTGAATCGTAACGCAATTAAATAACTATTGAATAACTATTAAACATGATATCATACTGTTTATGGCAACTAGGGATTAAATTTTGATTTAAATTTCCGTTGCAGATTCGTTATGAAGGTGAAAGATGAGCTGCATCCCCTGTGTAGTGGAAGGGGATGGCTGCAGTATCCCTTTGGAGGACTTTGACCGATGGACGGACAACCTGCACCATGTTGTGGAGAGCCGTGATGGACGCCGCTACTTCCGCGAGTTTCTTACCTCCAGGTTTCTCGAAGAGAGTGCCGCCGCCCTTGAGTTCTGGGAGCGCGCCGAGCTCATGCTCAGGAGTCCGCATCAGCCCAAAGGGTCAGTCAGTCATACTATTATAGTCAAGAGAATCATCTTTGAGTAATAGTAAGACACTTCGTTGATACTAAAATACACAAAAAGAGTAACTCATAAGTTGAAGAGACAGAAAATAATTGACCGAACGAAGAGAGATCTCTGATTAAAGTCAACTGTTTTGCATTCTGAATAATAAGACGAAATTGTCACAACCACATTTATTAAAAATATTGAGAAACTAGTTTCGTTCCTGGATTTCTTGTTCCATGACGAACTGCGTTGTTAATATTAACTTTTCAAGTGAATTAAACGACTTGCAGTCAAATTTTTATTAAAATAAGTACTATTTCACTTACTTCTGTAGGCCGAACGTTTTCGAGTTGTTAAAACCCATCTTCAAGGCATCCTAAATATCGATGTTGGTTTGTTGGTTACATTTTTTTGACCACATACAGAAACCACAGTTATTCTAACCAACAAACCAACATCGATATTTAGGATGCCTTGAAGATGGGTTTTAACAACTCGAAAACGTTCGGCCTACAGAAGTAAGTGAAATACTACTTATTTTAATAAAAATTTGACTGCAAGTCGTTTAATTCACTTGAAAAGTTAAAACTAGTTTCGGTTGTTATACCATTATCAATCATCTCAAACTAAAACTAAAGTACAGAGTAGCTTAATATATACTCAACATATAATGATACTATTGGCTAACCGAGAATATACTCTGTACTTTAGTTTTAGTTTGTTTGAGATTGATAGTGGTATATCAACCGATCTAGTTTTTCAATATTTTTAATAAATGTGGTTGTGACAATTTCGTCTTATTATTATTCATTATGGATACCTTCCACAATATCATCTTCCCCACTACAAAAAATGTTTTGCATTCGTCTGTCTGTCTGTTTGTAACGCATTTACGGTTTAACACATGGATCAAATTCTATGACATTTTAATTGATAATTGATTTTATTGAGCCAAAATACAATCAATGTAACATAGGCCAACCCGATTAAACAGATCAGATAAATTATTATGAATAACTGTCAACACATTACAAAACAAGCATAGTATAGTAGAAATGCTAACAAAGATATATATGAACTACTTAAGAACTACAAACATATTTTAAGATAAACGACTAAATAAAGCCTAATCATTCCGAGTAATAAGCACATTATATTTATAGATTAAAAGTAAATAGAATTCTAGTAAAAAGTTGCATGGATCATCCTTCAAGGAATGATCAGCGATGTGTAAGGGTTTTCTAAATTTGGTTGTATTTAAAGGATATTTAAAAGGAAGGACACTCAGCTTTCTTCTTCATAGATCATATTATTCTCATTTAAATCATAAGGGGAGACTGATGTTTATAATATTAGATTCTCCATCATACGCAATTGGAGTCAGATTTCAAGATATCCCTCAAGTCCTCTTATTCATCTGGTTGAATCTTCATATGAATTGAGTTACTATTCATAAGACTAACATATTTGTTTTAGAGGAACAAATCATTTCTAATATTCCAATAAAGTATAATAACAATTGTGGGAAGTGCTAGCCGTGCGCCGTAGCGGGTATCTGTTCAATCAGATAGAGATAAGCTGCGTTCTCCTGGACACTCTTTGTAAGGGTGACCGATTAGATTGGCCAGCAAAAAAGACAATGTTCTCTGCTGTAAAACCACTTCCCGGTGGTTCGGAACCCACATAAAACTGTAGGTCTAGCTCATCAATCAACATCATCCAACTCATTACTCACGCACAGGTCTCAGACCTATGTGGGATTCAACCTAAAAAAATTGATAACTAAGTAAATTTCTGTCGCCGAAATACGACGGGTTCCTTCCTTAAGCTCGAGCTTGCACTGTTAGGGAAGTAGTTCTATATTGTATTTTTTCTTTTTAATTTTTTACAGTGTAACTTTTTTTATATTTTATTGAACTACGCATTGTACTTAGGATTAAATAAAGAAAAATTAAAATGCAAATTTAATAATTAATAGTGTTATATAAATTCATTCATCAGGCATTTGAAATCTGATCTGTTTGAGCAATCGGCTTCTGGAAAATATAAAAGCAGCCTTGGTGATGTGATACTTTGTACCTTTTTTTTTTTGGAGGATGAAGCCCACATAGGTCTGAGATCTGTGCGGTGGGTAATGAATTGGATGATGGTGATTGATGAGTTGGACCTACAGTTTTAGGTGGGTTCCGAACCACCGGGAGGTGATTTTACAGCAGAGAACAGTGTCTTTTTTGCTGGCCAATCTAATCGGTCACCGTTACAAACAGGACCTACGAGAACGCAGCTTATCTCTCTGATTGAACAGATACCTGCTACGGCTCGCGGCTCGCGGCTTTGTGGTGCCTTTTGTAGAAAACAAAAGTATGAAATACGGTAGTCTATACAAATTGAATCTAGGGTTGGTTTTGTGAATCTAGTCTGATGATTGTGTTTTATTTTGCAATGATAATTATCATTGATTACATCGAGTATGTTCCTCTGTGCGAGCACCATTTTTTATGGGCGTGATTTCTACTGCTCACAGAACTACTAGTAAAAACTAGATTAAAATTCATCGACACAGCAAAGCTAACCTGGAGCCTGGAGCGCTGGCCGACCATAACATTAATAATATTTATTTATTCAGGACAATAATGCAATCAAGTAGCGATGCAACAGGCTTTCGCCCACAATACTATTATAATAATATGGTATAATATAATAATCACAATAATAATATATCAAACAGTGAAAATGCCAGAAAAAACATCGTTAGAGAATAACAGCTTATGGATTGGTTATCAATTCTGTTAATAAATATGAATACAAAGAAGTCAACTTACGATTAAAAAGTGAATCATCCAAGAAAAATAATGTAAAAAGAAATTTAAAAAATATATGGTATTAGACGAGAACATGAGATTATGAGATAATGTCTACTTTCTCTGATCCGATTTTCTATTTTGTTAGTAATCAATTTTCAATATTTATTATTGTCAATAGATCATTAGGTGGAGCATTGATTAATTTACAGCAAATATGATGGGTTTGGTGCCTGCACATACTTTTACTACTATTTGGTATGAAACACCAAATATCATGGCGGGAAATGTGATCTGAATTGCTAAGAATATGCAGATAAGAAATTTCATCGGTGACAATCAATAGTCCAGTAGTATAGTTTAAAATGTGAAACATTTTATTAACTGCTATAAACATCTACATAATATGACTGCTAATGATACTACAGTTAGACTAACCAATGTATTATAGGCCCACTCAGGAAATAATCTATGAATCAATCAATCAATCAATCAATCAATCAATTTATATACAGTATCATAACAACAAAGGTCCTCCTAAACCATTAGGTTTTTCAGGAGGTGCCATATATTGATTTAATACAAGTAAATACTATTCTTGAACATACTAAAAAGTCAGAATTTTCAGATAACACAACCTTCAATCCACTTGACACAGTAGGCTACAACACTTTGGTACATTACACTAACGATTTCACTTCATAAATAGTTATTTATGTATTAAGAGCGTGAAGCGCGACTTTATCGCTCGAGCCAAAACATTTACTGCGCGACGCGTAGCGGAGCGCAGTAATTTTGCGAGAGCGATAAAGAAGCTTCACGCGCGAATTGCATACAATATTTTTCCTAAAACTGCAGTTCTGGATTCCAACACAATAAAAGCTTGTAGTTTGTAACATCACAGACCGTGCGCGGATTTGGTTAGCGTACGCTATTTTTGAGGTTATGTGAATTTCACGGATTCCGTGATCCACCAATGAGAAGGCATCAAAATCAAAACAGAAGCGTAAAGAAAACAGCTGGCGAGCGTAAAGTACTTTACCGCTTGCTGAGCAGTAAAGAGGCATTTTACAATTAGTTTTCAGTACGTAAAGAACTACTTTACGAGCAGTTGTAGGAAAAGATTATTTATAATTTGATTATAAAAACTATAAATTTAGCACTGTTGGGAATGACAGAAAGAGCGAAAAATCTGTTTATTAATGTAAGTATTCTATTCAATTATCCCATTTTAATTGTTATCGTGTGTTAATAAATGAATAATTTAATTAATAAATCAGTACATTACTTGAATATTGATACTCTGATCATCTCTATCTATAAAAGGATGATACCCTGACTCACTCATCAACGCAGAGCCAAAACTACTAGGCCTATGAACTCGAAATTTCGTATGAACAATCCTTATAGGATTTCACTGTGCAATAAGAAAGGATTTTTCAAAATTCGCAATTTTATGGGTGTTTTTAGGGGGTTAAAGTTTTTCCTATGCAAAGCAAGGGTACATGGCTAGCTAGCTTACTGGGATCTTTTAATCATATGGAAAATAATTTGAAATTTTTCCATCTGCTGTACACGCGGTTTCGATGGACAAGCTGTTTGTGTGTTTTGCAAATCATCATTCACCTAACCTACTGAACTTGCCGGCCAAACAGCTTAAAGGAACAGCTGATAGAAGTAACAGTTTTTAATAATATGGCAGGCCCCTTACCGGCGTTATTTACGCTGTCTGGAACGCAAAAACTTTGCATGTAGGATACCGTGCAGTCGGAGCCTTGCAGTATGTAGGAAACATATGACTGGGTATGATGATAATTATGACTGATAATTATGCCGGGTTAATCAATGCAGCTAGAAATTTGAAATGTATTCTCAGTAGGAGGTGGCGAATAATAAAATAAAAAACCTAGCTTCTACTCTAATATTCATGGAAGGTTTAAATTTGAAATGTTCATTGAGAGGTGGTGACTAAGGTCTTACTGTGTAAGAAAACAACGAAGGAGGCCTCTCTGATCAGCTGGAAGAGCCGTAGGACTAACTTCTTCCCTAATAGCCCTAGAAGGTTGAAATTTGAAATGTAACCTCAGTGGGAGGTGACAAATAATAAAATCAAGAATTTTTTATGAGAACGCAGCAACGCGCGTCGGGCCAGCTAGTATTCTCTAAAATAAAGAAAACGAAAATTGCAGTTTAATTTAGAAGGATTCTGGATTTCTTGTCCCATAACGATCTGCGTTGTTAATATTACTTTATGGTAAATTCAACGACTTGCAGTCAATTTTAATTGAGAACGAATAATATTTTTACTCATTTTTGGCCAAACGTTTTCGAGTTATTGAGACAAATGATATTGACTCAAACATTTTTGGCCAAAAGTTAGTAAAAATATTTTTTATTCTCAATTAAAATTGACTGTATGTCGTTGAATTTACCATGAAAAGTTAAAATTAAAAGAATCCTTATTGCTCAAGAACCCAAGAACCTCCCCGTGACAGTGAATTTCCGATTTTCTTCCATGCTTATTGTGAAAAGTAAAATGAATCTTATTGATCAAATAATTATTTGAGAGGAGTAAATAATTTTAGATCTACCAACTTCATCAAGTAATCTCAATAAGTTTATTTGGGATTGATAATGGTGTAACTGTGAGAGGAGGTGCTATGCTGTTTCGGAATTTCAATAATTTGATTTTTAAATCTTAATTTAATTTCTTATAATAATTTCGCATCTGCACCTGTCCGTTTCATTTTGTGGACTAATTGTTTGAGGTTAATGTTACAATGTAGAGCATTGTAGATTATGTTGTTTTTTATTGTGATAATTTGACTTGAGCTATCAATTTATAGCTTCAATTCATCGTTTCAGTTTATATACTTTATGTTTAAATCTTAATTTTAGAAATAGAACTTTGACAAATCACATGTCAAATGGGAGACATCCCAGACAGTAGCGTAGCGAAAAGTTTTTAATGGTGGGGGGGTTATCAGAGATTTGCCCCCCCCCCCGGGGGGTCTGGGGGTATGGAATACCCCCCAGTGCGAGGGGGGTCCGGGGGTCCTCCACCGGGAAAAATTTCATAAATAATCCCTCTAATATCGTATTCCAAGGGATTCTAGACTCATATATAGAAAAGCTTAAATCCATTCATTTTAGTCCACATTACAGGACAATTTTTGAGTTTTCGATGTTGAAAGCTTGATTTGAGGCCTAAAAAAAATAATTTTATACAATTATTCATTAAAATGAAGTTTATAGATTGGGAAAAGTGAAAGCTTAAATTGAATAAATCATTGCTTTTATACATCGTTTGCCTAAGAACTTGAACCCAATTTCGTATATTGTTAGTTCATTAATTAGTTGTGAACAAATTTTAATGTATGAAATATAAAAAAATACTACTTTTATAGTGCCAATTTAACAAGTTATAGTGGTTTCAAATTATTTTTTCATAGACATTTTAGTGGCCCTGGGCAGAGTTGTGGCTGGAGGTTCCCTTACACTTTCACCCTATACACCAATTTTCGATTAATGACTCGATTTCCCAACTAGCATTGATTATTTCTTCCAGCTATTGTACTCAAAAGACTGTAACTAATTTGAATGTTTTTTTTTTTTTAATTTAAAAGATAAAATTCGAGTGTAGGCCAACTGAAAACCATTCCATGAAATATGAAAAAGCTGTGGCAGCTAGGGAAAAACCACTGAGTGGCACCTGAGAGAGAACTTCTGTTCTATTTTTGTGTAATCTCTTGAATTCGCATTGAACTATCCACTAATACTGAAATATGTAAAATGTGTAAAGATATAAAAATTATTATGACTTTGAATGGAACTTGATTTAACTTGCAAAGAGACATTGAAATGATAATACATTCAATTCCAAACTTTAACTCATAGTAATTTTGTATTTACATATAGATGGTGACGGAGCCCTAGAACATTTGGGATTCTGAGGGTTCTCCACCAGAGAAAAAATTGTATTCCAGGACTTGAAAGTGGAACTCTAATCTTTTTTGTGGTTATCAACCTTTTATTCCCTCATATTACTAATAAATTATTATACGTTATAAAAAAAATTATTAATTTTGTTGATTGATTCATGGCGTGACAAATTTCACGATCACAACTAATTCTATGGGGTATCATGTCTGAACAGTAACAGAAATGAACATTTGAAGCCCATCTGCATAAATATTAAGAGACCTTTTCTCCTTTCAAGCCTACTGTGTCATTCAAGTGGTCTGGGGGACCTTCAAACCCATGTTTGGGGGCTCCGAAAATACTGGGACTTGCCAATTTCGTGGGGCCTTTGAAAGCTTAAAGCTGAGGAAATTAGGGGACCCTGGTATATAAAAGCTGAAATTTGAAATATTCTAAATGCAACCTATTTGAATGACTATACTGGAATTAAAAACGGGCCCGCAGCGCCAGGGGCCTCTATAGGGTCTGTTAGGCTTCTAAGGGGCCTCTATAGGGTCTGTTAGGCTTCTAAGGGGCCTCTAGAGGTCTAAACTGGAGAAAAAATGGGCCTTGGAGGCCCCTAGCTAAACAATTCGGGCCCCCTTTTTTTTATTTTCGTTTTGTCACTTGCTTACATTTGTAAAATTATGTGGCCCCTTGACGTTGAGGCCCAAGGAAACTTGCCTTGTTCGCCCCACACCCTCTGTAAACTTAATTAATTTTTTCTAGTTAATTAAAGTATTTAAGAAATTAAAATTTTAGTATTTTTTCTAGCTGTAGCACTTCACGTATGAAAACGTTTTTACTTCCAGTAACCGATATTACTATTGACGCCTCCCTACTCGTTTTTGGGTCCTCTTTTGCAGGCTCAAGGGGGGTTGTAACCCGGAACCCCCCCCCCCCGTCACTACGCCACTGATCCCAGATTATAATGTGCTGTGACGATTTCTAAATAAATAAATATAAAAAAAAACAACCGAAACTAATATCTCACTATTTTCAATAAATGTGGTTGTGATATCTTCGTCTTATTATTCATTACTCTTTTTTCCTTCTTTAAATAACAAAATATATCTATCATAGTCAATCATTCTTCTTGTTAAAAGACATTTTCATATTGATTTTCGATTTTTTAGTCTGTTGGATACGCCCCAGAGATTAGGTGTGCTATTGCACAAAGTGGGACTCAACTGATGCTAACCTGCTAAAATTCCGGTGGTTTGGAACCCACCTAAAGCTGTAGGTCTAACTCATCAATCGCCATCATCCAATTCATTACCCATGCACATGTCTCAGATCTCAGACCTATGTGGGCCTCATCCTCAAAAAAAAATAATTGAAAATTGCTTGTAAATTAACAGTTGCACTATGATGGTTTCATTATTACTTCACAGATAACGTTAGTTTAGTTATTTTTCTGAACAACAAAATAATGTGCAAGATCGTATTCACATGGGTTTAGATGTTGAAGTAGTCAACAGATTGGTGATTGATTGTTCTTTTGTGTGTTGGCTACTATAATAATTGTAGACACTGGGTCTGAAAGAGCTAATACTTTAATTTTATCCCCAACAGACATGGAAGAACAGCAAGCGTGCACTTGATGAGACTGCAAAAAGAGGCTAAAGACCTAGTCGATATGGCTGAGGACAAAATGAACTTCGACCTGGCTCAGATGAGGTGTCTCTACGATGCCATTGAGTCCGGCAAAGAAGATAAAATCAGGTCGACGTTCCAGGAAGCCATGCAGAGTGCTTGTGAGCTCCTCAATGATGATTATCAGCTGTTCAGACAGCATCTTCTCAGGCAGAGGCGTCTTCTACATGAGAAACGATGAGCTGTTTTTGTTGGTCATGTACTTATATATAAACAGTGAAATTCGTGTGTTATCCGTTATTATTTTGTTCCTTCTTCAAGTACATGATTTATGTATGAGTATTAAAGTCTAGTTATATATTTTTTATTGCCTCAATAATTTATTTTAATATACCTATAAGATTCACCTTAATTGTAACATAGCTTACGTATAACATTGGAGGGAGGTTTTTATAGTGTACAAGAGTTCCTTTCACATCAAAATTAAGCCTCACCTCAACTAACTGATATAGTAATTATGGTATCTAGTGTATAATTGTTGATCTGACTTGTCTTATACTCCTTAACTGGAGTCTCCAAAACGTAATCTACAAAAAAAAGGATTCAAGCATTGACAATGTGCAACTGAAATAAATTTTTGTTCCACATAAACTTAACTGATGTACATTTGAGGTATAAAATGCAAATAATTGCTATGAAATATATTTTATAATGAAAACGATAAACAAAGAATGTGTACTGGATTGCTTATTTTGAATCGTTATTACCTCAAAAAATTTACAAAAATTATGGACGGCACATGAACCTGATCTTTTTACAAAGCTAAAAACAAATAAGATTAAAAAATATAACTGATATAACATGACATAAGTCATCTTTGGATGACTTGCTTATTGGAAAACGATGCTCATATCCTTTTTTTAATTAAAAATTGAAAAAATATAGAACAGTTAAAATGTAGACATATATGTCCATCATAAAAACAATAATCATAGAAAGTTCAAACACGAAAGGAGAAATGCACTAGCCTAGATACAGAAAATTCAAAGTCTTTAAATAAATAAATAAAAGTATTTAAATAAATTCTTGGATTTCTTGTTCCATAACGGCCTTGAAGATGAGATTCAATACCTCGAAAACGTTCGGCCGAATGTGAATACATTTATTATATATTCACAATATAAAACTGACTGCAAGTCATTAAATTTACAACAAAAAGTTAATCTTTAAGTAACTTGCTTATTGGAAAAAGGTTTCTTTGAATCTGAGGAAAAGATCCCATAAAAAATTAGCCTACTTCTTGGTGGATGAAAAGGAAGCACCTCGAGGTCTAGATTGTGTGAGGATACGACTCACATCATTTAATCAATCAATTAGATAATTCAAGATGGTAGACGAAAAAATAGTTTTTCTTTTAGAAAGAGAACAGAATATATATTCCTCTACGTTTCACTAGTTAATTAATATTCACCTGTCTACTTGAATTAATTATGATGTCTTACGTCAATACAAAATTTAGTTGCAGGTGAAAAAAATGATTGATATTATGAAGGCGATCCATGCCAATATTATTCGAGCAATGAAAGCTTATATAGAGAATACGCAGCTTAATTGAATGAGGCTTTCCATATCGATCATTGAAGAATCGATTGAACACTGCCCTCAAGACAACCTCACTGTCCTCACCGCAGTGTAAGCTGAACATTGTAGCCATTTGAAATCTCGACCATTAAGCCCAAAGAGAGATTCATTTCTTGAAACTGAGTGTTGGTGGTGATTTTATACTTTCTTATAAGTGTCGTCGTCACAATCTTCATTACCATCTGACTCAATCTCTGACCTGGAAACAACAAGTAATGCTATTAGTATTCTTTTTAAATTCAAAATAATAATCTACAAATTTGTCATAAATTGTAAATACAAGTGTATTATTAATTCAACGAATGACATCAAGTCTTTTTTAGAGAATGCCTAGCAATACCAGGAAATCCATTGGTTTGATCAACGTTATTGTATCTCCTTATTCAAAAATTCTGATTGCTCTGTGGAACTTGGTGAACTTTCAATTTTAGGTGGGCTTCAAACCGTTATCTAAATGAGAAAAAAACGATAATTGAAGAATTTATTAGGAGACCTTTGTATAGGCTATCTTGTACTTAATATTCCAAAGTTCCATTTTCAATAAACCATTCTGTTAGTATATTGCTAGTTCCTTGGACCTTGATAGAGAAGTATTTATTTTTGATGAGCACAAAAATGTCAGACCTAGCAGTACTGTACGGATGGAAGTGAATTTTTCATTCAGCGATTGTTGAATATTATTTCAACATGCCGTATTATACTGATAGCTCATTGTTGAAATCCTTAAAACAAGTTAATTTTCATTTCTATATTTGCTACCAAAATCTCTATGCTTATCAGCTATAATAGCTATTATGTTGAATAATATTATATAATGAACTTAATGCTTTTGCTGATAATATATAATAATTAAATAAAACCTTTGAACTTCATCATTAATATACCATAACCAATGAATACATAAATCCAGTGTAAACCTTACAAAAAGCCGAATTCAGAATAAAAGAGTAATTATTTTGAATGCATTTGAAATCTCACTGCCAATAGACTACATTTTTAACTTGATTGTTTTACAACTAGAATGAAAAATATTTTTTCTATCCAAGAAGTTATTAAGATACGCTACCATCGCTGATAATAATAATTATCATTATTATGATGAATATTCTGCTAATATTATTTTGATGATAATAATAATAATAATAATAATAATAATAATAATAATAATAGGCTAAATAATATATATATATTACAAAATATAATAATAATATATTATATTATGTATATGTATATATATCTAACTTATTTTAATATTATTTTTTCGAGCACTAAAATAAACTTTTTATTTTGTCTGAAATACAACCCTTACATTATCCTTATATATTTGATCAAGTTCTAGAATAAAACATTTTCTCTCAAAACTATATCAATATTAATTTTTCTTTATCCTAAAAAGATATTATCATTTTTTTTAAATAGAGGTTTTTGAATGGGTACGGAACAAATATTACTACTCTATTATTGAAAAATTATAAATTAACCTGGACATGCTCTTAATCCTGAGAAAAACGGAAGGAATGTAAACTTCGGTCTTCGTTCGATGTTTTCCGGTAGAAAATGATCTGGATAGAAGGAATCAGGGTGAGACCAATACTCTGGATCTGTATGAAGCTTATATAGCATAATGTAGAGGATTGACCCTGCTGGAATTGTGGTATTTTCTAAAAATAATAAAAAAGGTGTCAGCAATCTTAAAATAAAATATGAACTACCGGTACTCAATATGTTATCGTCATTGTTATCTAAGTTTTTCTATAAGAAAATTTGTGTTATCAACTTGCATCAAAACAGACTTCAACTCATATTATGTATAGTAAGTAAGTTGGGATTTTTTATCAATTTAAGAAATTTAAAACAGCAATTTAGTTAACTTCACATGGTAGAATTTGTTTGAAAAAACTCTAGCGCTAAATCTTGCGTTATAAATTTTCGTGGATTTCTTGTTCCATGACGAACTGCGTTGTTAATATTAACTTCTAATATTAGATTCGAAAGCGCTCGGCCAGATTAAGTGAGTTATTATACTTATTCTTAACAAATATTTGACTGCAAGTCGTTAAATTTCACATGAAAAGTTAATAAATTTTCGATTAACAAAATTGGTTGTATCGGATACATCCAATGTATAGCTTCCGACTGATGTAGACTGTACCTGTAAAATTTAAATACAGTAATTACAATTATTACTATCAATTAAACCTCTACTTCAAATGTGTGGGAGGATCATAAATCAATAATTGTGATATTTCTGGTTATAGTACGGTACGGTAGTTGAAAAAAATAACAAAACTCATGGATGACTCAATTAATTAATGAAAATATGAACTGAAGTGACTTGATTGTGTTATGTGATGGCAATATATTTGTAGGAAGAGGGATGCAGTGCTTTAAATGAGAATTGAATTTGAAGAAATATTTCAATTCAGGAATATTTAAAACTCTTGATGGCAGAGTGTTACAAAAATCCTTCAATTGTAATAATAAAAACAATAATAATAATAATAATAGATTGCAGTTTTTGGTGAATAGATGAGATGATAATGTAACTAACAACTCACCAAGTTTTATACTTCTATCAGTTTTCCTACCAACATGTGGAGGACAAGAATGTCGCAGTACTTCCTTGATCACCCTTTCCAGTAGTAGCATTCGATTTAAATCTCTTAGCTCAACTGGTCGATCCGAATCTCCAAATATGTCTCGAGTTTCTTCATAGACCTTCTCTTGAATGTCTGCATGCATTGCTAGCATCATGATCATGTATGAGAGAGCCGCAGAAGTTGTATCTGATCCCTTGAAAGGAGGTGATTAAATTGAAAAGGATACCGTACTTTATTAGAATGAAAAATGTAAGTATGTACCAACATAATCAGGTAAGTTGAGCATACATTGCGAAGTCAGGACTGATCAAACTTCAGAATCAAACTTTTTCAAAGGCTAGAAAAAAGGTGGATATATAGTACCTAACCTAACTTTTAATACCTCATGACTGTATGTTTAATGGTCAATAATAAGCATATGGCTTTTATTGGTGGGTATAATATAGTACCTAACCTAACTTAATACCTCATGACTGTATGGTCAATAAAAAGCATATGGCTTTTATTGGTGGGCATAATCGTAGATGAACCATCAAGACTACTATCCCTGATCAATGGTATAATATAGTACCTAACCTAACTTTTAATACCTCATGACTGTATGGTCAATAATAAGCATATGGCTTTTATTGGTGGGTATAATATAGTACCTAACCTAACTTAATACCTCATGACTGTATGGTCAATAATAAGCATATGGCTTTTATTGGTGGGTATAATATAGTACCTAACCTAACTTAATACCTCATGACTGTATGGTCAATAATAAGCATATGGCTTTTATTGGTGGTATAATATAGTCGTACCTAACCTAACTTTTAATACCTCATGACTGTATGGTCAATAATAAGCATATGACTTTTATTGGTGGGGAGACCCTTTGGGTAGTTCCACCTCGCCGTTTGAGCAATAGAAAGTAATATGGTACATTGAAAGTCTATTAGACTATTATTATGGGTCAGATTTCCTGAAATATTCACTTACAGCAATCAGAACATCTGAAATACAAAGAGACAGCTCCTGGTCAGTCAATTTTCTTGCTTTTGCGTAATCAATCATTTGATCCAAGAATGGTCTTGAGTTTGTATGAGGATGGGAATCACCTGGAAAATTGAATTTAGTTGTAGTTGGAATGCATTATATTATATTATTGATTAGAACTTCTTTAAACCATTTTGATAATAATAATCATCATAATAAACGTATGTATGACTTTTATTGATGGGGAGACCCTTACCGTTCTACGTCATCATTTGTGGTTGTAGGTACACGACTGTGGAATGAATTGTCAAGAAATATCATATTTGCCGCTTCCTTTCAAAGATTTAAATCCCTATTGTATATGTGCACCTGCTAGATGATGACACTTGAATTAACCTGGTTTTTTAAATGTATTTTTGTGTTATAACATTATGACATGTACATGTAAAATCTGTCGCCTGCATCATTGGGGTTAGTTTTATGCATAAGCGTTTTGCATCAATCCAATTACGTGGTGATTCCATTTCAATATTTTGATTTTTTCGAATTATTCATTGTGATATAAATTGTTTCTATTTATTTTATGCTTTACTTACTACTTTATATATAGTAGTACTTAACTTAATAGTATAGTGTGTCATGGCACATAATATTCTCACCGCTTTTAACCTAAAAATCTGTCTAAAAACAATAACTTACCACCAGTCAATTATATTGGGGATCCATTATTTGATTATCAACTTACCATAAATAATGTACATTAAATCAACTAAATGAATAATTGTTTCCAATGAAAATATGAAAGTAAAGAAAAATAAATAAAGCAAAAATATATTACAATAAGTAGTCTAGCATTTAAATAAAATAAGATCCTCTGAAATAGATAGATTTCCATCCTCTTCCCCATGAACTGCTGAATCTGGGACTCAGTCGATCCACATTATATTGCCTGCTAAATTTGAATCAACTCTCAAATACCGCCAGAGCTCAGCAGCCAATCAGGAAGCAGCCTCAGTTACCGGCAAATGAAAAAACGCCGGCTTATCCTGAAGGATTTAAAGAGGACGAAAGAGGATCAAGGGTCAATGCTAGAGGACGAAAGAGGTCAAGAGAGCAGAAGAAACTTTTACTACGTGCAGGGGGCTGAATTTTTATATCCTTAATTATTAGTAATTTGTTCAATTTCTCAAAAAATTATCAAAGTGTTAAATGTCGCCATCAGACCCCCTCACCTAACAAAGCCGTCAACCAGCCATCCAGTACCTCTGAGGAGACCTGATAGTCTCATAAAGACGCCGCCAACCAAATATTTGAAATCCTAGCCTGTTCGCCAACTTTGGAGTGAGTAGGAGACCACCTATAATCCGGAGGAAAGGTAGGATCTATAGACCTTCCACTACCACTACACCGCGAATCATCAGGTGATGAATGTTTCAATAATATTATTCAGTGCGTTACTAAATAGGCCTACGCGAGTGCGTAACTTTGAGCGCTATATTCCTAGATCAGGGTACTGACCCAGACTGGTCTATATATAGAAAATGTCAGTGCTGCTTGGCCAGGCATAGGTTTATTTCATTTTTCAGTCTCATTCGTTTTCTCATGTTTTGGATGTGGCTAACCCACACCTAGTCGGACTTATAAATTTTGTTCCATCATTCTATGTCTAAGTTTGCTGCTCACACATTGAGTGAGATACATTATTTCTTTTTGCGTATCTGCCTAATTGGGCAATAATAATAAATCTGTGTAATTTCACCACCAGGTTTTTATTCAATAAACTACCTATAAATCATTGCAGCAAATCTGGGGATTGTGAGTGTGCCAGTACTTAGGGTATGTTTGACTGTCACCGCCCAGTACTCTTGGAAACAATACCTTGAATTAGATGGTTCATGGCGCCCATATTTCATATTTCCACGATATAATAAATACGTTCATGGTAAAGCAAACCATAACAAATGACACCCAACTTGCGGGCCACACTAAACGTGAGGGAGCGAATGGGATTGGAAATTATTGAAATTGTCAAAACTGTAGTAGGCTAGTAAATTTAGTCAAGTTGAAACATTTTTGAGAATTTTCGTCACACTCAAGTCAACATTGTGCTTTAACAAATAATAAATTCTATGAAAGTCACTGAAGATAATGTGCATATAATATCCAGTGAGGGCAAATTTATTCACTCACTTGGACGAGTAACTCTTGATTAATTCTACTGAAGTTTCGAGTGACAAATTTAAGCACTAGTACAATGTCATATTTTATAGTCAAGTTTGGCTTAATCAATGCCAACGAATATTCATAACATTAGCCCATAAGCTATACAGCACACATAAGTGCGCACCATATGTAATATTGTTTAAAAACATTTTTTTTTTTTATTATTGAATAGTAGGCTATAATTATCATATTCAACTAGTATACAGTATATAACCTACCTGCTCTTCAACTTATGTTTATTGTTATTTGTATGTCACTCTTGTTTTGTATTTGTGTTGATGCAAGCTGTTGCCCAATTCCATTGAATTGCTTCATCTGATTGTTATTTCGTCTTGATAGTTCCAAATATTGTGGGATTATATTTCGTTCGCTGCATCCCCAGATACTGACCTAAACAACATGGATAATCGACCTGATGCACAAGAATCGCCTACTCGATTGTCTGATAGTCCTTCAACAACGGAAATGTCACATTCACATGAAAGGAGCAGTATAACAGCTGCGAATTTTCGACCAGAGAATTTAGCACATTTATCTTCTACCCATGTTGGAGAAGAACCTACCAATCATCAACCAAAACCAACTGGCCAGAGCTCACCAATGTCGCCCTCAATACTCTCCCAGATACCTAATCTAACAAATAATCCTACATTAAGCGATATACTTTCTATTCTATCAACAATTAGAACAGAACAAACGTTGAGCATCTCGGCATTAAAGGATGAAATGAAAGGTGGACTTACCGAATTCAGATCCGATATGGGTAACATAATAGGGCATGTTGATGAAATTGGTGAAAAGATGAATGCAGTAAAGGTTGAGATTCATGCAAAATTGGATTCAGTAACAGACGACATTAATAAAAGAATTTATGACTGCAGTCAAAGGATACAAGCCGTCTCTACTGAATTAAACCAGCGCACACAGCAGACAGAACAGAAAATCAATGAAAACCATAAGGAAATAAGGAAGGAACTGTCTGACAACATTGATAGAATTCAGGGAAAAATAACTGAATGGAAAAAATCTGTAGCAACCGAAATAGGTCAAGTAAGCAACCAACAAGTTCGAGTTGAAAAGAAATATACTGAGCTAGACACAACAGTTAAGTCTAATCACACAGGCGTCACCACGGAATTAAAGAATTTACAAGGACAGATTGATTCAACTAATGCCAGTCTAGTCTCTGTAAAAAACAAGATGGACAGTATAAGTTATACTGAGCGCATCTCATCTTCTGAACATAGTGTGCCTAACCTATTCAATACGCTAGCCCAGTTTGACAATACAACAAAGACTGTTCACCCCAAGGAATTTGTCAGACAAATACAAACCATAAATGACCTTCAAGCCATACCTTGGCGAATCTGGCAACTTATTTTAGCCACTCACCTGCAAGGTGAAGCCCTCATTATTTTTCGAAATCGTTTGTGTCAAGTAGATAACCTCAATGAATTCATAACACTGTTCCTGAAAACATTTTGGAACCTACCTAAACAACAAATATTATTATCACAAATAATTTGCTGTCAATATAATGCCAACAGAGATCACTCTTTACCCTCATTTGCAGCCGACATCCGTTATAAAAACAGCTTCCTGGATAATTCACTGGACGAATTAAGCCTCATCCATATAATTTTGAAAAAGCTACCATCAGTTGTCCAGTTAGCATGCACTTCGAACGCTATAAATAATTTCGACGAATTTGAAGAATATCTGCAAAGAATAGAATCTGCAGGAATAATAGACAAAAATATGAGCTTTATTAATAATAATAATAATAATAATAACAGCTACAAAAAGAATGGTAAGCATAATGAAGTGAATAGAACTGATGAGATCCAAATAAATAAATCCAGTGAAATTACGTCCAGTCAGTCTGCCGAAAATAACAATGTCAACACTGTGCCATCTAGATCAGGGGAACATAACCGCAACAACCAGCCCAACCGCGAAAGAAGGCCTTGGCAACACACGACCAACAACTCGTCAGGCCGCGAGCCGCAAGAACGGGCATTACGTTACGCTAGGGGTAGCAATGAGGCATTGCAGGCAAAATCACCTGCTACTGCCGCGGATAGTAGACACATTCCGGCGCAAAACCAAGCGACGACATCCAACAAGAACACTAGTGGAAACAGAAATGAATGACAATTACCTGCCACAACTGATGAAAGATCTCCCACTTATGTGAAAGCATTATGTGTGAAGGCCTCATACCGCACTGGGAGACGTTTTTCACACAAATATCATCGTGGGAGAATGAAAACAGTATCAGTTGCGGAACAGGACTCAAACCAGTTGGAAACGTTTCAAAACCCAAAAAAGGAAAATGGTCTAAACAACCTTCTTGAGTATTCTAGTGCATATCAGAAAATATCTCCTGACTTGCAGACTTGGTCGATTTTTAGAACCGATATGATGGAGACATTATTAGAGGAGAATGATTCTATCCCCCAACAGGATGTTGGTCAGTGCCAGGCATATATAAATGTCAATTTATATGGCCTAGAGCTTCGTGCCATGGTGGACACAGGAGCACAATGTTGCTTAATACAAGCTGATCTATTCTCTAGAATCCAGAAGCCTAATAAAGTGCCCACTCTACCGCTGACAACCACATTTGTACAAGGTATAAATTCTAGCCGTAGAGTGAGGATATCCACACAGTGCTTACTTGAGACAGAAATAGAGGGCAAAAAATTTGCACATGCATTCTTAGTGTTGCCTATTGCTGGACCACTCCTCATCCTCGGATTGGATTTTCTTCACTTCTTCCAGTGTGTTATCAACCTCCAAACTACCAATCCCTTGTTAACATTGGAGCATGAAGGTATACATGTCTCAACATCCATCACTCTTGAAAATCAAACAGGACCAATCAAAAAATCTTTGCTGGCCAAAAATTACATTGATGACATTCCCCGGCAAATGAATGTGCAAGAAATGGAAGAGACTCTGAATGAATTTAGTACTCTCTGTCACCTTGAATCTGAGCATATGGAAGATCACTCAGAAAAAATATTTCAGACAACAATAGCCACTATAGAACAGCGAGCTGATTGGAGCTCAGAAGAGAAAGAGATGGTCATGAAAATGTTGATGGACCACCACCAGGTATTCTCTGAATTACCTGGAAAAGCTACCCACTTTGAGTGTCACCTGGAGGTCAAACCACACACCAAGTTCTTCAGAAAATCCTACCCCATACCCTTTGCTAAGCTACATGCTGCCACCAAAGAAATCAAGCGCATGGAGGACATGGGTATTATTGAGCCTTCCTCTTCACCATATAGTCTTCCCATAGTATGTGTGACAAAAAAGGATGGGTCTGTCCGGCTATGTCTTGATGCCCGCCAACTGAACCACATATTGGAGAATGATCGTGAAGGACCAGCTCAAATAGATGAGGTGTTGCAAACCTTCTATGGGAAGAAAATATACTCTACATTTGATTTAAGCTCTGGCTACTGGCAGGTGCAAGTTAATGAAGACTCACGTGACTATCTGTCTTTCCTATTCAATGGCCGAAACTTCCGCTTCACACGCTTGGCCTTTGGAGTCAGAAATGCAATGGCAATATTTATCAAGTGCCTCAGGCAAGCATTAGGAGAGGACATCAATGATTATTGTACCCTATATGTTGATGATGGCATCATTTCATCCACCAACCTTCAAGAGCATTGTCAACACCTGGGAACAATCTTCAAGAGACTCCTCACATGTGGATTGAAACTCCGACTATCAAAATGCTGTCTATTCCAATCACAAGTTAAGTTCCTGGGCCACCAGATAACACCTGAAGGCATCACTCAGGACGAGGACAAACTGCTAGCTATCCAACAGTTCCCTTCCCCAATAAACCGCCGGCAGCTCCAGAAGTTCATTGGATTCTTGCAATTTTATAGAAGGTTTAGCCCACAGTTATCTCATTATACAGCACAACTCAGCCATGTTCTGTCTTCTACCAAGCCTTGGGCATGGGGGCCACATGAGGAAAAAATCTTTCAGGAAATCAAGGAGAGGTTTTTGGAGGTGGTCATGCTGAAGCACCCAAAACTTGGACAACCTTTCTACATTAACTCTGATGCATCCCAATATGCACTCGGTGCAGAGATATTTCAATTGGATGATGATGGAGAAAAGCAAGTCCTTGCTTTCTTCAGTAAATCACTAACTGCTTCTCAACGTCGATATTCAACCACTGAGAAGGAACTCCTCAGCATTTTAGAGGTTTGTCTCCGATACAGAACCCTTCTGCTGGGACAAGAAATATTGGTGAATACTGACCACAAAGCTCTCACATTCTTTAAGACGGCTAAGCTCACAAACAACCGCATATCACGTTGGTTCTTAGCTCTGCAAGAGTTCAATTTACAACTGACACACTTGCCTGGACGCTACAATCAAACCGCAGATTTCTTGTCTCGTGAGATAGATGCCACCTATAATAGTGAGACCACCTTCAGATGCCATCCTGCTGATGTTACACAAGGTGTGCCTTTTCCCAAAGGGATAAAGCCCCTAATATACCAGCAGCAACTGACCACAGACCAATTAACAACAGCTCAGCAAGCAGACCCTGCCATCAAGAAAATTGTGGACCTCATGCAAAGTGGGGCAGATGTCTCTCAAGCACTATATTTACAACACTACCGCATTCACAATGGTTTATTATTCTATCGAGGCCACACTGGTTACCACCGCTGGAGACTTGTCATTCCATCATCTCTGATCCCTGCCATTATATTGGAGATACATGAAAGATTGGGTCACTTTGGTACCAGGAAAATGTACAATGCACTGAGGGCCATCTGCTACTTTAAAGGAATGTATAGGAGAGTGGCAAAAATAATAACAACCTGTGACATCTGCCAAAAGACAAAGCATGACCGGCATACCATTCGGGGCAAGTTATTACCCATACTGCCAACTGCTCCATTGGAGATGTTATCAACTGACATTTATGGTCCTCTACCTACCGCTGCAGGCCGACATAAATATGTGTTTGTGGTTACCTGTATATTTTCAAAATATACAATGTTCTTTCCTGTCACTAAAATGTCTGGTGACAAATTAGCAAGCTGTATCTTAGAAAAATGGTGTAAGAAAGTTGGCAAACCAAGTAAGATTCTGTCAGACAATGCAACATATTTTTGCAGTCCAAAATGGAAGCGACCCCTTCAAGAAGCAGGCATTGAGACTCATCACACTTCACGATATACTCCCAGTGCCAATCCTGTTGAAAGGAAAATGGCTGAGATATCTAGGTTCATGAGGGCATACTCAAGCCATGCACATAGCCATTGGGTGAGATACTTACCATTTCTGGAGTCATGTATGAATCATACTCACAATGAGACTACAGGTTACACTCCACATGAGATCATCTTTGGTGAGTCCAGTACAATGTTTCTCCAACAGCTGGTTGAGTACCCCAAAAACCCACCTATTGACCAAGGTGAGATAATAAGAATGGTGCGAATCAATTTAAAAAGGGCAGCTGAGCGTCGGAAGGAACGTTTTGATGCCAAGATCACCACTTTCCAGTACCAGGTTGGACAAGAGGTCCTGGTGCGCTCCCACTACCTCTCTGATGCACTGGGAAAGGTGACTAGGAAGTTTTTCCACATCTACACTGGTCCGTTCATCATAGAATCTCTGACTGGATACAACACTGTTTCACTGGTGAATCCCATCAACAAGCAAGTAATAGGGACAGAAAATGTGAGAAATATCAAACCATATCGACGACTCCATCCCAATGAAGTCCATGTGTACAATCTGCCAAAAGAAGCTGATGTTGATGACATGGCCTCTTAATGATTTTTTCTGTTTTCTTCTGTTGGTTAGGCTTGCATCAACATGAAGACTTGTTATATGTTTGTGTGTTATTATGATAATATTTCCATATGCCTATCATTAATTATATTCTTGTATTACTTAGCTGTTACTCTTGTATTCTTAGGTTAGCATGTTTTCAAATTTTTACATACCCTTATCTAAATGGCATGCCCTTATCTAATGCTCCAAAATGCCTTTGCTAACAAGGGAAATATGTCAAACATTATTTGTATAATCATTGATTGTATGTATTATCCTAAATGTTCAGTAATTAATATATCATAAAGCAAATTTAAGTAGAACCAAGCTTTCAGTTTAAACATGAAAAATCATATCTGTTGTAGCATGAGATTTATTAATACCTCAATCATAATTTATAATCAATTTCTGTGCCCGAAATCAATTATAAAGAGGGCATTTGTCATGGCACATAATATTCTCACCGCTTTTAACCTAAAAATCTGTCTAAAAACAATAACTTACCACCAGTCAATTATATTGGGGATCCATTATTTGATTATCAACTTACCATAAATAATGTACATTAAATCAACTAAATGAATAATTGTTTCCAATGAAAATATGAAAGTAAAGAAAAATAAATAAAGCAAAAATATATTACAATAAGTAGTCTAGCATTTAAATAAAATAAGATCCTCTGAAATAGATAGATTTCCATCCTCTTCCCCATGAACTGCTGAATCTGGGACTCAGTCGATCCACATTATATTGCCTGCTAAATTTGAATCAACTCTCAAATACCGCCAGAGCTCAGCAGCCAATCAGGAAGCAGCCTCAGTTACCGGCAAATGAAAAAACGCCGGCTTATCCTGAAGGATTTAAAGAGGACGAAAGAGGATCAAGGGTCAATGCTAGAGGACGAAAGAGGTCAAGAGAGCAGAAGAAACTTTTACTACGTGCAGGGGGCTGAATTTTTATATCCTTAATTATTAGTAATTTGTTCAATTTCTCAAAAAATTATCAAAGTGTTAAATGTCGCCATCAGACCCCCTCACCTAACAAAGCCGTCAACCAGCCATCCAGTACCTCTGAGGAGACCTGATAGTCTCATAAAGACGCCGCCAACCAAATATTTGAAATCCTAGCCTGTTCGCCAACTTTGGAGTGAGTAGGAGACCACCTATAATCCGGAGGAAAGGTAGGATCTATAGACCTTCCACTACCACTACACCGCGAATCATCAGGTGATGAATGTTTCAATAATATTATTCAGTGCGTTACTAAATAGGCCTACGCGAGTGCGTAACTTTGAGCGCTATATTCCTAGATCAGGGTACTGACCCAGACTGGTCTATATATAGAAAATGTCAGTGCTGCTTGGCCAGGCATAGGTTTATTTCATTTTTCAGTCTCATTCGTTTTCTCATGTTTTGGATGTGGCTAACCCACACCTAGTCGGACTTATAAATTTTGTTCCATCATTCTATGTCTAAGTTTGCTGCTCACACATTGAGTGAGATACATTATTTCTTTTTGCGTATCTGCCTAATTGGGCAATAATAATAAATCTGTGTAATTTCACCACCAGGTTTTTATTCAATAAACTACCTATAAATCATTGCAGCAAATCTGGGGATTGTGAGTGTGCCAGTACTTAGGGTATGTTTGACTGTCACCGCCCAGTACTCTTGGAAACAATACCTTGAATTAGATGGTTCATGGCGCCCATATTTCATATTTCCACGATATAATAAATACGTTCATGGTAAAGCAAACCATAACAAGTGTTAAACTCAACTAAAAACCAAAAACATTCAACTTTTTATTTCTTCTTTTAATGATTATATTATTTTTTCTGCTTTTTATTATAACACTCATTCTTATATTCCTTGTCACAATGATTGTAGTATGCTTTTGTTTTATTTTGTTGCAATAGGCTTAAGTTTGGCAACAGTTATCAATAAAAACAATCAATCAATCACCGTTGAAGCCATGCTATTGAAAGCATGGTGGACCTAAAATAATTTTAGGTGGGTTCCGAGCTTGCTAGTCTGTGACTAGGTACAATTTAGTCAGACATACAAGTAGAATAAATTTTGAATTACTATTCGAGTTACTGCAAAAGTCAAGTTAAACATGAAAGTGATAAAACTATTAAAAAAATATATTACCCCCTCACCACTAGCGTATGGAAAATCATAAAATCACAAAATGACTTTATGGTTTACAAAATCATAAGCACATTTAAAATGGTTCGCCCGCCAGTAAATAGTAGGCTAGACAGAAGATGCAAAGAAAAAAATGATACAGATGTCTATAGAAAGATCAATAGGTCATGATTGAACAGTCCGTCAGTTATTACTTTTTATAAATCTTTTGGCAACAAAGTCCATCAATAGTTGGTGGATTATTGTCAATGCCAACTAAATTGTTGCTAGCAATAGTTGTCAGTCGATTGTGTTCCAATATTATAGCCTACGGTATAATTACATTTCATATATTAATAAAGATTGAATTTTAAAGCCAAGATAAGTAATTATTTCAACCTTCAATAGAAGATTATATCTGAAGAAACAGAAAAAGAAGGTATCAAGCTGTAATCATTCATATTTTGTGAGCTACCAGGTTGTCATCTATTAATTTGTGAGTGAATGGAAACAGAAATGTAATTCAATTAAATAACTTGCATACAAAGTGCTATAGGTTGTAGGTACGGTACTGAAAATAATTTAAATTATGATTGAAGTCTAATCTAAATAGTATTGATCTAAATTACCTGGTTCTGAATTTCCCTTCCCCTTTAAAGCGTCCTTTCTTTCTCTGATTATCTGAAATAAATCATAATTTTTCAAAGTGATTAAATACAATAATTTGACTTTGACTTTAAGACCAATTAGAATTTCCTGTTTTCCAATTTATGCAAGAAGCCCAGCTTTTATGCAAATAATAGGTCTACTTGCAAAAATAATGGAATAAACTATGGAAGATCACTATTCACATATTTGTTATTTTTTTCTGTCTTAAATTGTTGAGGAATCGAAATAATTATTTATTACAAGCAGGTGTTGATAAAAAACAGATTGTATCTTCACTATGAAGAAACCGAAACGTGACTAATATAATTGAAAATATTTTTAAAAGAAGCCCAATTCTACTGCTGCTTTTATTCGGTGGAGGATCAAAAGTATTTTAAATTCGCAGTACTCACTTCAGTTCCAAAGTTAAGTATCTTCTTGACTGTTGCCTTTTTTAATCTGCCTGGTGCTGTAAGGTTGTAGATAAAGTCTGAATGGAGCCAGAGTTTTGATAATCTGAAATTTGTCAGTTGAGTTACTCTGAAAAATACAATAGGCTCACATATTTATTAATGCATTAAAATAACATTCAATTCAGATTCAATACAAAAACATGCTGAAATTCATTTCTCTTTCAAAAGATTTCATGGCATTATTAATCATTACTTTTGCATCTTCCATTATTAAAAACCTTCATCTCTAGATACATAATTAAAGTTTCAGCCATTACCTGTACGGCGTACCAGTAAAAAACATTAAAAAAATTCACTAAAAATAGTTGAGTAGAGCCAAAAGCTACAAATATCACAACAGTTTTCCTACAATTTTCATTAAACTCATTTCCTAACAAACTACTCTACATCTTTCAATTAATTAATTAATTTATTTATTTATGTATTTATGTATTTCTTTATTTATTTCTTACTTTATTTGTTTAATTTATTTATTGAATAATACATTTATATTAATAATTTATTAATAAGAAATCTTCTATGCTCCCTCACTACCACCACTACGGAAATTCACACAGTAATGTAATAATGCTATACTTTTACAAAAAGAGCACTGGTTATTACAAGTTGGTAGCCTATTGGAAAAAGAGTTCCTGTATTTTTATTGTAAATTAAAGCAGGCTTCTCTTTAATGATTATTGAATTTCTTTAGAATATATTATAATATCTGATTAGCCAGTAAAATTAGCTTTACAAATAAAATATAAAACTGAATTATTGGTGATGAATTCGATTGCTTTGATGAATTAATCTTATGAAAGCGAATAATAATGTTACGGGTTCTAATGTCTAAAATAAGGCTGGCAGCACTAAAGTTAACACTTGCACTCTATTTACACAAATTGGTCTATTTACACAAATTAATTGTAAGTTCAATTAATTAAATAAAAACAGATCATCAAATGACAAGCTAATAGCTATTTTCAGTAATTATTTACAAGAATTAATGAATAAGTAATTAAAGCTGATCAATAATAAAAGAAACAAGAATCCAATAAACTGTACAAATGAATGATTAATTACAGGCTGATCAATAATAAGAGAAACAAGAGTCCAATAAACTGTACATGTACAATAATGCAGAAATAAATTATAAAAAGAGCAACTAATCACTTACAAAAACACAGTCCAATTCGTTATTTGACAGTCCCAAATAATATCACTTAACACAACGTCTTTAAACTATTAGTAAGGTGCATAAACAGTAAACACTTGTCTCTGCACTTGCCACTGTCTAAAGACTGAATAAAGCACTGTTTACTCCACTGGCACGAGATCTGTAATACAATCTGTCACACAGGTTTGTAAAAACTGACTGTCTGATTCATGTGGACTCCTTTATATAGCTGTTGTAGTTGTATAATTCCAAGAATTTAAATTACTAGATGCATCGAGAAGGCCACGGAATGCTTGGAATATATACCTCGATTGTTCAGGAAGAATGTAGAAAACTCGAGAAATCAATTGAGCGAGAGAGTTGCAGACTTGAATAATAAGAGTGACAAAGACATGTGAAAAGAGAATGCAAGAGAATGCATATTGCGTTTCAAGTCACGTACGATCATGAATGAAATGATCTATGTAGAATAACATAGTTCTATGTGCATAAATAACTGCTTTGCTTGCTTTTGTAACAATAATACTTCATTAAGTTATTTATAAATTAATATGGGACTGTATTGAACATAAAATCATGCAGTTCCTTGCTATTTCCCTGAAGCACATAAACTATTTCTACAAAATTATTATTCTAATCTACCATGATAGTTTAACTGCTGAGGTTAATATTGCTTTTGGAACCCTATTACATATATTATATTAGTATATCAAAATAATATTTCAAATGCACAAACTCACAAACGAACATCTTTAGGATATGTCACACCTTCTTTCAACTGAAAATCTGTTCTTGAAGAAGCAAATATCTCTGGAAAGTAAAACATGTTCACGTTAAATCATTGCTTCTAATACGATTACATTGGAGTAGCGGTCAGCAAATGAGGCGGGTGAATAGAATGCGATGTAGTTAAGAAGGCAACTGAATTTAAAAAAATAAATATTATTTAGCCCACATAAAAATAACATTTGAAATAAAATATTTAAAAATAATACATTAAAGATGATAATTTTACTATATTATTAAAAATTGACTGTTACGATATGTAATATTAACACTGTTGTTGACTTAGTTGGATTTTAGTATGGACTAATGTATCATTTTTCCTGATACAATTTTAGTTAATTTATTCCTAATAAAACTATCATGATAGGGATGAAAATTGAATCTCGATTAACTTATTCTGTTCATTTATGTTATACAATTCCTATTTTTATCACACCTTGTCATCCAAATGTGAAATAATCCAGATCATTTTGACATGCTTAGCCTGTATGTGCATATCTATAATAGACTGCAATATAAACCTGTATATACCTGTATAATATCTAAAACTTCTCTTTTGCCCACCGTCATTGACAATATTCTGGCTTTAAATTGGCATATCCACATACTGAGGTTTTAAAAAAGGGAAGTTCTAGTATGTACCCAAGATCCAAGCAGAAGAATTTCATGCTAACTGATGTAGAATTCAGTTTGTTTTGAAGATGATTTCTTGTGTTTTCAATAAAAGGACGAATATCAACTATGCATAAGAAAATTCTCAAAGTATTTTCAAGTCATCTTATTAATGTTGATTATCAGCCTTATACTTACTGCAAACTATATCTAGTAGACATCTTTGAAAAAAATGATCTATGTTGAATATTCCTTTATTACATTTCTGTTCAAGCAGTTTGCATAGAGCGTTAGAGCAATCATTGAGAACTTTCAGTTGGTAATCCAAATTATTGTTATGAAAAGCCGAATTGACTATTTTTCTTTGGTCTCTCCATTTTTCATCTGGAAAAATAAAAAAAACTTTAGTTTCATGTCTGACGTTCACGTACTGGTAAAACAAGAATTTTTACTCACACTAGATAAAAACTCTCTATATTATCTTAATATTTTCCGTCGCAGTTCTGATCAATTAGTTTTTTTAAATTTACAAATTCATTATTTGTTCCCTATGGAATCTCCATTGAAATTATTTTGTTTTTAAGAATTGCAAACAAAACTTGAATTTTTATATATTATATCAAATATTCATTGGTTCTTTCTGGAAACTGTCGAACTTCTGGTGCCAATTTTTTAAAAGGCGTAATAGAGAAATAATATAAAAATGAAAGTATTTAATTGAATCTTCTACAGATATTTCCTACTTAATTTTTACTTACTTTTGGCTGTGAATACTCCTCCCATGTAGTCACTGTAAAAAGAGTAATGTTCACTTTTGTTGTGGTTTTCAGTACTCTTGGAAATAATCTGTAACAGTAAAATTTATTCTCAACTTATTGAAAATTTATAAAATTTCAATTCCAAATTATAAAATTTATTGATTAATGTTGGTAGATCGAAGACAGTAGAAATGTTCAGAATATGTTCGCTTCTGAAGAAATCGTAGAAAATAATTTTTCACTCAAGCTATATTATGATGCGAAGAGTTTTCCAGTGAAACCCACATAGCACAGAATATCCATAGAATATCCCACACTGCTACCCAAATATCCCACAGGGACATGGAATTTTGGGATATCTTTAGGATATCCTCAGGATATTGAAAAAGAAATCTTACAATCTTTTTTTAAATCTTAAAACTAAAATCTAAAAAATCTTAAATTAAAAAAAATATTAAATACCGTATTGAAAAAGAAAAATCTTAACATGAACTTTTCAGGTTATTGCAGAAAATGACCATACAATTTTAAGTTAATGTTATTAATAAGGAAAATGGTCAAATATAAGAACTCAAACTTCAAATATTGTATTTGTGACAGTCATTTATTATCCTATAGGGTAAATTTAAGAATTAATTACGACATTGCAGTCATTTTTCAAAAGAATAAAAGTTAATTACTTAGTCCCTTGACAGTTTCCCTGTCATCCCGGTCACTCGCGATACGGTAGCAGGTAGCATTCAACCTATTCAGTACAATAAGTAACTACTGATTATATTGGGTTTTCGAGTGAATTCTGTTGTTAAATAAACTTAATTGCTTAAATAATAAACTTAGTGAGTGAAAATCATAATTAAGTAAAAATGCAGTTTTGATGAGATTGTTCATAAAGTATATCGTGGAAAACATCACAGACACCATTATTTGTTTCCAAAGCATAATTGACATTTTATTCTTAATTTTAGCAAAGGTTACTTTAAACTGAGGTTACTTTGGCTGAAATACGATTCAATGATTTGATGATTTGGTGTGGGATGATTTTGAGTTCTCTAATGTACCACATACGTGATGAGCCAAAGTTGATTGAATTTGAACTACTCTATGGTATTGCTAGTCAAAAGTCAACTCATTCATGGCAGTAGGTATATGAATATATGCCTCGTGCATGTCGTCTGTCAACTATTGCTACTCTTTGTCACTAGATAGTGAGAGATGTCACTAGTAAGAGATCTTGAGATGTTCTCTCACATCCTTTGTCATATGGAGAATAAGTAGTTTCCAATATAGCAGCTTGAAAATCTATGTGACTATGAAACAGAATTGTGTTTTTTCAGCACTGTCAAGAATGAGTTGACAGACTACCGAAGTAGCATTACATTGACTCATTAAACTGAAGTAAGATCGATTTTTTTAGAAGTAAACACTCAAATTATTGTGTGGCAAACGTTATGTTCTACTGTGCGAGCATCTTCAGGCATTTCATTCACTGTCAGTAGTGTCTGGAGAATAATAGTATCTGCAAATTAATAACAGCAGAACCTGCAAACAAATTTTCAATCAAACATCAAGATGGCAGAATCATAACTATTGGAGAAATTATTAACGAATCATATGCAGGTACTGTACCTGTAAGACTTTTGGATCAGCAACACACACGATCAATTGATGCCCCAGCCATAATCTACATAAGTTAGTATATTTATACTTTTGGAAATGACAAATTTCGCAGATGAAATCTGAAAAAAGATTGTAATGAAAGTGTGATTATTGTCGAACTCAACTCTATAGCTACAATATACTTTAATAAGTTATTGGACCGTTATTTTGGGTAACAGTATAGGTCCATCTTCTTGATTATTTTAGTCATATAGACAGAGAGTGGATAGTTATGAATAAAATTGGAGAAAAACTGTTCTAACTAATCACTGCTGAAAAAAAATGTTTCAATAAATTTTTAATTTATTTAGATAAGTCTCCTTTCTCTTTTTTTCTCGAATTGCAAATTTTCTCTATTTTAATTCTCTATCTTTCTCACTCAAACTCTGTCACTCACTCACTCACTCTCTCTTTCTCTCACTCACCGTTTGTCTTTCTTTATTTCTCGCATTATTTTGTATTTTTTTTCTATTCAACAATCATATTTTCAAATTGATTTTTGTGTAATCATTTATCATGTTTAATTTTTTTACAACTCACACCTGAGCCTATGCTTTTGCAGGCATAGTGGGGCCAATTTCTGTTTCTATTGTAAAATGATATGTGTTTTGAAGAATCTAAATAATTTTAATTTGAATCCAACAAAAAAGGTCTGGCCTTAGTTTATCGATCCAAGGTATCAATACCTTAAATTGTGACTGTACAGTGGAGGGCTTTATAGTGAATAAGTAACCCTTTATTAGAGACAGAAAAGCTGTAAAATTTTGAATCTATATAAATAAAATTAGAGTTTTGTCTGTACATTTATCAGAATTGTATATTTTTTGGTTATTTTTACGTTTTATACATCAAATAAGCCGAAAATAGTCTAATCTCACTTTCTGTCTGTCTGTCTGTCTGTCTGTCTGTCTGTCTGTCTGTCTGTCTGTCTGTCTGTCTGTCTGTCTGTCTGTCTGTCTGTCTGTCTGTCTGTCTGTCACGGCCCCAAAGGCATTTTACGCGGCCTTCTCCTCAAAAACGAGAGCATCGATCGGGATTTTAGTTATTGAACATTATTGAACAGTTTATTGACAATGTCTTTAGCTATAAAAAACTAAATTAACTTTTTTATTAACAGAATAATAAACGTTCAAAAACCAAGTATTGTGCGATTTTGGATACATTTCTTCCAAGTTTTATTACCACATAAGAATAAGAACAAATCACGTAATTTATCATGATATATCAATCAGCTGTTCTCAAATACAAATGGTGGGCCCTTCGCGGCGTTATTTACGCTGTCTGCAGACTTGTGTAGTCGGAGCATTGCAGTCTTTTAGGAAACATATGTCTGGTGAATCAAAGCTCATCTTATGTTTTATCAATTATTTCTTTGTTGAAAAAAAACAAAATTTTCTAATTTCAATTTATCAAAACAAAAATTAACATTTTAGGAAGGTGCGGTTTGTGCTAGGCTCTTGGGAATTCGCCAGGTAGCACTATTATTACCACATAAGAACAAATCACGTAATTCATCATGATATATTAATCAGCTGTTCTCAAAAAATATTCTCTCCGATACCTGTCACTGAATTGCTGATGTTCTAAGTTGTTTACTAAGGGCCCGTTCACACGATACAGTTTTTGTACGGTACAGTAAATTTGCTGTATCAGTTATTTTGCAGTGCTTTCGTTTGCATGTACATTTCATATTGTATGTTCACACAATACTGTTTCGACTGGATCCAGTAAAAAAGCTGTTCTAGCCGATTTTTACATTCGGTTTTGTCTTCGAAAACTGTATCACTAAAATCAGCTGTACCGCAAAATAACTATCCGTATCCGGTGGCACATGTATTGTACCGGTAATGGATATGTTCAAATGATACGCTTATTACGCTGGAAGCAGTCTTCAGATCGTCAGCATTGATCTTCTTCATTGATATTCTTCAGCATTGATCTTCTTATTAGTGAATTCCAGTGTCCAGAAGTGGAAAATATTAATTGTGAAAATTTAATTTCTCTAATATATGAGAGACCCGCCTTGTGGGACAAGACTTAAGATTAATATAAAAATAAAGAGAGACAAATGTGTGGAATATTGAAACCAGAATTTGCGTACTTTGATCAAAATTTACTTACTTTACTTACTTTGCGTACTTTGCAATTACTAGTGCAGGCCAAGACCCGTCCTGGGTTGTAGGGCCACTGAAGAAGAAGAAGAAGAAGAAGGAAGCGCAATGGAAGAAGGAGGAGAGCACAGCAATAAGCAGTAAAGCCGGACCGTGTGAACATCACAGTACAGTTGACGCCATACAGTAAAAAAACCGTACCGCAAAAAAACTGTATCGTCTGAACGGGGCCTAAGCTGCTAACAACTTCATGATCGTTGCTATCAAAAAAGCCGAAACATATTTAGTCCTATTTCTAAACATAATCCGTACGAAGGACGGGCAAAATAGCTAGTTTTTAATAAAAATATAAATTTTACAGCTGTGTGTACAGTAGGCTCCTTTCATCCAGATGATAATCCAAACACGCAAAAAGGCATTGGAATTTAGATTTTTTTAAAGTAAAGTTCGCATAGTAGATTTACTTGATTTTGAATAAATATTGTTCTCAGACAGAATATAATTCTTAAGATCAACTAAAAAAACTCAAAAACTCACTGAATAAAAAATCACTCAGTAGCCTATACAATCGAACTTCAGAGTTTTACTGAATCAGAACACATTGATTTTGCATGAGAGCTTTCCCTTTGCTATTTTTGGGTTTTTTTTTTTGATTTAATAAAACTCTAATTTCTGATCGAGTACGGTAATTTGACGTTTTATTCATTCTAAGAATTTGATTCTGGTCAATGAGGAAGGTATGGACATTTCAATTGTGTAGAAGACTATAAGCAGACTATTACGATCTCTTTTACTTCTAACAGTTTTGGATGATGCTACAATTTTCATTGACTTGCTAGCCAAAATAATGTTAACAAGATGATTAGTTGCGAAATTCCTTTCAATATGTTTAAATTATGCCAAATTAATACCTCCACTACTGTGGAAATTGACAACTGCTTTTTTTTCGGAGAATCAAGCCCACATTCTTTGGTCTGAGACCTGTGTGTGGGTAATGAGTTGGATGATGGTGATTGATGAGCTGGACCTACAGTTTTAGGCGGGTTCCGAACCACCGGGAAACATTGAATAGCTAATGGATTTGAATAGAGCTATGAATGCCACAACACAAAAAATAATTCAAGCGCCTGGAATTCCATAGGTATTTTGAAATTTATCACCTTATTTTCATGGTAGTTATGTAACATAATATGTGACATTTATTTACATTGACATTTGCAAGAAAATAAAAAACAATAAAACTTACCGTTCACATCAAATTCATAGAACATGAGAGCATTCCCAAAAAATGGAATAACAGGAGGCCCAGGTAGATTTCCTGCTAGTCTCCATTGCCGAAATCTTTCCCAAATCACATAGAGAAGTATGAATACAACTGCTAGTTGAAGCCATGTTATCATTTTGCTCTGAAAACGAATTAAAATTTTAATGTAGCCGTCTTCCGTTTAAGCATATTTTATATTTAATTACTAGGAAAGGAAAGGTACAAGGGTTCTTGCTAAAGAAAACATATACAATGGTTGTATAAATTGAACACGATTATATAATAACCAAACAATCTTTGGTCGAATGATGTGTAAAAGATTGGTTCAGCATGAATACTACCATTTCACAACTTGAGTTTAATTTTGGAATAGGGATTATCATCGAGTATTAGATGCTACACTATGCAAGCACCCTCATACAGGGCTTAATTTCTAAATTGAGAAGTACCGGAGCTGTGACTTACCGGAGATCGGGGTTCTTCCCCCGAAAAATGTTTGAAAATTACAATTGAGAAGTTGGATGCAAGAAGGGCCTGATAGTCCAGACGCCCTTCTTGCTTAAAACGGTTTAAACTGATGTTCATTGAATTCTGTACAATCTGAATAAAAAATTATTCCTGTACCATAAAAATTGAGCAAGATATTAAAAAAATAAAAACGTTCTTCGTCCGCCCTTTTTGCATAAAAGACACAGTAAAAATTTGATTTTAATAAAAATATGTCAATAATTTTTAATTATTATCTTGGATATCCAATATTTTAGTTTGGTATTACTTCCCTTCAAATTCAACAGACAAGCTGCCTGCTTTGTTCAGTGTTAGTTATCGGTAGTGCTATTTACTTGAAAAACAATATGAGTCAGATGAAGAAATAGAACTTTCTGCACAATGTCAAATTTTGGTAAATGAATATGGACAAGAAATGGATGAGTTGTAAATAGATATGCCATTGAATAGATTTTCTCTTATATTCCTTGATGTTCTTTACTTTGATTTCAAATAAATAATCTAAATCCAATAAAACAACTAATTTATCACACTAAACCCAATTTTATGCAAGAAGGGCGTTTTCACAAGCATTTTTTGAAACAATTATTATTGAATGTCTTATCAAGTTGGCCGAAAGTATTTTTATCCTGTACATTTAAAACATATCTAGAATTTAGAATATTGATACATTTATTTATCTTATCAAGTTGGCCGAAAGTATTTTTATCCTGTACATTTAAAACATATCTAGAATTTAGAATATTGATACATTAATTTATTTATTACTAAAAAACTGAGAAAGTTACACGGTATGGAAAACTTTGGAACCCCTTTTCTTGACATCATGTTTTGTGACTTACGCCCTTCTTGCATCCAACTCCTCAATTGAATTGGTGCATTTTAAACGCATTTGAGGATGGTTAGTAATGCACATTTAATATTAAATAAATATACAAAATAATAAGCTAGTTAAGATCTGGTTTAAAATAAAGATTCTATTATCGATTTAGATAGCCGGAGCTCCGGCTGAAATTAAGCCCTGCCCATATATTAGGAGACAAAAAATCGAGAGAATTTCCATCTTTATTATTGAGAAAAACGTCTGAACAAGAGAAAGTATTTCCACAAATCTCTCAACTCAGGTACTGTACGCAGTTATGAAAATCTAATAATTTCAATGATTTTGTGGTCCATTATAAGCCTTTAAATTTACTAATTAATTACTTTATAAACTTTTTCCAGTTTAAATTATGAATAAATACAAATTAATGATAGAATTTACTCCTACACAGAGTACAATGAAAGCATCACCATAATAATTTATAATAAATAACAGCAATATTGTTTTGACTTAGAACTAACTTTTGATAAATGCATGTCATAAGCACAAAACTCTCTTAAAAAAATTAAATATTTATGATATATCATCAATCTGAAGTAGGCTACTTTGGCTTGCACAGTTTTCGAAGTTTCCAATACTCAATGATAATCACTATCAAAAACATGCTATGGAGTATATGTGATCACACTGCTCCAATCTGTTATACACCATCCCTAAGAATGTGTTTAATTTTGTGATGGTGTTTATCATCGGGTATTCGATGCTTTATATGCCAGCTCACTTAAGTATACCAATCCTGATAAAAGTAGATCAAATTAATTAATTTATGTATAAAAACTTAAATCAATAGAAATTTTAGTGCTTCTGTATGCTGAAATTGTAACCTAGGGATCGAAAGATTTGTTGATTAATGATAGTTTTCATATACATAATATATTTGACATGAGATAAATTTTCATTTAAAAATAGTAGTGTATGGTAGAAAATGAAATTAAAATGAAAGTAGAAATGATGACTTACACTTTTATACTAGAAGCTGTAGAACAGGATTAGACACAACGCAGAATCCGATGAGATAACTGCTTGATTGGAATCAGAAGAATGTAAATTTTTATGGTAAATATTCTTCTTACAGTGGCGGAGGTCTTGATTCCTTAAAAATTCAAGGACAAATAATAGTCGGTTCCCACAAGCAAGCAATTAAAACATTCAAAAAATGATTTCATGAGTTCTGATAATAATTGGGAACTAGCTCTGATCAAGATTAATCCTATATTTTCTCTGTATTTTTCCCCTTATTATTAGTGAATCAAGGAAAATTACACTGAGAATAATCATTAAGTGATTCAAATACCGTATCTTTAAAGTTCGTCCTAATGGAAACACTTATTTCTCTAGAGCGCTCTCTACAAACACCGTAATCTAGACTCTTGCTCTACCGTATTCACATTAGTAGACTAGTACTAGACGAGTCTAGAGTAGGTCCAAACTTTTGTAGCAAAATTTATTCATGTACTGGTATACAAGAACGATCTAGCGCAATTAGTAGTGTCCCTGTTCGAACAGGCATCTAGACATCCAAGAAATTTTACTTTTATGAATTCTAAAGATGATAGGCTAATTAGTTGAATAAAACAAATATTTTTAAATTTATTATTTTCAAGTGGCTTTAATTTTATTCATTGCGGAGATGCTTCTTCAGATTCTGCTTAGCATTATGTATCAATAATACATCTAGTATATTCTGTTCAAAATTATCCAAAACAGTATTCAAATTTACTTGTTGAGCAATAAATGTCAAACATGCCCTCACCCCATTGTTATTCATACAACGAGTGAAACTTGTACAGATTTTCATTTTTAATGAAGTTAGACGTCAACTAATAAAATTGTTGAATTGCAGTTGTATTGTTGTTCACATTATAGTAAATATTGAATGAAATGTTCACTGAATAAAAAAGCGATTGAACAGAGAATTGTTGTAACTCACCACTTGGTACTGGTAATAATGAAGATAATTTTCACTAGATAAAGTCAATTGGTTTTAAAACCTTTCTCTCACCCTTGAAGTTCTGAAAATTTCACATTCAACTGCTGATGTTGCACTTACATCGATTAAACTCAAACTGACTAGAAAACCGAATGACTGTTACATTTCCAACTTATTTTTCATGCATAAAAAATTAGTTTGCAAACACCTGCTATAACTGTCATTTCATAGACCTGTTTAAACATGCTCGTGATACCGCCATTGCAATTGAATAAGGGAGAAGAAGGCGTTGTACAAAGTTGAATGCAATAAAAAGTAAATTCGTATGGTTTTTCGTGGTGGGGAGACCCTTACGGGTAGTTCCACCTCGCCGTTTTTTTTAACGACTGCTTTTTTTTATATGCAACCGGGACCGACGACTTAACGTGTCCTCCGAAATGAATGCAATGAAGATAGTTGAGAGGGATAAAAGAAGAAAGAAGACAATATTCAAGGATATTGAAGCAGGTAGTATAGAGCTTCGCACATAAAGGTTGCAGAACAAAAAAACTTCCCAATCAATCCGTTTTTCTCATTTTTCAGTGCAGCTGTATTTTATGAATGTGGTTTGCACTAATCGTCTTTCATGAAATATATTAATAATAACACTTGATTTTTTGACAAAGTTATGGAATATGCCATAAATATTTTCTTATCCAAATAGCATATAATGTCAAAAAGTCCAAAACTGCATTGAAAGTTTACATTTGACATTTCATGAGCGCCAAATTCCAGCGAGGTCAGTACAGTGTACTTGACATTTTCACTCATCAGTGAATGAAACGATGAACCACTCATTTTCAGCAATTCCGTTTAAGATAATTTAGAAATAAATGCCCATATAGGTGTGAGGTGAATTATCCAATTCTTAAATCAGTTAGAATTAACGATACATAGCAGTGACGTAGCCAAGATTTTGAAATGGGGGGGGGTCGATTGACCGGGGGGGGGGTCTGGGGGTACTTACCTGGAAATTTTTTGAAAAATAGAGGCCCTAGAACAGTCTTATTTAGCTCTCCTGGCATTGAAAATAACACCAACATCAGTGCTTTGTATTATTTTACGTTTAATTTAATTAAAATTATATAGAATTTAGGACCGGAAGGGGGGTCCGGACCCCCAGGACCCCCCCCCCCTGGCTACGTCACTGTACATAGGCTAGTAAAAATGCCAATTCCTCCAATTCAAAAACAAACATTAGTTCAAATGAGCATAGGGCTATAAACGTGTTTGTAAATAATAGTCAACTATATAGACGAAGAAGAAAACATTGAATTTCTAGGAGTTTTGTTGGATAGACGATTGACCTGGGCTCCGTACCTCTGTAAATTGAGAAAATATGTTGTAAAATTTCATCTGGGGCGTATTTGTCCTGCAACAACTTGTTAGATTAGATGAAGTTACTTTTTACAGCATACCGTGGGCTCTTACTGTCACATATTACCTATGGGTATGATATCTTCGTATCGTATGGGATAATTCATCAAAACAAAATATTGATAGGATGATTTTGATCAAAAAGGAAGCTGTTGTATGAAAAGAGTAAATAGATTAGATTCATGTAGGCCGTTGTTCAAGAGACTTGTCTCCTAACTGTACCCTGCATATATGTGTATAAAGCAACTTTATATGTAAAAAAATTTATATTGACCAACATTTTGATGTACACGATTATAATAGAAGAAGCCGAGGAGATTATCACTTGGTGAGTCACAATATCAGCTTATTCAAACAAAAACCTAGTCAAATTAATAGGAAACTCTACAACAAGGTACCGCAGTTTTTGAAGTCTTGAAAATAAATATAGAAATATTAAAAAAACAATTGAAAACATATTTAGTTAATGAAGCATTTTATAGTGTGCAAGAGTTCCTTTCACATAAAAATTAAGCTTCACCCCAACTAATTTATATAGTAATTATGGTAACTAGTGTATAATGTTGTATAATTATTGTTGATCTTACTTCTTGTTTTATACTCCATAACTGGAGTCTAAGACGTAATTTATAAAAAAACACTTTTCTCTCTTTTTGCCACTCTCTCACATATGCACACATAGGCATACGCTTAATGTATATGTTATTCAACAAACAAGTTTCAACACAAATAAAATTGGAAAAAACTTCAATAAGCTTGAATAGAAGGTTATAAAGGGTCAGGAGACGGATGATGAGGAGCGGTGGTGGTGGAGGAGGAGGAGGAGGGGAAAAACCAGCTTGATGCATAATGAATAGACTTGAAGTTGTCGCAACCACATTTATTGAAAACCATGAGAAACTAGTTTCGTTTGTTTTGTTCAGTACTTTAGTTTTTGTATCTAAAGTAGGCTACTTTAGTTTTAGTTTGTTTGAGATTGATAATGGTGTAACAACCGAAACTAGTTTCTCACGGTTTACAATAAATATGGTTGTGACTACTTCAAGTCTTATTATTCATTATGGATATCTCCCACAATATCGCCTTCGCCAATATAAAGACAGCTTGATGGAAAGAACAAGAAAAATTTAATTTCTTCATAAAAGTTGCTCTCCAGTTACACCTGCTGTTTGTTTACTCCTCTGTCACTAACTCATGCATACTGCCTTTCTTTACGATCTCTCTAATTCTCTCTCTCTCTCTCTCTCTCTCTCTCTCTCTCTCTCTCTCTCTCTCTCTCTCTCTCTCTATGGCGGGTTTCTTCCAAGTTTGAGATTAGATGGAACGATTGTATAAACCAATTTTTTAAATTGATACATATCTAGAGGGATCATTCATATTGTTCTGCGGTGTAGGATGATGAGAAGGTGGTGAAGGAAAATGAATGCCGCTAATAAAAAGTGAGAGTATGGAGGCTATGGATAGGAACTGTTCAACTGGTTATCGCTTAGGCCGCGTACATACCAAAAGCAACCGGTGATAGCAACGCAACGGCAACTTGAGTTGCCTATGAATAGCACAAGCAGTTTAATGGGCCTGTGCATACCAAAGCGACGGTGATTCAACGGTCACTTGACTGAGCAACGCAGGCAACTTGAGTCACGACATGCTGTAAACTCGAGTTGCCAGTTGCTCAGTTGCTCTTGTGAAGTGCAGAAGTGCAATACTTTGTCTAATGCATTCAGTGGAATTTAACTTTGAACTTTAACTTCTAACTTTTAACTTTTAACCGAAGACATCGGTACAAGTGACTGGACAACTTGTCAACTTGGGTTTCTTTTGTATGTACACGTGGTGTTAACCTAAAAGAAACTCCAGTTGTCTGAGTTGAGTTGCTGTTGCGTTGCTATCACCAGTTGCTTTTGGTATGTACTCGGTCTTAGTATCGATTAGACTTTGCTTGAGTTTTTGTTGTTTATATTAACAGCATCAGTTGCAAAATACATACTCACATTCATTGTGAATGTGTAGATAAAGTCACCTATCTTATCTCATAAGTTACACGCTCCAATTTGGAAAAATTTCCCTAGAAGAATAGAGTTGAAAGTATTGAATGATATTTCACAGATCGACCTCATCGATATGAATTTTTTTGTTGTATATTTATCCAAAAAAATAGTCCATGAATTTCTTGAATTCTGGTGGCCGGTAGCTTTAGTCAGTGGCAATCACAAAGGATCTAGATTTGATTTAAGACTAATGCTATTCAATTTTTCAAGTTTTTTATTACTTTCTATTTGTTATTTTTTATAGTTTTTCTTGCTTGAATTGATGTGAAAGTATGAGGCGCCCCACACAGGAGTACCATATTAGACAATAGGCATGTATTATATACAGTTAGGTATGTGTGTTTTTATGAATCAATTTGAAAGTGTTCAAGTATTGTATGTGCTATTGCAATGGTCGAATAAATTATTATTATTATAATTGTAAGATTATTATTAGACCTAGGCTAGTTCTAAATGATCTCACCTTGTTTGTGAAAAGTTGAGGATTGTATCGTATAAGATTAAAAATCAGAGTAAAAATTCGCTAAAAAAAATTCGTAAAAATTGCATGAAAGCACCACTCTATTACACAAGAAAATATCAATCCCTATGGAGTAAACTCGTGGGACGAATGCGGATTAACTGTTAATACTGCCCACACAACTCAAGCCAACAAAGACGGATAAATTTAAAGAACAGGAGGTTCTCAGCTTAATCCCTCTCGTGAGCGAAGATTGAGTACGGAACGTGCAATGCTTGCTAGTGCACCTCTCTTGCAATACATGCTAACGAGGTGGACAAACTATGGGAGAATCCTGTCGATGACTGTTCCCCAAAAAGTAGGTTGAAGAACAAACCCTCACATGTCCTTCATGAAGGGAATGTATGTTGATACCAACAATATAAGTAATTCTTTTCGGAAACTCCGGCGGTTGAATATCTGAAATTAAATACTAGTGTTATGGGTTCTATGTCTAAAATAACGCTGGCAACACTTGAATTTATCACTCGCACTTTATTTACACAAATAATCACAACACTCACTGATCAGTAATGTCTTACAGAAAAATAAGCAATATTAAAAACAGATAAATCGATATTGTTCAACTAATAAAGAGATTTCAATAAACTGTACAAAAATCAATCACTAAAAGTTAGAAGGCCAATCTAATATTAAATAATAACTGTGCAATAAACTGTTTAATAATATTCAAAAAGAAACGTCAAAAAAGAACAATTAACTTATGTAGTAATAGTCCGTAATACAATAAAAACTATTTAGTAGCTCACTGGCATGAATTAAATAGGAAAAATAATTATCACTAGGCTATAGGCACAGAGAAAGAATTATCACTATATAGGCACAATAGATAGAACTGTCATTTCTTGTTTATCACGACGAATTTCAAACAAGACTGAACTAATTTGCAAAAGTCTTCCTCTATTTATATAATTTTCCATAATTGAGATATCTCTCGATTTTTCTATCAACTTTTACTGATTTCTTAAATAAACAATGAAAGACCTTCACACCTTCCACAATACTCGATAAGATGCCATTAATGTCTAATAAAACAACTAGACCATTCTACAAAGTACCAAGTAAACACAATAAAAGGGTCAAAAGCAGAGTAATTAATTGCTTAGAAGTAAACATTTACATAGCAGATAACACCGAGAACGGCAAGAACCACTGTTCCTCTTTCTCTCCATTTTCACTTCCATTACACTAGCGTAATCTACAGCCAGAGTCAGGCAGCAAGTTACCACTAGTAGCAGGCGTACCGATAATGGAGCGAGTGGAGCAGTCGCTCCAGGGCGCAAGGCTCTGAGGGGCGCACCGTTTTTGAGAGAAAATTGCCTTTTACTTACAAAAAATGTATTACTATAATGAAGGCCTAAAGGGAAAAATGCAACACAATTTAAAAAAAAAACCGTATGTAAACATCGCTGCGCATGACTAAAAGGAAAATTCATGTCAAATTTAAAAGAAATCGGTTCATGAGTTCAACCGTAAATGCGTTACTAACAGACAGAATGCAAAACGCTCGAATCAAAAGTAGTTTCTTGTCGAAAGTAGCAAAGCCAAAACAATTTATATTTGGTGACAAAAAGTATAACAATTTCAAGTAATTGAATGAAGACTTTGAATTTATTCTGAAAAAATAAATCCACTAGAAGTTGAATGGTTTTTATATTAACAAGAACAGGACTGAAATACTTCACTTTTGAATCCTACTTCCAAAATAAAAGAAAATTTTTATAGGAATGACAAAATTCTAGAAAAATAACTGCAAATAAATTGATAGAAAAATGAAAAAAATCCAAAACAAGATGTTTGGAAATTGATAAAAGTAGAATCTGGCCTGGCAAAAAATCCTTCATTGGAGATATTCGCATCTCTGACAAATACGGCGTAGTTAGAGGCGGGATTCTTTAAATGACCACTATATTAATGTGGTTGAGTGTGAGACCGATTTTTTTTGGGGGGGGGGGGGGGTGGGGGGGCATCGTAAGACACTTCCGCTCCAGGGCGCTTGATAAACCTCGGTACGCCACTGACTAGTAGTGACTTTTAATCTTAAATTTAAGATTCAAAGCTGGTCCATGAGAATATGAAATTTCAACAATAGAGATAATGTTCTTGATATTTGGATGAGTTTTCTGGATTATTCTTGTACCATTAAATAATAGAAAATCGTATGAGCATTCAGGACTTTGCCTAATGGTACCGTACTCAGATACGAAAAGAGTTCGCATTGATTGCAGTATTTGCGATATGTCAATGATTCGGAGAAATAAACCAGTACCTACTTACAGTAGTAGTGGGTACTGAATAAACTCGTATAATTGATTTTTATCACATACCATTTGCACCTTTTGGCCCAATTACATTCGCGCACTCGATGATAATATTTGGCTCCTGGTTCTTTGATTCATCGATTTGACATCTGAGAGGTAGTGGCTGCACGTAGACACGAATTTAGTTTCAATTGAAGTTTAAAACATTATCGGCGATCAAATTATGTTCAATGCGGGAGGGTCATAAAAAACATTAAACTAAACAGCACTGGCTTCACTAGAAATTTACCATACATTAGGATGGCTTAAAAAGTTAATTTAAAAGAGGGGTTTAATAACGGGACCTCTCCCATAGCTAGCCAAAATTCGCCTCTCGTCTTCTTCAAGCTCCGTCATCGCAAATACAATATATTTTTTTTTTTGTAGATTACGTCTTGGAGACTCCAGTTAAGGAGTATAAGACAAGTCAGATCAACAATATTATACACTAGATACCATAATTACTTCAATTAGTTGAGGTGAGGCTTAATTTTGATGTGAAAGGAACTCTTGTACACTATAAAAAGCTTTATCAACTAAATATTTCTTCAATTGTTTTTTAAATATTTCTATATTTTCAAGACTCTTCAGAAACTGCGGTAGCTTGTTGTAGAATTTCCTACCAACATAACTAGGTTTTTGTTTGAATAAGCTACTATTGTGACTCACCAAGTGATAATCTCCTCGGCTTCTTGTATTATAATCATGTACATCAAGATTTTGGTTAATATCATTCGTTTTTACATATAAAGTAGCTTCATACACATATAAGCAGGGTACAGTTAGGAGACCAAGTCTCTTGAACAACGGCCTACATGAATCTAATCTATTTACTCTTTCTATACACCTAACCGCTTTCTTTTGGATCTTAAACACCCTATCAAGATTTTGTTTTGATAAATTACCCCATACTAAGATAGCATACCTAATATGTGACAGTAAGAGCCCATGATAAGCTGTAAAAAGTAACTTTTTGTCATTCAATCTAGCGAGCTGTCGCAGGACAAATACCCCAGATGAAATTTTACTACATATTTTCTCAATGTATGGAGTCCAGGTCAATCGTTTATCCAACATAACTCCTAGAAATGCAATTTTTTCTTCCTGGTCTAATTGATTACCGTTTACAAACACGTTTATAGCCCTATCTTCATTTAAATTATGTTTGTTTTTGAATTGAAGGTATTGGCATTTTTTATATAATTACATTGTCTTTGGTCATCGTTACTTTTGAGGAAGAAGCATACGTCATGCAGCAAAGTCTGCCAATCAGAGTGAAACAAAAGGTTTACCTCCAATGAGGAGCTTAATTATAGGCCTACACCTAACTTTAAAGCACAGTGTGCCACAAATAACGATGAATTTTTAAAGTTGGAGGAAAGAAAGAATAAATTAGTAAATTAACAGGGTAAGAATAAACAGATTTCGCAAGCTGACCAAAAACCAGAAGTAGGCTACAGAAATAGTTTGAAAAACAAATTAAGTGAAAGAGTAATATCGATTGACTGGTAAGCCGGCTTGATCAAGAATTTTGACAGGCTAACTAACCTTCCAATTTATTCAAGTATAAACAATCTTTCCGCGCTTCAGCCAGAGGAAATAGAATATAGTAGCCTAATTACTATTACTATTCTATTCTCTCTGACTTTAGCTCATTGTATGACTTGGGTAAACATTTAAACTGGCAAATATTGTGTAGTCCTAAATAAAATTTTATAACAATAAGTGATAGGAAAAATAAATACATGTAAGTACAGAAAATTCTTTAATTTTATTCCTTTTCATGTGGTAATTTTGAGAATTGTCTTGACAATTAAATTTAGGTAGGTGAATTTTGCACCTTGACAAAATATTTATATATAAACAATAAAGGACCTAAAGAAATATAATAGGAGTTGAATGGCCACATTCACAAAGACATCATTGTTATCAGAAGAGGAAGTTTTGGACATATTTTTCATGAAACAAAAAATTGTCTTTCATAGTTAATATACAATTTAGAAACAGTTATATAGATGTCTCAAATAGCTAATGTAAATAATACAATAAATTAATAATTCAAAAATGTATAAATTTTATACGTCATTTTTACAATAGTGGTGTATATTACTCAGCATTAGGGTTGTGTTTGAGCAAATGTTGTGTTGCAAATGATGAGAATAAAATAAGAGAAAGTTCATATTAATAACCTTAGGTAACGTTTTATTCGAAAAACGTGGAATGGTGTTGGAATGATTTTTATTCAAAGTCAAATGTATTCTACCTTCATGAAAACTAGAAACGCACAAGAATGTCAATAGCATGAATTAAAAAATACTTCGTATAAAACAGTATTATTCTATATAGTGCAGACGACACATCACATGCACAGCTGTTGCAAGGATAACAAAAGACCAAAAGACCTTGGTCTTTTGTTATCCTTGAGCTGTTGTCACTAAAACTTCCCCTCAAATGGTGGCAGCCCCCACCAGTGACCAGGAAGAATCCAGTGTGACATGCAAAGGCATGCAAAGGTTCTAGACATCAGTCTTCACCTGGGTGTAAGCTCCACGTTATACCCATTCGAAATCTCTAGCATGAATACCAATGAGAGGTTTACTTCTGAGGGCTGAGCATTGCTGGTTATTCTGTATTTTCTCAATAGTGTGGCTATCATTATTTTCATCATCATAAGGCTGAATTTCTGACCTGAGAACAATGTTTGAACAATAGAGATATTTTTCTTTAAATTCCTCAATGTTAACAAATTTAGTAAGACCTATTTGTGTACAACAGTTTTTTATTAGCATAAAAAATCATTTTAGACTCTAGATTGAGAAGTTTGTAAACATAATAAAAATAATAATAACTTTGCTGAAAAACACTATCCATCATGCAGTGCATGTACTCTTATAATATTTAATTTTGTTGTCAATATCCATTTTGTTGAACTGCAGTATAATAATTTATTATTAATAATAATGTAGAATCAATTCTTGGCTCAAAGCTGACTGACGAAGGATACCGACTGCAATCACGCACAAGGACCGAGGAGCTCTCAAACCTTGCGGCTGATATCAGAAAATGACGCCTGAAATTTTACGGACACAAAACGATTTCCAGAAACCAGACTCACTAGAATCTTACTAGATTCAACAGAAGATATCAAAACAAATAGATGGACGTTGGAAATCCGCCAAGACCTGGAAAAATTGGGCATTGAAGTGGCCGATGTCACAGACCGAACCAGCTACAATACAAAAATCAGCAAGTGGGAAGTAGAGTCAGTCAAGAAGAAGACGGGAGCCAAGTGTACAGAAGAACGAAGAGCCATAATGAGAGAAAAATTGAAGGCTGCCTGGCAGAGATGGGAATGCACATCTTCTGAGTGAGCTTTGTGTGATCAGTTCTCTGGTCTTTTTCGCATATAATAATAATAATAATAATAATGTTGAATCTTGCTGTGCAGAACTGACCTTTTTGAGTCGTGGCGGATTCGTTTTGAACTATGTGGTTCTTTGGCACTTCGTTCCAGACTGACGTTTTCTGGTTTGTAAGGGGGTGGTAGGGAGGTAGTGAGAGAAGTGGATCTGGTGGGGGAAGTAGGTGTGATGGAGGGGTTTTCAGAGGTGTTTGTGATGATGTTGAAGAGGGTATGAGATTTAAAATTAAGATGGTCATTGAGTAAGAGTTGATGATGTGAAATGGAATGTTTGTAAATTTCAAATCCTCAACTCATACTCAATGACCAACTTAATTTCAAATCTCATACCCTCTTCAACACCATCACAATACCCCCCCCCCCTCAGAAACCCCCTCAATCATACCTTCTTCTCCACCACATCTACTACCTTCCTACATACTACTCACATACCAGAGAACGTCAGTCTGCAACCAAAGAACCAAAGAACCACATAGTTCGAAACGCGTCCGCCACAAGTCAAAAAGGTCAGTTCTGCACAGAAAGATTCGACATATTAATAATTGATTCTGCATTGAAAAATGGACCATAAGACCGGAATAGGCATTAATGCCTAGGCTGCTGATGGAAGAAAAGGATTTTAGATTTATAATTCTCGCTAAACACTATTTTCAAGGTTAAATCTCAAATTTTATTTATCTTTTTAAATTCAGCTTTTTTCAGAAATTGATGAATATTAACATAAGTTTTTAATAATAGTAATTGTAATTATGCGGATTCTTCAAAAATTAACTTTTTTCTGAAAACACTGAGTACTAACATAAATTTTGAATTAATATGATGTATGTATATGACGGATAATAAAAAAATTGCATTCTCTTTGACAGTAGGCCTAGTAAGCCTTTATTCCCATTTTCCATGATAAATTTTCCCCTAATAATCGGGTATTTTTAATCTGAAACCATGCTCTGGTCTAGTCTATTTATTTATTTATTTTTATTTTAGTCGTTGTAGCCGCAACCGGATGAATAGTAAATTTATTCGCAATTAGCCTACTCTTGATTTCAATTGAACTTGTCACACGCAATTATGCCACTTATTGCATATTTGTAGGCTACTGTAATCTGTAATGTGAAATCAAACAAATCTCCAAACAAGTTTTTGTTGCATTTTTCTTACTATATAAATTCCTCTCTGACTTAATTTATTATCGACCTTGCCTTCAAGTGCATTGTGCATAACAATTATCTGTGATGTTGTCCATGACGAAATACTTGATGACAATCTAATATTAAAACTAACACAGTATTTCTATTTTAATTAATTTTTACTCACTTTTACTGGAGGTAGTGAAGGGATAAATTTACAATGATACATGAACAATCTTATATCAAAACTGAAACAGTAATTCTATTTTAATTATGGTTTTACTCACTTATACTGGAGGTATAAGTGATCCTATTTTGTTCTGTTTAAATTGTTTTACACAGTACATTACTGTAGGAAAAATTTAATGTGTAATGCGAGTGCAAAGTATTGTTTCTGCACTCGAGAAACTTTTTTCAATCGCCTTCGGCTCGTGAAAAAAACTGTTTCTCTCGATGCAGAAAAACGCTATTTTGCACTCTAGTTAGACAAATAGCTATATTTTCCACCCCACTCGAGGGCAAAACCCCAGGATAGATAAATTGGGACTCTTATGAAGCTATCGGTACCAAAGAATCTTCTGTTCTAAATTTCTCTGCTGAAACGACATTTGAAACTGAACAAAACCACGGACAGATATAGTTATTCCTGACTTTTTTCATGAAAACAACATTTAGAAAAATTTAATTACAGCTTTGTACCTTGTGTAAGTCTCAATCCTTTTTTTACAATTTGAGACTGATTTCACATTACTTTGTTGAAAATTCCCAAGATTTGAATGTTAAAAATAGCCATTCACATTTAGAGGTGTTGGATGTAGACCACTGGAACCCCTGAGAGCAAAAATCTTGTACAGTAGTTATGAGCCAAATTCAACATTTGGCTCATTCAGATACATGAACCTGAACCGCCTCAGCTGGGACGATTGAGCCTTCGATTGATCGGATATAATGAATCGTTTAATAGTTATCGGTATCGAAATTTGGGTTGCCCCCACCCAAACAAAATCCCATTGCATGGCCGGAGTTTCTGATAGTGTGGAGTTTCAGGAACAAAATTTCAGAGATAAAATCGATTTCAATTTTTTGGAATATATTTTTGAGCTCTCAAACGAAGTTTTAGGGGTTTTTGGGGTAGCTTGAAATTTTTCGATGCAGGTCAAAAACTACAGGAGATAAAAAGGTGAAATAATGGTTTCAAATTGTAAAAAGATTATTTCCCCATAGATATTTTGAATTACAAACTTAGGTCTCATTATTAGTAAGATACAGCCATTTTAAATATAAGCTACAAAATTATCAATTTTTTATGCATTTAACCAAACTTTCAAAAAATTCTAACTTGAGACTTATTAAAGAGAGCTGTTACTAGTATCAAATCCTTGATTATTTTTAAAAAGGCACCAGGAAAATTTTTCTGTCTGAGGCTTAGTTCTGTTTCAAATTTGCAGAGAACGATTGCGGACATTTTTTTACAGTTTCCCAAGATGGCATAATTTTCAGGTCATAAATCCAGATTTTTAGAAGTTGGAATTTCTTCTTGACTTTGCTAATTGGATTGTACTAAATGCTATTCTATTACCTGGGGCGGAAGCGAATCCAAAAATCATACATCCTTAAAATCGGATCTTGTGTTATAAGTAGTGGTCTAACTTACATCATCTTTTTCTTATCTAGTCTTATTAGTCTTATTAGTCTAGAAATATATTTTTTGGAGTAAAAAAAACGTTTTATCATAACTATAATATTATGTAGTCCTTCATCTTTCTGGTTGTTAATGAGATAATATTAAATAATAAACTTGAGAGTAATTTACCTGCACATGCCCGTAGTCCTGATACAAACGATATATTTTTGGAGTAAAAAAAAATTTTTCCTACAGTGACTCGAAAAAATGCCTATTTTTGCACTAACTGTAGCACGCAAAATAGTCTATTCCTGCACCAGTGCGGGAAAGTAAATTCCAGTCCGGGAAAGTACTTTTCCGCACTCCAAATAGTGAGCATGGAATACGCAGGTTCCCTATTCTGCATTAAAAAATAGGTTGGCTATTCTGCTTCAGCTGTGAATAGTTGTTGTAGTTGTTGTTGATGAAATCGATTTGATTCGAAGATAGGTTATGTGAGGAATTTTCAGGTTATGTATGCCCTGTTTTGTTCTGTTTGAATTACTTTAATATACATTACTGTAGGAAAAATTTAATGTGTAATTCGAGTGCAAAGTATTGTTTCTGCACTCGAGAAACTTTTTTCACTCGCCTTCGGCTCGTGAAAAAAACTGTTTCTCTCGATGCAGAAAAACGGTGCTTTGCACTCTAGTTACACAAATAGCTATTATCATAACTATAATATTATGTAGTCCTTCATCTTTCTGGTTGTTAATGAGATAATATTGATTAATAAACTTGAGAGTAATTTACCTGGACATGCCCGTAGTCCTGATACAAACGGAAGAAATGTAAACTTCGGTCTTTGCTCAATGTTCTCAGGTAGAAAATGATCTGGATAGAAGGAATCAGGGTGAGACCAATACTCTGGATCCCTGTGGAGCTTATATAGCATAATGTAGAGGGTTGATCCTGCTGGAATCGTGGTATTTTCTAGAAAAATACACACAAATACATTCTGAGTATAGATATTAGACGAATAAATAATAAAATGATATATTTTAATACATGAATAATCCTCCTAAAATATAAAATAAAAAATGAAAGACTATAGTTGTTCGTCAGTTTGAAGTGACTGACAACCTGAAAAATATACAGGAACAGAATTTATTAATTTCGAATTCCTCAAAGTGCTATTAATTTGTGCATGTGCTCAAATTGCCCAATCTGAAGTTCCGCGTCTTCTTCAAGAACCTGACGGCCAGTGACTAGCAGCTGAGTCAAATCGAGTAGTAGACGTCGTCTGAGAATCATCTGCAATGGCGTATATTGACAACAGCATTGCATAGCTGATGGATATCGATGAATGCTGCTGTACAAAAATATCAGTCATTGCCGGGAATCGAACCGCTGACCTCCCAATTGCCGGTTTGGTACCTTAACCACTAGACTACAGTGTCCTTTCTGTACAGCAGCGTTCATTCTAGACGTCACCATATCGGCTTATATCTTACAAGTTAGTTTGAAGTAACTGAAAATAATTTAACAAACTGGCAAATATATAGAAACAGAATTCGAAATTAATGTTGCTGTATATTTGGTGATTTGTTAAATTGTCAGTTACTTCAAACTAACTTGTCAGAACGAGCCGACATGGCCAAGTCTAAAATGAACGCTGTTGTGCAGAAGGGACACTGTAGTCTAGTGGTAAAGGCACGATTCCCGGTTGTGACTGATATTTTTTTACAGTAGAACTCATCGATTTCTATCAGCTATTCAATGCTGTTTTCAATATCCGCCATTGCGGAAGTCTTCAGTATAAATTAATAGCACTTTGAGGAATTCGAAGTTAACTCATTTTAAATCAATTTTTGTACTTAAATGTATAACATGAATAATTGAACATGAAGCAGATGCTGAAAACTAATAGTTTGAAAGAGAGAAAAATGAAAGAAAGAGAAGTAGATGGGATAGGAGATAAGGACAATATGAGAAAACGAGAATAATGAATGAGAATGGAAATTAAGATAAGATCATTCTTTTAATTACTCTATCATTATTTATGTAAACTCACACTGCCTGTTCCCATCTCCTGATAATTTTATTTTATTTTCAGGTACACCTTGTTACATTAAAATATATATGTATTATACACTTAGCATTCAGCTTAAGAGTTAGATTTGAATTAGAAGATAATATCAAGCGGCTGGCTTGTGCGATAGGTTAAATTATTATTGTATTTTGGTGTTGGCTACACTGCCAGCAAGTATTAATCAGAAGAGCCTGTCTACTTTTGGTTCTCACTGGCAGTGTAGCCAACACCAAAATGCAATATTATTGTGGCCAAAGCTGACATTAAAACGTGAAGGCTGCCAACATAACACTTCAGATGAGACATATTGTATTTTCTGTGAACTGTTTTGATGAAATTTTATTGAATAATTGTTGGTAAACTCCATATTTTAATTTCGTGTTGCAATTTTATTTATTCTCTTTGAAATTCAATAGGATAGGTGTAACTCTGGAAGTTTTATTATTTCTATAATTTGGCTTGGCATGCCGAGCTCCTGTAGCACAGTCGGTATGTAACGTTTCTACTCGCTACTCGCTTAGCTACTAACTCGCGCAATGTGATCGACCCTTTAGAATTGGAGTGGAATAATTTCAGTTTTATCTTGGAGCTAAATTTTTGAAATATCCCTAGTTAAACTTGGAACCTAAAATTTGGATTTTTTAAATTAATTTATTAAGAAAACAACAGTGGACTATGCTTTTTGTATCTTTACTTGATTGTGTTTTTGTAATAAATAAAAAAATAGAAATAAATAGTCTATTATGGGTAGCGGTGATGTAAGTCCATATAATATTCAAAGTAATCTATTGGTGATTTAAAATAAATCATAGTGGCATGATTATCAAAATTACTGTGACTGACCTAGCTTTATGCTATGATCAATTCTCCTTGCTATATGAGGTGGACAACAATGTCGCAGTACTTCCTTGATCACCCTTTCCAGTAGTAGCATTCGATTTAAATCTCTTAGCTCAACTGGTCGATTCGAATCTCCAAATATGTCTCGAATTTCTCCATAAACTTTCTCTTGAATGTCTTCGTGCATTGCTAGCATCATAATCATGTATGATATAGCTCCTGCTGTTGTATCCGATCCCTTTCGTTAAAAAATAAGAAAAAATTGGATTATTATTTTTAGTATTATTAAATAAATAATATTCAGCATAACTAGCTATTAAAGATTAACAAGGAAAACAAAAAAATTTCTTCTTGGTTTTTTTAATTTCTACTCTAGAAAAAAGATGAAATATATTTTCAGGTATGGAAAATAATATTATGTTTCAATAAAAACAGTATTTCAATATTTCAAAAATTTCAATACTCCAAGATGACAGGTTTTCTATTCATTATTATAAAATATTGAAATAAATATTTAATATTTATTATTCAATATTTAATCCAATATCTGAACTGACACTATATTTCAATTTCAATGTCAGTTCTGATATTCGATTGTTCATTAAGTATTTCGTCATGGAAAACATCACAGATTCAATATTTATTGTAAAACTATTCTTGAAATGTTTACTCACAGCTATCAGTACATCTGAAATAGACATAGATAGCTCCAGATCGGTGAGATTTTTCACTTTAGCATAATCCATCATTTGATCCAAAAATGTCTTCGTGCTCGAGTGGAGTTCATCTGAAAAATTGATTTCAAGAACTCATTCAAGTAATAAATTAATTCAGAATCGCTCTTCTATTTCTATATTTTGTTGAGTAAAAATAATTCAAGTCAAGAGGGTATTTGTTTTGTACGTCTACTGAGTATCACAGAATCTTGTGCAAAGTTTATGCATATCCCTACAGAGGGTAAATATATAGCTCGAAAATTACGTCCCCGTAAAAAGTTATTAGATCTGTTAATATTGGGGAAAAATTCTATACGCAACAGTTAATGAAAAATCTTATATGGAAAGCTTGTATGAATATTTGACAAGTACATTAAGGACGGTAAACCCTTAGCAGGTAATGGCATTATTGGAAAATGTTAAGTACTTTTGTAAGTAACCTCTTATTATTACAGAATTTAAATCATTTATTTGTGTCTGGATGGAACAGTTACAGGATTTACAGGGAAGGAATTAAACGTTGCAAATGACAACTAGAGATAATAAAAACTTGATTACCTGATTTTGGATTTCCAATTTCATTTAAAATTTCCCTTCTCTCATTAATTACCTGCAAAATAACAGGTATATTTTTAGAAATAGAATTGTTATCATGCAGACTAATAGCACTGAATTAAAAGAATCAATTAATTACTTCTTATTAATCATGATAATATAAAATACAATACCGGAACATTACCATAATAATAAGCTGCTCTTTCGCAACAATAGATTTTGTTAAAGACGCAAAAATATGTCAAAAAGGAGTTGAATATTTTTTTGAATTGCTAAATTATCAAGTGATGTGAACTATCAGTATTATTTACATACACAAGCACTGAACTGTATTAGAAAAATAACCAATAGAAACTATACATAGATAGGCCAATCATAGCTTACTTCAATGCCAAAGTCAAATATCTTCTTGATTGTAGCCTTTTTCAATCTGCCTGCTTCTGTACGGTTGAATATGAAATCCGAGTGAAGCCAAATCTTTGCAAATCTGTAATTTGTCAGTTGAGTAGCTCTGGAAAATAGAAAATTTCAACAGTTATCCATAATAAATAAGCCACGCCATTGAAAACATAGTGAATAATTACAGTTAAAGATGGATTTTAATATCGGATGATAACAGATAGTAGAGCTGTAACGGTCAAACATATTAGAGAGTAGACTTTTGCGCTCATTAATAAACATCAAGATTACTGTACTAATTGTCTATGACAGTAGCACAGCATCATCTGATAATAATTGATCGGTTTGGAATGAGTAGCATGTAGATATCCCACCTGAAATTTCTTTGAATTACACTAGAAGGATAGGCTATACTTGGGCAAAGATGTCTAGAGATGCGCAAAGAAAATACATTTTGAAATATTTGATCATTAGAATTGATAACTCATCATTCAAATCTTGTAAAAAAATTCGTACCCAATTTACTTTACGTATTTTACTTTTGTATAATGGATAATTATCTTAATTTTAAATTTTATTTAGGTAGAATATAATTTGCAACTATCAAATTAACTCACAAACGAACATCCTCAGGGTATGTCACATTCTCTTTCAGTTGAATATCTGATCGCAATGCTGCAAAAATCTCTGGAAAATTAAATATAAGCATGAAAATAATTTTCAAATATCCCGGAAAAATAAAGCATTTTCATATTATAGCCAATTTTATAAAGAACTTGAATAATATGAGGTGAGACGTCTAATGAAAGTCTTGAAAATATGAATAAATTCTCACTGAAGACTGCCAATTGTCATTTTATCACATTAACTGAAGTTCCAATCAAAACTGACTACCGTAATGTTTACAAGAGCTTCTGCTTTATATACATTTTTATCACTCTAAAAAGAACGAGAGGGATCTCTATTTTTCTATCAAATTCTCAAGTAAACAGATAAGACATTCTCGAATTTTCGAGACCATTCCATATAAGTCCCAAGTAAAAAATCTAGAGGTCTCCAGATGAACCGCAAGGCGAGGGGTGATCAAGGGAAGAGTAAACAACTGACCTTTCTTCCCTGCATTCCACAACAAATATGTTAACTTCTTATGGTAAATTCAACGACATGCAGTCAATTGATAGTGAATAATATATTTCTACACACGTAGGCTGAAACGTTTTCGAATCGTGAAGATTCATTTTCAACAGCCTATTGAAACATTTCCTCCTACGTGAGGAAATAGTATTTTTCTCAATTAAAATTGACTGCCATTGACATTGAAGTCGTTGAATTTACCATAAAAAGTTAATAATAGTAGAGAAATAAAGAGTAGAATATTTACTATACTTAAATAGAGAGCTGAATGGTTGTTTGTGTGAAAATGAACAATGGATGATGTTTTAAAAATCATGTATGATCCTGCATAGAATACTGCCACATCCTATACATCATTATCTAGCAATATGTAATTCCAGTAAAATTCTTAGACATTATCCTATCTGATCACTTTTTACAGTATTCAGGCTTTATATCTTCTGCTAAAAGTATCATTGAAATGCTATTTTATTTTTTTTAGTACAATACTCAGGCTTACTTACTACAAACTACATCAAGCAGACATCTGTGAATGTAAGGATCAATGTTGAATGTTCCTTTATCACATCTCTTTTCAAGCACTTTGCATAGAACAATGAAAGAATCATTGAAAACTTTCAGTTGGTGTTCCAAATTATTGTTATGAAAGACCGAGTTGACAATTTTTCTAAGACCTCTCCATTTTTCATCTGCAAGAAAAAAAAATTAGAGGATGATATATAATTAACTGAAAGACTTCATTATTATGAGATTGGTATGATTTTACAAACATTTTCATTAAAGAATAAAAATCATTGATGAATCATACACATTATTGAGGGATTAATAAAGAATAATATTATTAGATAGGAAAATAGAAAACTTCAAGTCTAAAAGACAAGAAACTAGTACAAATATTGATGAATTGGTAAGTGCCTTCCCTTGTCCTTCGAAAACTTAGACCAAAAAAGTTTTCACTTTCCTATTTTCCGTATTAACTATAATAAACTTCCATTGGAATTAATTATAAATATGTTGCTATGCTCTTGAAATCAAAAGTTGTTGTTGTAGTAACTGTAGGTGCATGAAACAACGTGATTAATGAAATGTGAACAAACCGGTATTTGAAAAACTATTTTTTTAATTATTGTGTTCAATAATATTGACATAGTTTTTGTTTAGAGCCTGTTGAAGTTTTTGCTTAAAGTTGCAATGTTATCATTATCAAAAGAAATTGATTCTTATTATTATTTAGTGATCAATTACTTCTATTTGGAATCAATTATTCACTCTAACTTACTCACCTTTAGCTATAAATACGCCTTTCAAGAAGTCATTAAAAAAATCATAATGTATACTCTTGTTCAGGTTTTCATTGCTTTTGAAAATAATCTGGAAGAAAATATGATTTTTTTGTCAAGACTGCACAATAATAGATATCGAATATTTTTAATTTGATCAGAAAAAATGTTGAGAAAGTGATTTACAATAAATAATTATAAAGAAAACTGCTTATTTTACTTATTATTACTTCTATCAGTATGCAAAGTAACCTGAAGACCATAGAATTGTTATTACCGCTATGACATCAAAAGACTGTCAGAGAACAAAGTCAAAATTAGTTTGACTATGGTACTGTACTTGGATTTCCTTTTTGATGATTTTGAAGAACCGTATACAAAGTGTGACTTTTAAAACCTTTCTAGTCATTAATTTATTTATTCTTTAACAAAAGTGAGTTCTAGTTAAACTAAAAACAGTCGAAATGTTGATATTAGCCTGAATATTAAATATTAATTAATGTTATCGGAGTTGGTGAATAATTTTCCATTTCATGAAATGTAAATTCTCATATCAGTAACAGCCATATAATGAGAACATTTCATGAAAAATTTCCATCCCCATAAATAAATTATTCATCAGCGTGAACCTAAAAATAAATTTTTATTTAAAGGAATACCAACTAAATGAATATTTTAGTAGTGGTTTCCTCTTTATCCATCTCAAGTTGTCACTGTCTATTTCTTTCATAATATGTGAGCTTTTTAATTAAATAATTAAACAGAAGAGATCACAAGTTTGCATCTAAGACCAAGATAACTGCAAAAAGTAGAAACAGTACCTACAGCTAGAATGAAACTTACTTCCAAACTTTTTGGGTCAGCCACACATACTATTAGTTGATGACCGAGCCATAGTCTACATAAATTACTGTACTTCTTTTGTAATTGTGTTACTTTGTACACAAAATCTGAAAAGAAAACAAATGCTAAGAACAAATTCAAGCTATAACCACAATGATATGACTAAGATATTAGTTTATTAATGGAATTTCTTGAACAGCATAGTTATATATAGTTCAAATTGTTTTATATCAAATCAAATATTTTTGTCTCATTTTGTTCTTAAATATCTGAACAACATTTCAATTTAATAACTGCTATTCTTGAATGCACTGTTAGAAACTCATAAATAATAAATTTCTGTATTATATCAACTCAGAGTTAAATTATTGTTGGATGGAACCTAGCTACCGTATTTTAAACGTTATGTTGCTTTTAATATAATCCGGTCTAATTTTTCACTGGACATGAAAACACATTATTAATTAATTGATTTTTATGGAATATAAGTTGCCAGGTCTTAAACGAACCAAAGCAATAGTATACAAGATTAAAAGCAAATTAATCACTGAAAAAAATTAAGAATTCGGAAAACTATGTTCCTTAATTTAACTAAGTGTAGAAGCTCCATCGATTTGGTAACTTAGTTATTTCATTAAATAATTAATAGAATAATAGTAGTTAATTGACAAATTTAGTATTAAGTGCATATGCACCAGAAATTAATAGTCTCAAGCAAGCTTCTTAGCACAATAATATGTAGCTCATAGAATTAATAGTTTTGATGAGGAAGCTTCTCAGCACAATAATTGGTAGCTGTTGCTGATACGTCACTTAGCAGTTTTTTTGCAGGATGAAGCCCACATAGGTCTGAGACCTGTGCAGGGGTTGGATGATTGTGATTGATGAGCTAGACCTACAGTTTTAGGTGGGTTCCGAACCACCACTTATTGACTTTGCTTTTTATAGCTTACCTTGGACATCAATTCCCAAGAACATGAAAGCGTTCCCAAAAAATGGAATAGTAGGAGGTCCAGGCAAATCGCCAGCAAGTTTCCATTGTCGAAATCTCTCCCAAATCAGATAAAGGAGTATGAATGCTACTATTGGTTGAAGCCAAGTTATCATTTTGTTCTGAGACAGAAAAAATAGTATTATAATTAGTGAAAATAATTTATTTTTCTATCCAATCACCGATGAGAACACGTCACATAATATGTTAGTGATATAGAACATTGGAGACAAACAACGATTGCAATGATATGTGGAGCACCAGAATCAAAAAATAATTATTACAGTGCGGCAATATAGAGCAATAGAACCATACAAAAATTAAAAAATATACTGCAATAGAACAAAATACAAAATTAATATCGGTCATAATAATGAAGATAATTCTTATAGAAAACGTCACAATATTATTCACCTAGGGTGATGACTCTCAAAAAGTATTGATTCCAACAAACAATTTTTCTTAAAAAAAAAGGAAGCTTACTAATTCCAATTGAAATTGGGAATGTAAGGTAGTAGACTTGACCGTAGGACAGAAATTATATTACTGAGAAAAGAAACCGACTTCCTCAAAAAAAATAGAATGGAATCTTGTTCTAGAAATCACTTATACGACCTTGAGTGGGTTGAAGTGAATTCAATGCTTATCCAGAACAATAGCAATCAATTAAAAATCAACATGGAATCTATGATTTTCAAGAGCAAAAACTATCAATATAAAATATGATTCAATAAATTGCAGTTGAGTTTTAGGCTACTTGTTCAATTATCCATTAAAGTTGGACTTCCTTTGACTTACGTGATTTTTATTCAGAAGTTATTCCCTTATTATATTTTATTTTAAATCATAATTTAATTTTAAATCATAATTTAATTTTTTAAATAAATATTATTGAAAAGCATTGACTGTAATATATTTATGATTAATGCATCAAACCAACAAATTGTCAAATAATTTTCTAAAAATTCTTTATATGATAGTCATTTTATATCCGAAGCTGTATTATGATACCTAATACCTGAAATAAGAATGAAAAACAAAAAAACCAGAGTCAAATTGGGAAATGTAGTTTCCTGAATCGGGAAACTTTAAACTGAAAAGGGAAGTGATAGCCGCGTGCCGTAGCAGGTATCTGTTCAATCAGATAGAGATAAGCTGCGTCCTCGTAGGACCTGTTTGTAACGGTGACCGATTAGATTGGCCAGCAAAAAATACACTGTTCTCTGCTGTAAAATCACTTCCCGGTAGTAGGTATGTTTGGAGACCTTTGGGACAACCCCCCTCCCCCTCCCACCACCCCTCCCCCCCCACCAAAAAAAAAAAAAAAAAAAAAAAATTAAAAAAAAAAAAAAAAAAAATTAAAAAAAAAAAAATAAATAAAAAAAAAAATAATAAAAAAAAAAAAAATTAAAAAAAAATAAAAAAAAAAATAAATTAAAAAAAAAAAAAAAATTAAAAAAAAAAAAAAAAAAAAAAAATTTAAAAAAAAAAAAAAAAAAAAAAATTAAAAAATATTAGAAAAAATTAGAAAAAATTCCGAAAAAATTCCGACCGATCGGCCAAGGTCAGGGGACCATGGGTGGGGACCTGGCATGAGTATATATGGGGGATCAGTTGCTGGTAGGGTCATAGTGTCTCAGTGAACGCGGACGAGTGCTTATACTATAGCCCAGACCTTCTGTTGTGACTTCACCCAGATCTTCAGTAGTGATTAAAATGTAAGTACAAGTGCTTGTAACATCTAAGGACTTAGTAAATTTTTTGAAACATTTTAGGACTTAGAAAAATGTTAGGACTTAGAAAAATTTTGCATCATCTCAGGACTTAGAAAAATTTTGCATCATCTCAGGACTTGGAAAAATTTTGCAACATCTCAGGACTTAGAAAATTTTTGTAACATCTCGGGACTTAGAAAAATCTCAGGACTTAGAAAATTTTTTAAAAAATCTTAGGACTTGGAAAAAATTTCCGAAAAATCTTGGGGACTTAGAAAATTTTTTCAAAAATCTTGGGACTTAGAAAAATTTTCAAAAAATCTTGGGACTTGGAAAAATTTCCGAAAAATCTTGGGACAGGGAAAAATTTTCAAAAAATCTTGGGACTTAGAAAAATTTTCAAAAAATCTTGGGACTTGGAAAAATTTTCGAAAAATCTCGGACTTAGAAAAATCTTGGGACTTGGAAAAATTTTCGAAAAATCTCAGGACTTGAAAAAATTTTCAAAAAATCTCAGGACTTGGAAAAATTTCCGAAAAATCTCAGGACATGGAAAAATTTCCGAAAAATCGTGGGACTTGGAAAAATTTCCGAAAAATCGTAGGACTTGAAAAAATCTTCAAAAAATCTTAGGACTTGGAAAAATTTCCGAAAATCGTAGGACTTAGAAAAATTGTCAAAAAAATCTTGGGATTTAGTTTTACATGGGGCATATGGGGAGGGGCATGTGGGAAGTTTGCTGGACTATAAGGAATGATCTCTAGACTTAGTCATACAATATTACTTTGAAAATAGGACTTAGTCATACATGGGGCATATGGGGAGGGGCATGTGGGAAGTTTGCTGGACTATAAGGAATGATCTCTAGACTTAGTCATACAATATTACTTTGAAAATAGGACTTAGTCATACATGGGGCATATGGGGAGGGGCATGTGGGAAGTTTGCTGGACTATAAGGAATGATCTCTAGACTTAGTCATACAATATTACTTTGAAAATAGGACTTAGTCATACATGGGGCATATGGGGAGGGGCATGTGGGAAGTTTGCTGGACTATAAGGAATGATCTCTAGACTTAGTCATACAATATTACTTTGAAAATAGGACTTAGTCATACATGGGGCATATGGGGAGGGGCATGTGGGAAGTTTGCTGGACTATAAGGAATGATCTCTAGACTTAGTCATACAATATTACTTTGAAAATAGGACTTAGTCATACATGGGGCATATGGGGAGGGGCATGTGGGAAGTTTGCTGGACTATAAGGAATGATCTCTAGACTTAGTCATACAATATTACTTTGAAAATAGGACTTAGTCATACATGGGGCATATGGGGAGGGGCATGTGGGAAGTTTGCTGGACTATAAGGAATGATCTCTAGACTTATTACTTTGAAAATAGGACTTAGTCATACATGGGGCATATGGGGAGGGGCATGTGGGGAGTGGAGCAATTATGTGACCAGCTTACTAATGGAAATGCACTATCTGTTTCAGATGAACAAGGCCAGCCGATGCCAGATGACCATACCCCGCCTCACTAGCCTACCGGCCTTGACATTTTGTATGACGTCATTCCAATGCAGGAAAAACAAGTAATTGCGCAACATTATGCATTACGTAATCACTTGCCATTGGCGCCATACCAATGAAGCAGGAAAACAAGTAATTGCACAACATTATGCATTACATAATCACTTGCCTTTGGCGCCATACCAATGAAGCAGGAAAAAACATGTCTGTGTACAGCATTACTGACCTTGGCGCCATCCAGGAAAAAACGTATGCAACTAATTTATGGCTGTACAAGAAATAGGTGGGAGCACAGTTGACCTTGGGGAGATCCGGTTACCAAGTATATATAGAGGACCTCTGGCTTGTAGATCCATAGTATCTCAGCAAACGACTGCTAGCTTCTACAGTGAATCCTGCTAAAGACTCAATAACAGTAAGTATTTGTCTCTTGCTAGATCATCTAACCTCCATAGCTATTGCATGAAATCTAATGCCTAACCTATCATTCATCCATTGCATGAAATCTAACCTCAAATGGCTAACCATGATATCATCTACTGCATGAAATCTCATTCATCTACTGCATGAAATCACATTCATCTACTGCATGAAATCTCATCCACATGAATGGCTGACCCACAATGCTGACTGTAAGATTATGCTAATACCTGTTCATTTTCAGATGTCATCCACTAATGATGCCGCTGACGCCATCTACAACACAATTGCATCCCAAAAGCCGCTAGACCTCATATCCATGAAAGATCTCGAGCCAGGGCACACGTACCAAATGATCAGCGCAGAGAGAGTCACCACAAAATATGGTGAAAAGGTGGCAGTCACACTGGATTCCGACAACGCACACATATGGGTTATACTTCCAGAGTCATACTGCAGGACCACCTTCAAATTCGTCCCTGCTGTAGGAACCGTCGACATGAAATCATATAAATTCATGTGCCATCCTGCTGGGAGAACCCATAGAATCCAATTGATTAAAGAATGAAAAAATAAAAGTGTGACATCTGCAACTGATTTGTTATTCATTTTCCCCTACCATAGTTTCAGTGTCCACTTATGCCTACAAGTGTACACCAAGTGTTCACCTAGTGTTCACCTAGTGCTCACCTAGTGATCACCAGTGTTCACTAAGTGTTCACCTAGTGCTCACTTAGGCCTAAAAGTGTACACCAAGTGATCACTAAGTGTTCACCAAGTGTTCACCTAGTGCTCACTTAGGTTTAAAAGTTTACACCAAGTGTTCACCTAGTGCACTGTTGCTTCAAAGAAAAAAAGGTTGAAAAGAAAAGTATATACTCTTACAATACATTATTTATTAAACAATCTCAAGTATGAAACAGTACATAGAAATTGGCTACAATATTGCCCCTTTCAAAGTCTCTGGTAACACCATAGGTCTCTGCCGACCTATTAAGAGATTCCTTTACACGGCCCACGCCATCGGTCACATCACCTGGCGGCCATAATCTATAATGTTGCTCAGCTTTACAAATTGATACCAGTAGAGCAGGATCGCCTGATTGACCATCCTCAATCCTAATGCATCTGACACGTCCATCCATAGAGTTGTAGTCAAAGCCGGCGAATGTAATCCTTCTTCTGCCAACCAAAGATAGACTCTGGTCACCGCACTCAAAGTCACACCACCAAGTCTCATCGCTGTCGTTGAAATCAATCTCCAGCTTAACATCCTTGTTCCTCCATCCAGGCACTGAACGCAAGTCCATTATGGCTACCAAGCTATTCTTTAACTTGTATATTGTGTCTAATGGCACTCTCCAATGATTATCAAAACAGGCTGTCACCATGAATGGCAGTCTATCCACATATGATGCTGGAGACCGTTGCTTCTTATCCTCCTTATACGATGCAATGCCCATGTAGATATCTTTCAGGAATGAATTGACACTAGTACGGTTGAAGTTTGCAGATTGTGGACCTGGACAAAATCTTTCACCTGGGAAGTCGTCTTTGTCTCTGACCCATTGTATAAACCCTTGACTAGGTACTGCATCGATGACAGCATAGCGTAGTCTCCTGAGACGAGTACAATCACATTCAAGGATATTCTCAGAGCTGACGTCACATGACTCTGCATGCCCAGATTCAAGTTGAAAATTGTCCATGCTCAAGCTGTCTTGCCGCCGCAGTAGCTCAGCTTCTAGATCCATGACTGCCGCCTTCAAGCGTGTCTCGGCTGCCCTTGAGCTCAAAATCCTTGAGATCATCTTGACTGTAGGTGTTAAACTAAACTATACTGAGCAGCAGCAGGCTCTTAAATACTAGAGGTGGTGGGGTAAATGATGACGCAATATTCACATTTCATTCTTTATTGACAAAAATAAACTTCGACAAAAATATCTATCTCTTTGCAATGCTTGCATGATCCAATTGTGCAGGATGTTTACTACATTGAGCGCACAAAATGGCGGTACATCCAAGCGTCCTCGTCCTCCATTGTCACCAGCCAGCTTCATCTTCACAGTCTCCAAGAAGTCGAGCAGGTAATGTTCTGGGCAGTAGACTGTAGTAGTCTTCATCAGCACCTCCAAGTTGGGCGTCTCATGGAATAGGTAGGGCGAACTCAGGTCCACGTACTCCACATTTTCCTTTTTGTTCAGCTGCAGTAGCGTTTCCAGCAGACAAATCTTCTCATATTCATATACCAAGATCTTGACTGGCCGTCCCGATTCACTGTTCTCGTGCAGCCATCTTCCAACTGTGTCACATACAATTTGCTTCAAGGCCGAATATGAGAGGTGTGTTTGGCCGGCTCCATTGCCCGACCATCTCAGTCCATGTTTAGCTCTTTGTAATTGATTGCTTTCAACCAGGCCGCTTGTTTTCAGCAAAATGTCCGGGTATGGTGACTTGAAAAAGTAGTGGTGAGTCAACACATGATGTTCATCGTCACGTTCCAATATTGCCATCTCCTTGACAATAAACTGGTTATTCAATCCCTCAAAGCCTTGAAAGTCCATCAAGTAGATTGGTATTGGTCCAAAAAGTTCTGTAGCCCTGCTTGGTGTGATGCCATCTTCGTCGTCATCATCAGTGGAAGCCTGGTTGAGGTCGGTTGTACTTGTAGAAGCATCCTTCATCAACGATGTCTCATGTTGAGTGTAGTAGCCTGGGCAGCAGCCCACAACATCCTCTCCATCGCTGGGTGGCAACTCCCCCTCCTCCTCATCCAAAAAGCGTAGAACTCTCCTGGACATGATGACTGCTTCACTCGATGCTTCTTGCAACTATGAGCATACTGCTGCTTGCTGACCGCCTTTATATCCTCCACCGCTCTCTCTCTAGGCTGATTGAACAAGACCGGTCATTGGCTGATACTCCTTAACCACTTCATGTATCAGCAGACAATAGGCATGTGTATTTCCTGGAATGTTGTCACTTGCTTCAAACTCAACTCTGATGTCAATGCTTCCCGTCTTGAGCGATTCGTTTTGATGTGAACAGTCAATGGGAAACAGTAACATCTTACCATCCCGCACAGCATGTTTCTCAAAAAGTGGGTTGCCTGCTCGAGCGTCATCACGATTGTAGACTCCATTGAATGCTGCATACATATTGTACACTTGGTTATCGTCACCATTGATGCTTTCATACGGATAGTACTTGTTGTTCAAGAACACTCGAACATCTTTCATTTTGCACAAGTCAAAGTATGAGCTATTCACAGTAGCCGCTCCTCTTCTTCCAGTCTGCAGTCCAATCACAATGTATCTTGGCTTCTCCAGCTGAGTAGTCGACTTGACAGTCCACGTATGTTTTGTGGTCTGTGGCAAAGATGGATACTCGTACAGTTCCCAATGTCTGAATGGCATTGAGATGGGCGTGTTGTTTTGCACCAGTCTCAGCAGACGCAATTTAGCTTCATCAGACACCTCTACATAGGGCATCCTCCACACCAGTTTCTCAATTGTGACCTTGCCTGCTGTATTCAAACAGTCTAAAGTGTCAGCACTGCGTCTCAGCACCAGCTCCTGTTTCACATTCAGCATAATCTGCCTATAGTCCTCAGCAAAGCCTAACAGGTATCTAAGTGGCACATTCATGATGGTTGTGTTGGCACCATTGGCATCAAACGTGCCAAACCCTGCCTGGGCATCATATCTGTAGCCGGCTCCATCCATCTTGAGCTGTTCTTCCCGCTCAAAGGTCATGGCATTCTTCATCAGGCTGGCAATGCCAGGGCTACGTATGCTGTCCACTATAACTCCATTGATCTCGTAGCGTATTTCCGAAAACAGGTGGGCAAAGAATCCAGAAACACAAGGTGAGCCTCCCAAGGTTGCATTTGCTGCATTGGTCACCTTGTACTCCAAGTGCAGATAGCTCTCCGATGGCAGTGTATAGATGTCCTGCTGCTGAATTGCTATCCGAATCTCATCGTTGGCACCAAAGCCTGTAGTATACGGTGCATGAGAATGATATTCATAGCCAGTGATGCTGTTCTCCGCTGAAGGGCCAGCCCTTGTCACATCCAAAACTCCCATTTTTCAGTGTTGTCGTCGTCTTCCTCCTCTTACAACTTGATAGCCTTTCTTCTGCAGATATTTGATGCTGCTCGATGTTAACACCACAGAGTCCAATGGTCGAATGACGTCTTTCACAAATGGTGCCCTATTAATAGACTTTTGTTCTACCACCTCCATGGGGGACATTGCTGCATCCACATCCAATCCTTGATTCCACTTGCCAAATAATAGCACCATCACTTGGGTTGTTGTCGCAAATGTAAGGTTATGTTTATCGGTTCCTCCCTAAAGTCCACCAGACGTCCGTTCTCATCAACAATCTCCAATGTAATGCTACCAATCTGCTTGGTGTCTACCGGTAAATAGATGACATTTTGTACAGTCACACTCATTTTATACCCTGGATCAACATCTGGGTAAAACTCATAGATCACGTGATCCTTGACTCCATTTGAGTAGGATCCACTCACAATGTTACACTTTATACGCAGCACATTGGGACGACTGATTTGCACTGTCGTGATACCTCTAGTCTCGACTTTAGCTTCTACAACTTGGTCGAATCCCAGCAGCTTTCCTATTGAATCAGGTTGTCTAAAGTCCAACATGGCGTCGCATAATACTAAACATTTCAAGGTCGATGGGTCCACAGCCATCTGAAACTTGACTCCACGTTTCTTCATCCTTGCCTCCAGCAGGTTGGCAATTGTTTGAAATTCAAAACTACCTTCTGGCAATACTACCTTTTGCCAAACCAATACTGGAGCTTTTTCTCCTCCAGCCTGGGCAGCTCTAGGCTTCCTTTGAGTACCCTGGTTAGCAGTATCACTAAACAACTGCTGAGCAAACACTTTACCTGTAACTTCCTCATGAGTCATTGCATAGTCGTCCTTCTGGTCCACTTTTGGAGCCAGGAAATGTAGTGCATTGTTGTAGCCATTCTCAACATTTGGTATAGAGTTGCAGCTAGTAAAGCTGATGAGTCCAATTTCCCATTCGCCATTGCTTGTATCAAGTGGCGGGTAAAATTCACTTTTCAATATTGAGGTTCTACCTCCAAAGCAGAGCATCATGGTCTTGACTGCTCAGTGTACTATTACACAATGACTTGATAAGAGTATAGACTAGAACCTTTATACTATGTGGGTGGGAGAAATGAAAAGACAATTGTTGTACATTGTTATTTATTTTCATCAAGCAAAAACTTTAAACATAAATGTCCGCATATATGAGAGTAGAGATCCTCTTGCTTCTGGTCGTAGTTGTACTCGATCCTTGCTGCTGGACTCGATCCTCTGTGCATGTAGTCGATAAACTCCTGCGGTGGTCTCAAATTGCCAAATCCGTCAAAGTAGCGAACGATGCCATCCTTCTTCTTCACATAGCACACCCAATGTGTGCCAGCTCCATCACTTTGGTCCAGGTTGATGATGCCACACTCTTGATCCAGTGGTCCATTGGTTGGTAGAGCATCTCGCATGAAAACTCCTCGAAATTTCTTCAGCTTGAGACGGCAGGCATACTTGTAGAGGTCGGCATCTGTTAGCGCTCGGTCGGGTAGAGCAACAATCATCTTCTGCCGCCACATTGACGGCGACGCACCCCGTTTCCCGTCTTCTGACGTCTCAGGTACAGACCTCTACCACTCCTTTTCCTGGAAGCCGCTGTAGTTCTCTTCCTCCTCCTGCTCTGTGCAGCTCTCCTCTTCGCTCCTCCTCCAAACTTTGCCTTGGCCTTCATGATGTTGGTCACCGCTAATGCTGCAGCTCTTTCTGCCAATCCAGCGTCTGAAGATGTTGCCACACTCCAAGCCCGTTCAGCCAAATCTCTGTCTGCTGCTGCTCTGCTCCTTGTATCGCTATTCCTCGAATAGGCAATGTCGTGCTGCTTGCAGGCCTGATCAAGTTTGTTGATTCCTTGATCACCTCTTGCCAATCGTTTTTCAAGCTTTGTACCTGGTCCACAGTACTGGTAGCCGGGAAGATGAAGTTCTACGGGCAGTACGTCTATCGCTTTGTTGACTATTGTACCCGCTGCGTTTGTGATTGCTGAAAGTACTCCTCTTCCTTGGTACCTCCGTCTACCTCTGCATACAGCCATCGAATGTTGATCAGCGGCCTTGTCATCTCATTTTATACCCTTAGACGGTTTGGAGATTCCCATGAGCTTTAACATTTTATCCTTCAATTGTTCTTTAGTCAAATTGCGGTTTTCACTTGACGAACTAACATCCAACATGACAGTGAGACACTTTTCAACCACATCCTTTGAATGTTCATCCATCCTTTTCTCCAAATACTGTTTGTTCACTCCATCTGTAGGTTGAATTGGATCTTGCATATCCGTCAGTATTGATTTCTTAAGGCTTGTCATTAATTGCAATGTATCAGGATCTCTTCTCTTTGGCAAATGAAATGACATTATATCTCTACATGTAATCAGATTCACAGCATCACGATTGCTGCGTGGATTTGCCAAATTGATCATACGCCTATGACGGGCATTGATGTTTCCCAAAGAATTCATGTCTGCTCTCGAGAGACTTACTGCCCATCAATGCAACATTGCCGCCTTATATAGTGTGTGCAGGCTTACCAACTATGTAACCGCCTTCCTCCAACTCTTCCAAGATTGAGTTGATTTCATTCTCATGTCCAGTGTTGCCAACTGCTTTAGACTGATCCAACAGCTTCAGTCTGTCCACAAGTTCGTTGGGATCGTTGTAGTAGACATATTCAATCCTGTTGCCATTACTTGCAACCATATTGAAAGGTGCCAACAGTCCTCTTCCAGCAACTTTGGCTCCTTTCCCACTGACTGCTTCTCCTCCTCCTCTTATCAGATCCTTGATTGTCCTCTTGTACTTGATATTGTTATAGTTTGCAATCTTACCATTTGGACTGTAGTTTTCTCGGTACACATTGGTAAAGTCCAAAAGCAGTTTATAGGTGTTCAAGTCGTCTACCTTCACTTTTCCTTTGTCAGGCATTTTCATGAAAACCAGCTCACAAAGGCCTGGTGTAGCTCTGAAAGTCTTTTCAATCCTACCATCTGCAGGATTAGACAGCACAATCTTGTTACCTTTAGGTCCAAAGGTAAGCAGCTTACTGCCTAGATAGTACAAGTTGTCTATCACTTTCGGTCCAAATGCATCATCAAAGTTAAAGTCCTTGCGCACTGATTGCATAATGTACTCCCCCACTGGTTTTGAAGCCAGATCAGATTGGGCCAACGCTTGTTGTGCCACATGACTGCTAGTATCGAGCAATTTCTCAACACTAAGGTTTTCCTCATCATCATCATCATCATCACCCATGTCTTGACGCTTCCACAATTGTCGTGCAACACTCGAAGTACTTGCAGCTGGACTTGCACCTTCACCTGTTCCATATGTTTCAAAGATTGGTGACTCCTCTTCTCTAATATCTGGCAGTGATTGCAGTCTATGCTTCATCCTTCCTGGATAGGGAGTGCTGCTGCTGGCTGGTGTTGTTGGCGGTGTAGGCAATATACGGGGTGCATCCAAAAATGGTGTAGTCATTAGATGTGTCTGTTGTTGAGCCGGTGGTTTAGAAGATTTGAGTGTTTCAACAATATTGGCAAGTGGATCACTAAGCGGCTTGAAATGTTTTGCATGCTGCTCCTCTGTCAATTCCCTGCCCAGTGTCAGCTCTCTATGCTTCCTCTTGATGTTACGCTTCAGCTTGACAATCTCCATGATGGTTGGTGCAATCTCTTCCACAGTTTGCTTCATCTCCTCGTCCGTCTCACTCGGCGTTCAGTGCTAGACTGAGCGAAATCACTGCTGTGCTTCAACTAAGAATGTATCAAGGCCATTCCTGTAGCGCCCTCTATTCTTGTCTGAGGACTGATCAACTACAAGGAATTCATGCGCAGATGATGACCATACGTCATTGCATATTCTTCTGAATTCGTCAAAGGTCATGTCGGATCCCACATGATCTCTGTACAAATGTTTCATATTCAGTTCGTCTTGTTTAAACATGATTAGAAAATTGGCATTGTCACGTATCAACTGTTTTGGTATACGGCTATAAGTCTGTGCCAGATAAAATGCATCAACGTTACTGTGTCGACCAGTGGTAAAGTAACGTCTGATGGCTTCCTGTTGCTCACAGATCACATCGTCGAAAATTATTATCGAGTTGGCGGGCAACTCATGCGGTGCAGGTATCTCTTCACATGTGTCACACTCGGTGTAGCTCAGTTTAGGTCCAAGGTCTTCCATAATGGTGCGCAGTAGCTGATACTTTGGTTGAAATGCAGTTTTTGAGTAGAGATAGATGTTTGAAAATGAGATTCCTTTAAGATCAAAAAGCATGTTGAACAGTAAATTGGTTTTTCCACAGCCTGACGGTCCACATATAATGCAGCGCATATGGTTGGGGAACAAAGGCCCATGACGTTTCTTTGCATTCATTTCTGGGTCGGTCAGACCACAGCCTCTCACCACTTGATCAAAGTCAATTATATTGAACCTGTGACTCCTTTGCACAACCGGCTTCATCACACTAAATCTGCTCTATCAATCCAAGAGTCGTGACTGCGATCGTATCCTTTCCAGCGCACCAACAGTTTATTACCTTTCCTTCTCAGCACTCTAACAATTTCAAAAACACTGGGTACTTTGGTTTTCACAATCTCTTCTGCATAGAATCCTCCTTGCACACGCTGTCCTCTGCAATCTTCCAACTCGTATGTTACAGGCACTGTAGGTCGCACACGTGTTACTGTGAACAGCTCATTTGTCCAATTGGGTAGGTAGCCCTTGTCGAATGTCATTTTATACTTGCTTATTCGAACCTTATCACCTGGATCGACTGTTTGGTGAACACCTGGATAGAACCGGTTTTCAGATTTTTCCAACAAGCTCTGTTGATACTCTTGACGTTGTTCACTAAGTCTGGAGAGCAGTAATGTCTCATGCTCTTTTGTAACATCAACCGGTCGCATACCTATTGTCCTATGGATTCTTCCATTGTACTCTTTGACAAGTGAGGTTAGAATATCTGTCCAGCGATAGGTTCCACGCTCAGTGAATTTGATCCACATTAAATGTTTAAGTGTTCTGTTGAAACGTTCCACTATTGAAGCCTTCTTATCTGAATACGTTGAATAGTGATTGATGTCATAGTGTTTCACAAGTTGTTGAAACTTTGAATTGAACCACTCTTTACCATCGTCAGTTTGCAAGTGTTTCATTGGATTCTGCTCAAATATAGGATGCATTGCCTTGACAACTGCATCGGCTGACTTGTTCTTTATCGGAATAGCGTAAGCATACTTGCTCAGACAATTGATAATTGTAATAATGTACCTGTATCCTTTGTTCTGACGTGCATACGGTATCATCTCAACTAGATCAGCCTGATACAGATCATCTAGCCCCTTCACAGTTACCATACGTGTTGGGAAATTCCGACGAGCTGACCTGTGCAACTCTCTTGCTATTGTAGCCTTCTCCATACTGATACATAATATATGTTTACATAATATATATACTAGGCATTGAAATGGCGCCAGAATGTCAGTGATTGTTGCACACAGTCACGTTTTTCCTGGATGGCGCCAAGGTCAGTACTGCTGCACACAAACATGTTTTTTCCTGCATCATACCAATGAAGCTGTCAAGGTCAGCGATTACGTAACACATTTGCATAATATTGCGCAATTCCACAGACATGTTTCATTGGTATGACGCCAAAAGGTTAGTTTAAGTCAATCATGGGTTAGAAATTAGTAGCCGACATGTGGATATACAATATTTATTGACAATAGAAATGATATACATACAGTTTAGTCCATGATATCGACAAGCACCCAATGGTACAGCTGTCCCAGGTTGGCAGCAATTTCACACAGTCCTTTGCCAAGAGGGAATTGTAAAATAATAGCATTTTGTAAAGATTACTTATGAAGGCTTCAGGAAAGCATAATGACACTGTTTCCACAAAGTTTTGTAATGTTCCAAATGGTTCAGGTTGTTCTTCGTAGCCGAAACAGAATAGTGGTTGCAGAATCCAGTGGTTGCTGGTAACATGTTGACAATCTCCACAATCGCACATTATATCGCTCTGCTGGCTCCACTGGTGATGGCTGGTGGCGGTGAGTTGTCCAGAGTCTTCGGTACAGCTGTAGTAGTAGAGAGCGTAGGACAGTGTGGTGTACAGACCGTGTCTGATGCAGCAATGATGGCTTCAAGAAAGCCCAGCGATGTGAAGGATGGGTGGAGACAGGTGCGCAAATTGTATGCGCAATGGACTCGTCGGCACAGGTCCTCCTCCACATTGCGTTCTGCAGCCAGCTTCATGTACCATTCGTTAACGTCACGGCCCATTGCATCAATGGCTTCCTGTGTAGTATTCCGGTGTAGCACCATTCTTGACACCAGGCACTGACGTATGTGGAACACATTTGATTTATCCAGTCCATGCTCCCTTGATGTTAGAAATTCCTCAGTCCTGTACTCTGGGTCCAACGAGCTAACGCTCACAGCAGCTGCCACAAGTAGATAGTATGTTGCCTGCATCATGATTGAAGGTCATCCGCCGATGCACGTCCATTTATAGCCTCAATGCTCATTAATTCTTGGAAGTAATCATGACGTCACTGCTGTCCATGACGTCATCATCACTGCTGTCCATGACGTCATCATTACGAGCCCGCTTTGTGGGAGGCTGGTCTTCATCACTGGAAGTTCTTTTGTTACTGAGCTGATGGTGCCCAAATGCCATAGTGCTGATGCCATCATCCATTATGCTTCGTTTTTCATCAGCATTGCTAAGGGCCTTCTTCTTTTGCACAGTCGTCATGATTTGGTGTTTTCGTGTGCTGAACATGACTTGCTCTCTATAGATCGCCTCATCTCCATAGAGGCAGTCCAGGTAGTCGTGGAAGCCGATGTAGCGTTTGGCATCGGGATGATCCTTTGATAGCTCTTGACCCAACACAGGTCGCCGTACTCCCTTGGCCTTCTTGATGAGTCCACTCTTTGCCTGGCTAGGATCAGGATTGTAGCATCGACAGGCGTACAGCTTGGAGCGCAGTCCAACATACTCATGAGGAGCTCTGGCCGAATACTCATCTTTGAACTTCCCCAACACCATTTTGTTTGTATGAGAGTAGCAAGGATGGTCGGTTGGGTATTCTGACGTGTCAAAGATATCTCGCAGCTCCTTGATGTTAAGTATATCCTTGTACATGTCTTCTGTCTCAACCAGGTAGAAGAGGCTGTCTGTGTCCTGGTACAATAGCTTGAGACGATCGTTGTAGATGGGTTTCATCACATCATAGTGGAATTCGTACATTAGGGTTTTACTGATGTCCAACACAGATAGTCCAACGTAAATCGGTTTGTTGAGATTAACTTTCTCCTGATGTAGGGTCACTGCACAGATGTTCTCCCCAAAGATGATTCGATCCTTGAATGATGGTCGGGCTACAAGCTTCTTTAGACGGTTCTCACAGTTCACCAACTCCATGTTCATACGCTTCCTCACATTCTCCATGGTCTTGCCAAAGACAGCGTTATTCATTAGTTTGAAGAAGTTTTTCTCAAACTTATTCTTTGACTGCTGTCTGAGACTGGTATTGAGCTGGATGTAGGAAGCTAGGAAGTCGGTCTGCTCAAATCTCACACCTCGATGGACCTTGGTTATTCTCAAACCATGTTGGACAGCTTGTTTGAGAAGACGGTAGTGGCAGACGTAGCGTGTATGCGAGTTCAGTGTTGTCATCAGGCGAACATATCCAGATTTCTGCGTTTTCCGGTTTTCTGGTAGGAATGGAAACTCATTGTGTAGATCATGCAGTTCGGCAGGGTACTCCACATCAACCTCGAGGATGTATCCAATTTGCTGTCTATCAGCAACACCTGCAATGTCTCTGGTCACTGCCTCCAGTTCCTCTTTGCCCATCCATTGGAATTTCCGGCAAGGAAGTGGATTGCTCATTGCCCAGCCATACAGGTTGTTGGCGTCTGTGTACAGGAGGTAGGATGTAGGTTTCTCTGGATCCACAGGCGCCCCAGTATACTGGTTGTTGGCAATGGCATGGCGGTGAATGCATGTGGTGATACCTCCTCTGATACCTCGTTCAATAAGCATGTACATGTCGTAGTCGGTCAGCAGCTCAAGTTCCACCTTTGTACTTTTGAGCATAACATCAAAGGAGAAGCCTGGTGATGTGAAATAATGGGCACAGTCCAGATCGTATGTCCTCATGCACACGTCTCTGAAGCTTTCGAATACATCAGCCAGCAGGAGCACATCTGATTTTAGATAGAGATCGCTGTACTCTCCCAGGGTGCTACAACTGAACTGGCGCCAGACACATTGCGCATGTACATAGTCCTCATCACTGATACCGCGATCTGTTAGCCTACTGTAGAATACATCTTTTGGTGGCAGCGAAGTTTCCTCCAATCTCTCCCATGAGTTGCAGTACTCGTACGGGAACACACCTTTACGGGACACAAGAGCCAGTTTATCTCTAAACTGTTTAGAGGTGTGCACCAATACATTGGCAAGATCAGAGGCATTCTCAGCTGTCTTGACAAGATTCGTTACCAGGTTGTCCAGACTGTCGGGTGTAAACCGGAATGTATCGATGAATCTCAGATGGAGTCTCTTTGAGATGTGCTTGGTGAAGGATATATATTTTTCAGATGTGTTTGGAATAACTGAAATTTCAGATTTGTCAGATCCAAGATGAGGAATGATCAAGTGGGTATCATAATTTGAGGAATTGTGGAGGAATACAGGGATGTAGGATTGACGACGTCTCTGTAGGTTGCACTTGTTACATAATGCATTCCAGTACAACCCAGTCATATGACAGTGGTCCCGAACCTTGTCATTGGTGAACTTCTTGTGACAGGCTTCGCAGAACTCAACCGCATCAAAATCTACCTTTTGTTTGTCAGAGAGCGGGGACATCCTTGTCTGATGACATTCAATGGCTTCTGCAATATCAGTTGCAACCTCGGTCAGTGTCTTCATGAAGTGGGCAGCAGCATCTGGCCCACGGTACACAATTGGGTCCTGGGGAATGAGGTTGCTGATGGTGAGCCATGAGGGGAATTGTTGTTTATCCCTCACAAAGTAGAGGCAATAACTCATTGCCTTATGGTATTGGAGAACTCTTGTAGCCTTTCCAATCCATCGCTCTGGGGCTCCACCATCTTCCTCAGGAGTGGGCTGCTCCAACAAACACTCAAAGTCTGCATAGGCAACAAGTGGTAACCTATACTTGTTCAAGTGCTTTTCAAACTTCATGGTAGGTGGGCTTCCATCATCATTGGGCTTGGGCATCACAATCCTTGCTGTCCGGTTCTGGGCGCAAAACTCTTCATGCTCCTTCATCCTGCGCTCGCCTTCTCTGCTGAGGGTGTAATGGGTGAAACAGCGTCTGCAGATGATAATCTGTCCTCTACGTTTTGTCAGCTGGGCTCGCAGCAACTTTTCAAAGTTCTTTATCCAGCAGTAGTGGCTATTCACTTCCAAGTCATCACCATCCGCTGTTTCACTCTCACACTGCAGGAGTAGATCAGTATGGTCGGCCTTGATTTCCTTGACAACTCGTCGCGGGAAGATGTTGTTGTCGGCATCGATACCATAGACATTGACCGATACTCTGGGATTGTTCCTCTCAAAAGTATCGATCTGGTTGATGGTGGTGGGGAAAGACAATCCGGAAAAGTTGTACTTGTCGGTCAGCTGGTAGTACCGGTCATTGACCCGCTCTGGATGTGCTCCTTGGACATGCTTGGCAAGCATGGCCCACTTGAAGCACTGCTGGTCCTTGTTCTTTGGGTTTATCACAGCCAACCTTGCTGCAATCTTGGTAGGCAGCTCGATGTAGGATGATCCCCGCAGCGGCGAATACTTGCTGATACGGATGAGTAGACAATCGATGTTGAGGAGGGTCCATCCGCTAGAATTGCCCTCAAACTTGGCTTCCTCCTCCAACATTTTCTGGCATGCCGCCTTGACAATGTGGGCAAGTTCCGTGATGCTGACCACCAAATAGTTGGGCGTCTTGAAGGCCACATCTTGGAACTCCTCCTTCTCCTGGTTCTGCTCATCGAGGCTGCTTTTGTAGTAGGTAGCCTCCAACACCAAGTTGAATTTCACAGTTCCATGATGCAGAAACTCGTTAGAGATGGCTGTAATGATTCTGTCCTCAAGGCTGTTGAGCAGGGAGTGGAAGTCCTTGGCTGGATCATCCATGCAGTTGTTGTTGTAGAACAGGGTGTGGAGGCAGGAGTTGAAGGTGTCCTCCAGCACAACAAACTCTCCCTGAGAGCCCTCAGTCATCTGGCATCGGCTGGCCTTGTTCATCTGAAACAGATAGTGCATTTCCATTAGTAAGCTGGTCACATAATTGCTCCACTCCCCACATGCCCCTCCCCATATGCCCCATGTATGACTAAGTCCTATTTTCAAAGTAATATTGTATGACTAAGTCTAGAGATCATTCCTTATAGTCCAGCAAACTTCCCACATGCCCCTCCCCATATGCCCCATGTAAAACTAAATCCCAAGATTTTTTTGACAATTTTTCTAAGTCCTACGATTTTCGGAAATTTTTCCAAGTCCTAAGATTTTTTGAAGATTTTTTCAAGTCCTACGATTTTTCGGAAATTTTTCCAAGTCCCACGATTTTTCGGAAATTTTTCCAAGTCCTGAGATTTTTCGGAAATTTTTCCAAGTCCTGAGATTTTTTGAAAATTTTTTCAAGTCCTGAGATTTTTCGAAAATTCTTCCAAGTCCCAAGATTTTTCTAAGTCCGAGATTTTTCGAAAATTTTTCCAAGTCCCAAGATTTTTTGAAAATTTTTCTAAGTCCCAAGATTTTTTGAAAATTTTTCCAAGTCCCAAGATTTTTCGGAAATTTTTCCAAGTCCCAAGATTTTTTGAAAATTTTTCTAAGTCCCAAGATTTTTGAAAATTTTTTCTAAGTCCCCAAGATTTTTCGGAAATTTTTTCTAAGTCCTAAGATTTTTTAAAAATTTTTCTAAGTCCTGAGATTTTTCTAAGTCCTACGATTTTTCGGAAATTTTTCTAAATCCTGAGATGTTACAAAAATTTTCTATGTCCTAAGATGTTTCAAAATTTTTCTAAGTCCCGAGATGTTACAAAAATTTTCTATGTCCTAAGATGTTTCAAAATTTTTCTAAGTCCTAAAATGTTTCAAAATTTTTCTAAGTCCCGAGATGTTACAAAAATTTTCTATGTCCTAAGATGTTTCAAAATTTTTCTAAGTCCTAAAATGTTTCAAAATTTTTCTAAGTCCCGAGATGTTACAAAAATTTTCTAAGTCCTGAGATGTTGCAAAATTTTTCCAAGTCCTGAGATGATGCAAAATTTTTCTAAGTCCTGAGATGATGCAAAATTTTTCTAAGTCCTAACATTTTTCTAAGTCCTAAAATGTTTCAAAAAATTTACTAAGTCCTTAGATGTTACAAGCACTTGTACTTACATTTTAATCACTACTGAAGATCTGGGTGAAGTCACAACAGAAGGTCTGGGCTATAGTATAAGCACTCGTCCGCGTTCACTGAGACACTATGACCCTACCAGCAACTGATCCCCCATATATACTCATGCCAGGTCCCCACCCATGGTCCCCTGACCTTGGCCGATCGGTCGGAATTTTTTCGGAATTTTTTCTAATTTTTTCTAATATTTTTTAATTTTTTTTTTTTTTTTTTTTTTTTTAAATTTTTTTTTTTTTTTTTTTTTTAATTTTTTTTTTTTTTTTTTTTTAATTTATTTTTTTTTTTTTATTTTTTTTTAATTTTTTTTTTTTTTTTATTTTTTTTTATTTTTTTTTTTTTTTTTAATTTTTTTTTTTTTTTTTTAATTTTTTTTTTTTTTTTTTTTTTTTGGTGGGGGGGAGGGGGGGTGGGAGGGGGGGGGAGGGGAGGGGGGTTGTCCCAAAGGTCTCCAAACATACCTACTCCCGGTGGTTCGGAACCCACCTAAAACTGTAGGTCCAACTCATCTATCACCATCATCCAACTCATTACCCACGCACAGGTCTAAGACCTATGTGGGCTTCATCCTCAAAAAAAAAAAAAATGATAGTATCAATGATGTTGATACCATATTGGATGAGCTGGAATCTTACGATAATGAAGAGGAAAGAGAAGAAACTTCTGATCTTATAGAAGTAGCTGATGTAGACATATTTAGATAAAGCAAGCATGAAAATCTGTATTTTATTATTGAACAGTTGTTATTACTTTGCAAAAACAAAAATGCCCAGAAGTACACTTGAGAGACTCTTGTGTTTGCTTCACTGTTTTTCAATTTGGCCCTACATGCCTACAGATTTGTTAGGCAAGCTGGCAACATTATCTTGCCTCATGAATCATGAATTCTTTGTCATTGAAGGGCGATTTGAATCCACAGAATGAGCAGGAAAAATTGAATTTTCTTCTATATGCCAGAAGGAAATTTTCTCTCTTGGAAGAAAATGACAAAACTGTAAACATGCTCATGGATGAAATTCATGTAAAAAATGTTGGGATTACAAGGGTGGCTCTGTACGGTAGTTGGTGAGTGCAATGATTCTGTGGAGTGTGCAGGAAGTGCTCATGTTTTCATAGTCAGCAGTTTAAAATCAGTCTAAAGATGTTGTCCATATTCTGCCAGTAACTTCTATGGCGGATGAAGAATGACATGGGGATGTAAATAATATAATTGTACAGTTGGAGATTATTGGCTACAAAGTGGTAGCAGTAATTTACTTACTTATTTATTTATTCATTTATTTATTTTCAAGAGTTGCAGAACAGAGTTTTATACTCCTATTACTCTGCAACTGAGCAAAAATAATACATATATTGACCGTAATAAAATCAAAGAGAGAAAAAAAGAGAATATACGTACTGAGGTTAATATAGAAGAAAAATAATGATACAATTAAATATATAAGAACGATATATGATCTAAAAGGAGGCATCTAACTTACTAAGAATAATTCAAGGACTTAACAAAATTATAGAAGTTTTCAGGAGTACAAGAGAATATGTCAATATCATAGGAAAAAGGATTAGCTTACATGACATAATTATTATTGAAATAAATCCATAGATCTTGTTCGACTGTCACTAACATTGAAGTTTGTAAAAGATAGAATTGATATGTCATCATAAAAGCAATGATTAACTTTAAAAAAATATATAAGGCAGTTGGTTTTTGTCTATTTTCCAAACTGTCCAAATTGAATAAAGATAACAAATCAGTATAAGGAATGGTTGAAAAATAGAAACTGGTAACCCTATAATACAAATACCGCAGGAATCTTTTCTGCACACTAATAATATCTGACAATAATAGCATCAACTCCAAAGCAACTGAGCTTCTTTGTAAAGCCACCACAAAAATGAATAGTTTATCCACATCCAAGAGATAGAAGAAGCAAGGCCTCTGTTTTTCATCCTAGACACAGTTCATTTGATGAAAACTAAAAGAAATTGTAGGGTTAAGAATAGGAGTCAAGGTCAATGCACGATGTACCCTTTCTTTCCAATTGAAGGAAATGCTATAGAAGAACAAGTGACATCATTATATACTTTGAAACGATTGCATCACATGGAGGTTAATTCATTGGCCAAGTTTAGGTACACTTTGTCTTTGAAATCATTAGATCCTTCAAACTTAGAGACACAAAATGTTGCTCTAGCTCTCCAAATTTTTAATGAGCACATGGTGAATGGAATATTGTACATTGGAGCACAAGCAAATTGGCTACATTTTATGGAAACTGCAAATTACATGAAAATCATATGCAGGTGTTGGCGAACTGTGAATGTAAGGAGCCCATTCACTGGTATTCATCTGCATAATGAATATCAGACTCTAGTATCTGGTGACTTGTCTGATATGAAAGACTTTATCATGACACAATCCCTTAATTGGCTAGAGAGTTGGGAGAAAATGCCAAGCTGCAATGGTAAATTGAGGAGGGAAACCCATACTGTATTGAAGCATAGTACTTATGCTCTTATGAAAGAAACTTCCTATTGTATAAATGAGTTGAGTTTCAAATACATTCTACCAGGCAAATTCCAGACAGATATTCTAGAGAGCCGATTTGGGATGTACAGACAATTAGCTGGAAGTCAATTTCACATATCTGTAAGGCAAATTCACGAATGTGAAACAAATTTGAGGTTGCACTCACATTTGAAAATATCCCTTTCTTCAAAAAAGTATGGAGATTTTCCATTTTATCCCATTCCCAATGTGATGGAAGAAACAAGCAATGTTGAATCACATGACCTTACTATTTAGGTTATTCCCAGCGATTTTGAAGAAACCGGAGAAATTCTGCCTGTATTGGTAAACATTGCTGGTTACTGTACTTTCACAGCAATAAGAAGTTTAAAATGTGAAGAATGCAGGAGTCTTTTTCTCAACAAAGAGCTCCCTGTGAATGAAAGTTATTCATTAATATATAAAATGAATATAAGTTTTTGGCATACAGTACCCAAAAGAGTATGCTATTTCAGTAGATTAAAAAATATATATTATAAAAAACTCTGTTTTGAAAAAGAATGTGAGTTCCTACAATTGAAAAATAAAAGAGCAGTACTGGTTTCACTCACAATGGAAAAATTGAATGTGTCTGCTGAGATTCCACGTACAAATAATCATGGCATGGAAATGATCACCTGAAAAATTGTATGGACCAACTGCCTCCTTAATAATTATTGCAAGAAACAAAATGATACAATCAGGGGAAAATTTAATAACAAAAGGAAGATGCAAGCATTTTGTCAACAGCTTGGATTCTGAAAGTCACTTCTGCATTGTAAATAACTTAGCCTAATATAGTTTTTGTTGATATAATTATATGTGTGTTGTTATAATAGTACTGTACCGTATTGAAAATATTTTAGTTATTAATATAATTGGTATTAATATTGTAATAATTATGAATATTGTCAATAGTACTATATGGTAAATATTGAAAATATTCTAGCATTGTAGTTGTTGTTAATATTGCAATATGAATATTGTTAACTTTACTGTATTAAAATTATGTTACATATGCTTCTTTTTTTGTAGATTACGTCTTGGAGACTCCAGTTAAGGAGTATAAGACAAGTCAGATCAAACACTAGATACCATAATTACTTCAATTAGTTGAGGTGAGGCTTAATTTTGATGTGAAAGGAACTCTTGTACACTATAAAAAGCTTTATCAGCTAAATATTTCTTCAATTGTTTTTTAAATATTTCTATATTTTCAAGACTCTTCAAAAACTGCGGTAGCTTGTTGTAGAATTTTCTACCAATATAACTAGGTTCTGTTTGAATAAGCTACTATTGTGACTCACCAAGTGATAATCTCCTCGGCTTCTTGTATTATAATCATGTACATCAAGATTTTGTTCAATATCATTCGTTTTTACATATACAGTAGCTTCATACACATAAATAAGCAGGGTACAGTTAGGAGACCAAGTCTCTTGAACAACGGCCTACATGAATCTAATCTATTCACTCTTTCTATACACCTAACCGCTTTCTTTTGGATCTTAAACACCCGATAAAGATTTTGTTTTGATGAATTACCCCATACTAAGATAGCATACCTAATATGTGACAGTAAGAGCCCATGGTAAGCTGTAAAAAGTAACTTTTTGTCATTCAATCTAGCGAGCTGTCGCAGGACAAATACCCCAGATGAAATTTTACAACATATTTTCTCAATGTATGGTGGCCAGGTCAATCTTCTATCCAACAAAACTCCTAGAAATGCAATGTTTTCTTCCTGGTCTAGTTGATTATCATTTACAAACACGTTTATAGCCCTATCTTCATTTGAATTATGTTTGTTTTTGAATTGAAGGTATTGGCATTTTTTACTATTTATTGTTAATTTCAACTGATTTAAGAATTGGACAATGGACTGCACACCTATATGGGCACTTATTTCTAAATGAATGGAATTGCTGAAAATGAGTGATGTATCATCTGCAAATAAGAGGGCTCTACCACTAATTAATTCTTTAGGTAAATGGTTGACATATAACAAGAAAAGCAATGTACCTAGTATTGACCCCTGGGGCACTCCAGCTTGGACCTCTAATTTATTAGATTTATTCTTTACTATACTATTCCCAACTACTGCAGTTAGTTCTACACATTGTTTTCTCCCAATAAGATATGATTCAAACCATTTCAGTTCAACCCCATTTACGCCTACATTTTGCAGTATTTCCAATAAATGTCTATGATTAACACAATCAAATGCCTTTGATAGATCTAAGAAGATTGCAGTAGCTTTATCACCTGAATCTATTATATCTATTAGTTTATCAACTGGAGAAACTATGGCTGTCTTTGTTGATCTCCCTTTCTGGAAGCCATGCTGTTCATCACAGATAAAGTTAGCTTCTTGAAGGTGCAGAAGTAACCTATTTAGAACTACTCTTTCAAAAATGTTACTTATTACATTTAAAATAGCTAAACATTTAAATGCTAAAGTAGTTGTTGTTTTTGATATTGTAACATGAATATCGGTACTGTATTGTATATAATGTTTAATACCCTAATGCAGTTGTGAGTATTGTAGCCTAATATAATTTTTCATTTGTACTGCATTGGAATTATTGTAAATAGTCTTATGCAGTTACTGTTGATATTGTTAAGTGAAAATTGTCAATAGAGCTGTATTGTAGATATTTCTAATTTTGTTGTAGTAAATATTGTAATTGAAAATTGTTAACTGTAATGTTTTGAAATTATTGTAAATATATGCTTAAGTCGTTGTTTTTTATAATATTTTAATTTGGATATTGTCAATGGTACTGTCTTGTATAAATATTGTGATCACTTTAATGTTGATATTTAAAATAGCTTTGGGAGTAGGCATATGCAATGTCAAGTACAGAAATGCCATCAATATTGTAATCATGACCTAAAGCCTGATGTACCAGAAGTATGAATAATTATTATCCATGCGGGTCTATGGCGTCCATGGATCAGTTTTCATCCCCTGTAGTAAATGCCGAGTGTGCGGTTGTTCAGCAGGTCCCTGAAAAATTATTTCTTGAAAAAAAAATATCCCGGTGGAATACCCCCTGGAGTTCCTTCCCTTAGAAAAATGCTGGATTCGCTCTTGACCTGAGGTCCCAAATAAGAATAAGTATTGTTGAATTTCTTGATCCATACCGATCAAGTAAATCCATACCGATTGAAACAGTTAATATCAACTTTTTATGATAAATTTTAAGACGTCAAATATATCATAAAAAGTTAATAAGAATAAGTACTCCTTTTTAAGATAATAAGTAGGCTACAGAATACCGTTCTTATTTCCTGAACCAAGGCAGACATGCCATGTTAGTTGCTCTTATAAAATCTTCATTAAGTTTAGATGAAGGTGGATGAAGAGAAAAAAGAGAATTAATTGATTCTGAATGGTTTCTGAAATTATTATTGATATAAAAACCCAACTTACAGTTTTATAAAGGAGGCCGCAATTAAATTCAAAATCACCGCTTCAACACAAAAGATGGTTATACTCAGAGTGGCAAGCACTGAAAATTCAGATTCTGAATGGAAAGGAACTTTCCCTGCTTTTGAATATGAAAGTACTCACACAAATTTATAACAAAATTTTAAGAAAAAAGATCTGGAAACTGTAATAGAATCTCGTATACTTTTTTAAATCGGTTACGAACGTTTCGTACTGAAAGGTTGGTACTTGTAAACAAACCAACATGTTCTAGAAACTCCCATCATCAATGTTGTATGTTGATGTTGAGTGAGGTTAGATGTTACAAATTTTGTACTTTGTATACAAAGTTGAGTGATTCGTTATTTATAAAACTAGGAACATTTTTTTCTTTGGATTTATATTATCAACTGCTATTTCAGATGCTCTAAACTCTTTAAAAATGGATGAGAGCAAATACGATAATCTATTTGCTAGTATTTTGGAAGAAGAACGTCAAATCTATCCCTTCCTGGATGCAGTATTTGGTTTCCTTAGTCGCAGGTAGTAGCCTATTTACTGTATTTGGTATTTAATTAATCGATTGAAAATCTTAGTTTCGATTAATACGATTGTTTCCACAAATAAACAGTTTTTATCTTTCAAAAAGTTTCTGTTTGCCATTCCAATTGATACCGGTAACTCACCTTTTACTCCGCCTATACCACTTTGTAGGTAAAAGGCTCTAAGAAAAGTAGCTATCTATTCGGCAGAATCACTAGGCTACTGGCCCGTATTTGTGCAGACTAATTCGTGTAACTGTGTTACAAAAAAATAGCCTGCGTCATGATAGCATTCCTACGCACGGGTCTATCGAATAGAAACTACAACTAAGTTATGGATTAACTAGATATTTTCAGACAGAATAAGCAGAAATTTTTTCATTCCAGCCCCTATTGCAATGAAAATTAAAATTAATGAACATTAATTGTTGAATAAGCTTACTGTCGCAGAAAAGAAATACAAAAACAAAAAAATGGACAACACAATTGAAATATTATTCTTTTGAAATATTTTGTTGGCTACCTTAAGATTTCTTATATTACAAAAATATGGCTCTAATAGCAGTAGATTAACTTTTTTCACCAGGCATAAAGATATGAATCTATAATTGAAGTTTCTTTAGTATTATGTAAAACAAGGTATGAAACCCAAGATAGCCTTCAGTAACTTAATTTTGTCTGTACTAGGAATGTCTGCAATATATATTTTTTGTAATTCTGAAGTAAAGTGGGTCACCTCCTATTCCCTGGGAACAAGCAAAGAAATTACTGTAGGTACTGGATGAAATGTCGATTTTTCAATGAAGTTCAACCACCCGGAAATGAAAAATAAATGAAGAAACAAAAACCCCTCGGTTTTTGAACTAATCTGGAATGCTACCAAATCTAATTTGTAAGCCTTCACCATAGGCTCAAAAGCGCAACTTTGAATGCGCTTTTGCACACTACCCGGTGTTTACGACACTTATTTCTATTTTATTCTTTGATCTACATAATAGCCTATATGTGAATTTCCAGAAAATTTGAGGTGACCCATATTTGCTTTAGAATTACAATTTTTTATAGAATAGGTACATTTCTCAAACGTATGGATTGATAATTAATATTTTTTTTACAAAAATGTTGATACACCATAAAACTATGTAATATTGCTAGAAGCAGTCTTATTTTAATTTCTTCTATTTAGTTCCAAATTATGTAATAGGTCTTTTTAATGTGGTTTTAGGACAGATTTCTTTATCATCCAGAAAGAAGGAGAGAGAATTGGTTTTCCACGCGGTGCTGCAGAGAAGATTGTCGGTTCAATATTGATGAAATGGAAGCGTACATACATGAATACAAATGCATTACCTCCTAATAAGTAAGTTTTTCTCTACCTTTTGAACTCTACTAAATTGAACATCAAGCTCGCAACAATTGAGCTCAGAATAGGATTTCAATGATAGAAATTGAAATAAATGCGATAACCTCTATTTTAAATTAGGCCAATATTAACAATAAACAATGAATTTCAATTAAATTACGCAAAATGTAATGACAGTTAAAATTGTTCAAATAGTTTTAAATAATGATTATCTCATTTCATGTTGATTAGCCAGAAATTAATATTTGCGTTTGAAATCAACGTTTCAGCAAAGAAGAATTGGACTTCTCGCAGTGTGTTGTAAACGAAGAAATTGTTACAACAGCGGAAGAGGAAGTACTACAAATGGAAGATACTCAAACAAATACAAATGAAGATGTAGTGAAAACACCCAAACCGTAAGTTTGCAATTTTTTATCAACTAGGCCTACTGATATTGTTTACTTATGAATTTTAATTATCAACTAGATATAACCTACTATATCAGTACTGTAATAATTTATGAGAGTTGGCACGCGGTGGTGTGATGAACGAAGCCTTGGCCGGTTTATAATAATCACAATGGCGTCCATTCATATATATTATTTAGGGTATTTTGCACTATAACCGCGCATTTTTAAAAAAGTGTCATTGAACAGTAGATTCCTAACCTAACCGGGTCTTAGATTAGGTTAGGTTAGGAATCTACTGTTCAATGACAATTTTTAAGAAATGCGGGGTATAGTGCAAAAGGCCCATTATTTCTTCCTGGATTTCTTGTTCCATAACGATCTGCGTTGTTTATATTGAAATTTATGGTAAATTCAACGAATTGCCTCCATGACTCGAAAACTTTTGGTCTGAATTGAGTAAAAATATAATTTATTCTCAGTTAAAATTGACTGCAAGTCGTTGAATTTACCACGAAAAGTTCATATAATTTCTCTTGATTTGAAACGTCAACTTTGATAGTACGAAAATGATGAAACTTGCTTTTCTATTCTTATAGTTATATGCTTCAATGTTAGTTGCCCGGCTTTTGCATAGCAGTTGAAATATCCAATAATCTCCACTGATAAAAACATAATAAACAGTAATATAATCTGTAGAAGCTTAAGGGTGCTTGCACAGCGGAGCATCCAATACTCTTATTATTAGATTACTATTGCAGTATTAAACGCATGCTGTGGAGTGGTGGTATTCACATTGCTCCATTTTGTCATACACCATTGTGTTTGATTTTGCGATGGTGATTACGATTGAGTATTGGATGCTCCACTGTTTCGGCACCCTAAGATGTCTGATCCAAAGATTAAAACAATTCCAGTAATTTGTCTTTTTCTAATTTAAAGCTTTCAAATAAGTACGTCTACTTCAATATTTAAAAATTTGTGAAGGCACAAATTGTCAAATTTAATACAAGAATGAAGAAGAAAATATACGAACATTGTCAAATTCAATCTAAGAATGGAGAAGAAAATATACGAACACAATAGATATTAAAATAATTTCGAGTAAACATATTGTGATATTGGTAACCCAAGCACTATCAATCCTTACTCAAACTAATATCCCACTACACTCAATTACATATTAGGTATCATTTGAGGGCCTTAGAATACTTCATCAAAATTCACTCTTTTATTATCTTCCAATTAAATTCAGTTTACCACATTATCTACAGCTATGTGAGTTGCTTTTTCTCAATAGCAACCTACAAACTTGAGTAATTTATTTGGATTCTATAAAATCTATCATGTTTGTATAAGAGGAGTTTTTCTCTTCTAGGCAGTAACTGATTACTAAAACTTTGCAATTACAATGTAACCACCTGTTAAGAATAGGTGACAATTTGAAAAAAAAAAATAATTGTGAAAAATGAAATTTTTCATATGATCAAAATTAACCCATAGAAATGGTACGTGATATAATGAATTATGTCAAACACCACAAGTTTATGTCATGAACTTGGCAACGTTCCACCACATAGCTTTCTCTCTGTAACGATAGCCTAAAATCACAATAACTGATATAACAACGCTAATACAAATACTTGGATTTTTAAATTCTGTTTTCTTCTATTTTGTCTGCTTTCTATTTTTCTATGTTATTTTTTCGTAGGACAGAAACAAGCTCTAGTGACATATACAATGGTGCAGATCGAGGAAACTATAGATGGAGTCAGACTATTGGGGATTTGGAAATACAGGTGAAATAAATAATATCCAATAATAATAAAATTTTAGTCTGGATCAAAATTATGCATGTAAGATTAGCTGATTTTTAGCTTGAAAATCATTACATGGTAGTGCAATTTGTAATAAACCCCTATGCTTAAGAATTTATGACTTAAATATGCTATCGATTTGTATGTAGATTTTACTCCCTTTGAAAAGCACCAAATTATATGAACTCAGCTCCTAGTTATTATTTTTTTTTTAAGATTAAATCTCCCATGTTTTTTAAAGAGTTACTTACAAAATTCGAAATCAATATAAATAAAGCTGCCCGAAACTTGAATTAGTATTTTAACATCTATATTCTTTTTAATGGAATTTTCAGTCATGAACCAATTATGGTTCTAACCTTATCTCATAGGTAGAAAACAACGTGTCACTGATGGTAATAACAGATCTCAATGGAAAAATGTAATACATGGCATCCCACAAGATTCTATTCTTGCTTCCCCTTTTCACCCTGTATGCTAATGGCTAATAACCTTTCCTCCGTTATCAAGTTTTCCAATTTCCATACTTATTCAGATGACCTACAAACTTATTGACTATTGAACATAACTCTCATAATTACTGTTGTTGGCAATGCAATACCGTACTGTAGTTCAGTTCAAAACTGGGTATTACTATGAACTCAACACTTGACTGGTCAGAGCAAGTTATTAGAACTTGCAAGAAGGTTTTCTCAGCTATGCATTCGTGAAAAAATGCAATATATTCTTCCTAGATTGTTACTGGTTAAATCTCTTATCTCTCCACATTTCCTGTACTGTAATTCTGTAATGAATGCAATGACAGTGATTCTGAATGATATACTACAGTGCAGTCAGGTCTATTGTCTTCGTTATGTTTACTCTCTTCAACGGCATGAACTAATTACTCAATCCCACATTGCAAGCTCTACTTATAAACTCCCGGGTCAGAGACTATTCAGAATAATCAAACTTTTCAAAGATACCCTAAGAATATGGCATGCCGTATTACTTTAAAAACGATTTCAAATTTGTGTCTGAAGGCAGACAGAATACTGTTTCACATAATAAATTCAAATTCAAATTGTTTATTCAAAATATAATAAAAGAACGATACATTATATACAATAAATTTTGAATATACACCCCACTTGGATGACTTGTCCGTGTGTGGGGAGGAGTCAGATAAGCAATGGGTACATTTCAATCATAACAATATGGTATAAACATTATGAACTATATGAATAAAGAAAAAATGTAAGTATATAACTTTTTTTCTCAAAATATTAGCCTATAAATAAATAATAAAATTATTATTATTATATTGTTTGGTGAAGCAGTAATAACGTCGGATTAAAGAAGAATTCTGTCAGATTTTTGTCAAAATTGTCACACATTAAGATTTAGGTCATTCAGCCAGAGTTTGGCTTCGTCATCAACCAAGTGTAATTTTTGCAGCCCTCCAAGAAGTAGTGTAGCAGGACAAGCCACGAGAATGTGGTCCATGGTTTGCACCTCCCCGCATTCACACAGAGGGGAATCAAATAAAATTAACAATGTTGTGATACTGATTATTATTCATTTGGAACATCTATAATCTATATGTGACAGCATTTAGGGGGTTCATATTTTAAGTTTAGATGCAAACAGTTGAAAAAAAAAATAAAAGAAAATAGAACGGGGAATAATACCCTTAGGATACCGAACCACCGTACTACAATCCATACTAAATCATTCGTTGCAAGTGCTTGTCGAGCTTGGAACGCACTTCCTAATTCCATTAGGTGCATTGAAAGTCGAGTATTATTAGGAGGTATCGTCATTAAGGAGGTATCTTTTGGAGAGAATGACAGCAACTTTCGACCATAGAGCAACTGCATGACAACCTTCATTTTTCATTTTGTAAATAATATCTCATCTGTATTGTTTAGTATAAAAAACACCATTTCAATTATGTTCTATCACTTCAGCACTTTTTCAATTTGTATCTTAATTTTATCTCACTATTACTAATTAAATAGTCTCTTAGTTTGAAATTATCTAGGTTGACTTTCAATGGACGAATTTAGATCAATAATTCTATTTCTACTTCTCCACTTTGTACTTTGATAGTCTCTCTCTTTCTCTAATATATTTCTCTATATTTCAATCTTAATCAACCATGCTTAACACCTGTGTTCCCTGACAATAGATCAGCTGTCTGAAATCGGTATGATCTTAATAATTTTTGTCCAGACTTCGCCCTTATTACGTAAATGCTTCATATAAAATCTCTTTGTTAGTATCCAAACTTTTTCCCATGTACAATTTATATAGTGTTGTTAATAATATGCTTTTTAATCAGTCACTAAGGAATTTTGTAAATTTACGTAAATAAAGTAATTTTATCTTTATCTTATGGAACTCTCATAAGTGGATTTAACACCAAAATAACATTTTTTTGAACTTGGAATATGTTAGATTCGTAAATAAAAATCAAACCATCGCCAGTTTAGATTATTTCGTCTGTGCCATCGTCAATACAAAGATTTAGTGGAATATGTTCCAATTGAAATGTTCAAACAATTTGCAATGTCAACTCTAAATGAACTAGTATTTTTTTCTTAACAATTTTCAAAATCAAGATTAATCTCTATTCGCTTGCTACATTGTTATTTCATTACATCCATAGACTGTAAAAACATGAAATCGAAGTGTTTATCCGTTTGGACGTTTTCTACAACTGGCTTGATTTGGAAAACATTATTTGTGAAATAAAGTATCAAAGATTATTCTAATAGAAAAATAACATTCAGGTTCCAGTACCAGCTCATGTAAAGAAGTCCAAAGATGTTGATGTGAAGTTGACTGAAAAATGCGTTATCATTAAAGCAGTTGACGAATCTGAAAAAAGCAAATGGAATCTTCTTGTTGAAGGAGAATTTTGTTATAGGATACAAAAAGATGAAACACTTTGGAGTTTATCGCCTGGTGAAATTATTTCGGTAAGTTATCGCAATACTTATGACAATATATTATTACAAGACATAAGAAAGAGATGAATTAGCTTTATTTATCCGAAATTCCCATTTGGGCAACCGAAAGGTACATTTTCAAAATATTTTTGTTGATTGAATTTTTATTTCAGGTTTCCTAGTCCTTTCTAGTTTTGTGAAATTGACAATATCGTTTTTTGAGCTTCTGCATTTCTTCACTGTGGAGTTGTAGCAAGAAAGATTGAAATTTCAAACCTATTTTTTTAATTAAAGGTACAATAATGCTACAAAATTATGTAGCAGCTGTAAGAATAAAAAACTCAGTTCTACAGTTCCAACTCAAACCTCTTTATCCGTTATTAATATGAATTCTTATTGCTTAAAATGTGAAACTGGTACCAATAAAAATGCAAGTTAAGCCGTTTTTGAACATAGAAAAATAACATTTGATGACCTAAGCTAAACTGTTCACTTAGTTGTGAACAGTAGTCCTCGCTCGCCCAACACTCAACAAGGGATGATATCTGCGAAAAAATTTCTAGAGCACTTTTGACTCAATTGTCATTGCTTAAGTTGTAATAATTTGAATATATTTGAAAAGCTCAAAGCATTTGACACCCCTTTGAATTTACCCTTTATACCTCACAAAGCGTTCCCATGCATTTTCAGCCTCACTCCGCTCTTATTATAAATATAAATGTAAAAAGTTTTAAATTTTTTACTGTCCCATTTTCCAGTAAAATTTAATTTTTCACTTCAACGGAGATTTTCCCCCAAAATTGTTATGCTATTTCTGTTGAGAAGTATTCCTAATTATCTCAATAAATATTATGAGTTTTTAAAAATTTTCTCTTCCTGCCAACCTTCTTATCAATGTTTAGAGAGTTGTTCAGAGGCAACCTTCTTTTGTGTTACCTTCCACTTCGAATGGAAAAAACCAGAGATTATCTTCTATGAAATGAGTTTTTTGAAAAAGTAATTTATCCCCCACCCTTCTCCAATAAATGCTGAATTTATAAAGAATTTTGTCTAAACCATTTCCCCCAGTTCAAATAGCACTGCCAAAACAAAAACGAAATTTTAATATCTCAATAACTTAATGAAGATTTTGAAAATTTTGAGCTTACCTCTAACGTCTTGCTATTGGGTTTATTGAATTTTTGTCAAGGTTCAAACCTCTTCCAAATCGTCTTGACATTGATTTAAAATCAACCATACCCAAATCAGACACTCAAAATCAGGGATAAATTGGGCCTTCTAAAAAAGGGGGCTTTTTTGGGAAAAAACTATGTATACACCGCTTGGCCTAGGAATACATTTGTGCGATTCTTAGGCATTCCAATTCTTCCTCTAGATACAATTATCAAATCTTAATTTGCAAAGATGCAATTTATAGCCTATTCTCAATTCTATTTGCAGTTCTGTTGTGTGTGTGTGTGTGTCAGATTTAAAAAAATTCTGTCAATAATTTTTTGACTGTTTCTTGATACTTCAAATTCATGTTCATGAATTCATAGGTATTCTAATCTTTCACAGGAGAAGATTATCAAATATTATTTGTATAGTTAAAATGTATACCCTATTTTCGATTCTATTTGCAGTTCTGTTGTCTATTTGTGTAGTCTTTTGAATTCACTTTGCGCCATTTTTACAGATTCATTGTGAGAAAGAAGCTGAACGATGGTGGGATGGACTGCTTGTGTCTGAGCCAAAGATAGACAGTACCAAGATTGATTCATCTAGGCCAATGAGTGATCTTAGTGAAGAAGAGCAAATGAAAATTCAAGAATTGATGTGGACACAGGACCAGAAACAACGCTTCATGTAAAATCGTGAGAAATGTTTTGGACTTTATATTTGTTGAGACTGTAGTTGTGTGAATTGGCTAGTGCAATTTATCTTCCTTGAAAACATAACTTTCATTTGGAATTTAATTTTTCACGAAATTTAAATTCGTTTTTTTTGAAGTGCGATCCTGTGTTTACTCTGGTTATAAATGTTAAAAATTGTCTTCTATGAACGATAACTTGAAATCGCAATTTTTACAAGGATACTGGACTAAATCTCAAAAGGTGGTTTTAAAGGACGGTTGTATACTACTCTTAAATTCTTGAAATTGATCTCTCATCATATACAATGTTCAAGAGATAAGGATTACATTTTAAGAACATGTTTCATGTATGAAAATGATATGGCTACCTTTCTTGCACATTTCTCTGCATGCGGTATACTGTAATGCTGAATAGTGAATTAGGTTTGAGATTTGTGGATTTTTGAGAAAAAGACTATACAATTTCTTTCTCATCAATTTTGATCTGCATTACTTGTGCAGTTTGTTCCTCAGGGGTTTCCATATAAATATATAGATGTTCAATTTTGAATATCAGTACTGATGTTTAATTTTGGTACCCAACGTGTGTTCGAATAAAGAAAGTTGTTCGTAAATTGTTGAATTAATAACAGGGCTGTTTATGTTTAGGACTAATACCCAGTCAAGGTAGTGTTGCAGATGAACCAATTTAAAAAAATTGTGAAGAACATCACAAAACCAGCAAATTGCCAATTGGTTTATCCTTGAAAGGAAATTGGAGACATTTTTCTTGCTGATGAATCCCATGTGAGTCTGAATGAAATTGTGCGTGGGTAATGATATGTAGCTATTAATGTTGAACCTACATTTTTAGGTGGGTTCCAAACCACCATATTGAAAATGTGTCCTATCAGGTAGACTAATTATGAGGCTGGTTTATATATATATAACTAATATAAATATTGCCAATGAAGCTTTTGTTGTTAAGCCCTCAAATTTTGACAAATCTGAAGTGTCAATTCTTGCAGGAAGTTTTTGGAAAATTTCAAGTTTTAAGATGCAATGATTTGGCGACTTAAAGTCTTGTCACAATGATGTATTGTGTTTAAATAAGAAAACTTCCAAGTTTGATTTTCAACAGAACTTTACTCATATATAAGCTGACATGAAACACTCCTCTATTCTTTGAGCTTTCAATTGAGCCCAAAATTATGTATGTTGCTGCATTGCATGAAGTTTAAATTCGGGAAATTGAAGTAAGTAGAATGAGTTGAAGCATCTGATATCAGAAATTTAGGTTAAATGACAATTGAGGACAACCCATTCACACACCTTTCTAGAGCTGTGTGAACCAGACATTTGCATGAAGTTGAAAATTTTTCATAGGGTCCAATGACCCCAAATTACTCAATGGCTCTAAATGTAATTTATATTTTATCCAAAAATATCGTGCAATTTTAGCTGATTACCATGTTAGGATGTATTATTGATCATAATACAGTTTTTGTACACAATTTTGGGTCATTTAAAAAAATGGTATGTCTTTCAAGTAATGTGCCAGTTGTGTTTTGGAAAAAAGGGACATTGTATTGAAATTTGGATTTAATTTTGAAGTCTAGTTTTTTTTTAAATATCACTGATTATACATTTAAAAAAAAGGAAGGTGGAAATGCGTGTTCAGTTCAACCTTTTTAACTGTAGCTTCAGAACTTAAATGCTTTTAGTGTTAATGGTAAGATAAAAATTTATCAATTGTTACAAAAAGAGGTCGATATACATCTACAGTACTGTAGTTCATATAAACATAGACATAGAAATGGTTCGATATGATTTCAATAAATACATTTTACATATACAGCGTGTTTCGCATTGTGTTCAGTTACCAATACTTCGTGGGCTTGTTATAATCACCAAAATAATGAAAAAACCCATTTAAACATTGGTTCGTTACAGAACTGTATTAAAATTCCCATCAATTTACTCATTCAGAAGTTTGTGCTATTTTTATTTTACATGTTAGTTGATTGGGTTTCATGTAAAATATGCCAAAAAATCTAATAACACAAGTTTGAAATCGGTAACTACAGTAGTTTTTGAAATATACAACAAGATAATTATGCAGAAATGATAAAAAACGCGTTTCCAGGTTTGAAGTTGATTAATTTGTTATTAATATTATCAACCTTTAGGTTTTTCTGACAAAACTTGCCTAGAATATGATTCGGAGTGTTAAATGTCGAATAACCCAATAAAAGAAACCCATGCGATCATCATATTTCAAAAAGCTGGTTTTATATTGAACCAAGCCACTAATTTTGCACAGGTAGATCCTGTTATTTTAATCCTCCCGGATGAATGGAAAATGAGTGTCATATGCCCCATCCATAAGAAAGGTGATAGACTCGAGCCCGGAAATTATAGAGGGATATATCTCCTGTCAACCGCATATAAAGTTTTTACCTCTATTATAAAAGAAAAAATAGAATTATATGCTGAGAGAGTGCTGGGAGAATATCAGGCTGGTTTCAGATCAGGAAGATCAACTACTGATCAACTGTTTGTAAGCCGACAAATAGCTGAAAAGTTCTGGGAGTTCAACATAGATGTCTATCACCTGTTCATAGATTTCAAGCAGGCCTATGATAGTATTGACAGAGAGAGGCTATACACAATAATGCTTGACCTGGGTATACCCATAAAGCTGGTAAGACTTGTAAGAGCAACCATGAACGAGACAACCTGTCAAGTGAAGATAGATGGAGAGCTTACAAGTGGGTTTGATGTGAGGCAGGGGTTGAAACAGGGCGATGGCCTGGCACCAGTACTCTTTAATTTGGCGCTAGAAAGAGTGATAAGAGGGACACTGGTTGACACTAGCGGCACTCTGTTGAACAAAACCCAGCAGATTTTAGGGTATGCAGATGATCTTGACCTGGCAGGAAGATCAGTAGCAGCGGTCAGAGATTTATTTGAAAAACTGGAAGAGGCAGCTGCAGAAGTAGGTTTAAAAGTTAACATAGAGAAGACCAAGTTTCTACAACAGAGCAGACGACACCAGAATATAAATGAACAAGACTTCTTAGTGGGTGAATACAGATTCGAAACATTGAGAGATTTCACCTATCTAGGATTCAATGTGGCAGATGATAATGATGAAATGAAGGAAGTACAAAAAAGAATCAATTTAGGAAACCGTACCTTCTTTTCTCTGCTGCAGATTCTGAAGTCTAGAAATGTCCACAGAAATATCAAGGTCAGACTCTATAAAACCATAATCCGTACAGTAGCAACATACGGAAGTGAAGTATGGACATTAACATCCAGAGCTGCAGGAACTCTAGACCGCTGGGAACGGAAAATGCTGCGAAGGATCTATGGGCCTGTATGTGAAGGAGGGGTGTGGCGCATTAGAAACAATAATGAGCTGGCACAACTCTATAAAGAACCACCCCTATCCACATTCATTAAGCTAAAGCGCTTGAGGTGGGCAGGCCATGTAGAACGGATGCCAGACACTAAGATTCCCAAAAAAATATATGTGGGACAGCCAGGTGGAAAGAGACCAGTGGGAAAGCCAAGGCTCAGATGGGCAGACGGAGTTTCAAAAGATGCAAGAGAGATCCTTCGAGTCAGGAATTGGAAGGCGGAAGCACGGAATCGAGATGGATGGAGGCACAGAATTGAGGAGGCCGGGGCTCGATTTGGGCTGTAGCGCCATCGAAGAAGAAGAAGAAGAAGAAGATCCTGTTATTTTTCTATTTTTATGTGATTTCATTAATTAAAATCAGAATTTTATAAAGTTTATGTTTAGCTATGTTTTGGCTATTGGGGGTTTCAAATTTTCTAAAAGTTGTTTCAAAAAACAACTTCTGGTTTATTAAAGAACTAACCAAGGTAATACAAACGTTTTTTTTCCGGTCATTTCTTGCATATTTTGTGAATATAAAACCTGACCAATTTACCATTAAAAAAGGCACTACAAATTTCTGAATGAGCAAACTGATGGGATAGCCGCTAACCTCCGCCATCTTCAACTCTGTAACGAAGCATTTCTGAACCAATGTTTATATGGACTTTCTTATTATTACTGGTGATTATAGCAAACACACAAAGTATTGATAATACTAGTTAAACACCCTATGAATGTAGAATGTTTTTAATAATGAAATCATATGCTTACGTCAATTGTACTACAAAATTAGCAAGTGATTGTGTTGCTCAGGGATCATGCTCGACGACTACTCTAGAAATTGAAAAAATAAATAGATGATAATAGAAAAATGAGAATGGTCCTGGCCATCGGAACTTACTGGTGTATAGTAGTTTTCATATAACTTGGCACCAGTATGTTGGGTTCAGATGTAGCATGTACCATCTGCTACACACTGCCAAGTTATATGAATACTACAGTAGTTATTTTGGCCCAGAGGCTGAAAACTTTGGAGACCCCTGATCTAGGCTATTGCATTTCCGGTCCCTTATATTATGATATTCTGCAAACATTTTCGTTACTTGAATAAAACGATTTTTCAGTTATATTGAAAAATGAAAAAGCTTGTATTTATTTTTTTCCGGTCCCTTATATTATGATATTCTGCAAACATTTTCGTTACTTGAATAAAACGATTTTTCAGTTATATTGAAAAATGAAAAAGCTTGTATTTATTTTTTAAATATTTTTATTCATTTAATTATTATACTACTTAATCAATTACCCGTAACTACAACCCGCATTCTGTTCCAGCCATAAATCCACATTTTGGCAAGAGCAAAGAAAATTTATTTATTTCTTGAAAACGTTTAGGCTACCTATTCTGTGTTATTTAAAACCTAAGGTCATCAGTGTTTGAAGGGAGGTCACCTTTGATGGACCGAGTGGTCCATTCATTAGTACGTTTAAAGTTAATGAGATTTTTATTCAAAGGAATTTTCAAGCATATTTTCGCCAATTCTTTACCGTTTGTCATATATCAGGGGTGCCCACAGGGGGGGCTATGACGCAGACTGCGTCATTGAAATTATTGTGGGGGGGGGGGTTCCAAAAAACGTTTTGGGAGGGGGGGTCGTAAAGTTGATTGAAATCGTGTTTAACGTGACAACATTGAAAAATATACTAAGAAGTCACCAGGTAGAATGTCAATTAATGAAAATATATTTATAATTATTATTATACAATTGAATATGAATTAGCTAAAGTAGTTATGTTTAGGATTTGTGCAGGAAGTTATTATTCAAACTTAGCAAGACGCTAAGCGAGTGCTGCTCTGAAAGTGGTTTATACAACTTTCCTCTCCTTAACAGTTACTAGTTCAGCAGAAAGAGTAATAAGTCGATTTAAAATTATCAAAAACAGACTCAGATCAGCTATGGGAGACTCATGGTTGTCCAATCTAATGGCTCTAGGTGCAGAAAAAGATGTTCTTGAGTCTATTTCTAACAAATAAATAATTGAAAGGTTTTCTGTTTCCTCATCCCAAAGACAAAAACTTCTATATGGGGTTTAGAGAGATAGATTTAGCAAGCTTAGAAGGTGCCTAGCTAACTTGTAGATGGTCACAGCCTACAAATTTAGAAGGTTTGACTTCAAACTGTTGATGTTTTTCATGTATTTTACGATAACTACTTACTACTAAGTAAGCACTGCTATAGCAAAACTTACTACTAAAAATTCAGTAATTTTTCATAACTATGTCTTTATTTTGTTTTTGAAAGACACTTCTTTCGATTGTGTGTTGTAAATAACTATACATGAAATGTGTGCCTTTTATGTACTTCATCCTCTCCCAAGATACTACACTAAGTAAATAACCTGTTGTTTAACTACTGTCCAATAAATGACTTACTATTTTGAATTTTTGTGTTTTACAAATGAAGTTATTAACTCATTGTTTTCACTTCCTTTAAAGGAACAACTTTGTAGAATTATTTAACCTTAATGTAGTAATTGGTACACCGAACATAAACTTATAGGTATTTCATTTTTATTGAACATTGTGTATTTGTAATAATATTTTATCGTTTAAAAACCATTTAGGTTCAAATTCTTATTTAGCTATTTTGCAATTAAGTTTATTGAGCAGAAGTTCATATATTCATTTCATTGATATTTCTTTTTTACTTTTACAAAAAAATGTTACCTATGTAAAGAATCTCAAGAAATATACATACATTTTGTATATTATCGTCTGGGTTTGAATTTTTTCAATAGTTATAAAAATCTTCTTTTAGTTTTAGAAAGAATACGGGGGGCTTTTTTCGCATTTTTTGGGGGCCTAATTTATGGGGGGGGGGTTGGTGCTAAATAGGGGGGGTGGGCACCCCTGCATATATTTATCGTAAACATTGGTTTGGATATCTAATTTGAAAGACTACTAATCATAGGTCGCCCTTAGTTTTCCAATAATTTGTTTTCGCATTATTTCATCATGTCATTATGATTCAAAATTATTTATTTTATGGCATTATTTATAGTAGATTGGACAACAATTATCATCATCATTATTATTCTATCAATACTAATTGGACTATAATCCAATATATGAATTCCAGTTATTTGACCTGCCCCAATAGTGCCTCAACCTCAACTACTTTCATACTACTATAACCTCTTTGTCAAGCGTAAACAAAGATAGACATAGTGATTATAATCTGAAGAATTCGTGCCTGTGTTTACAACGACTAGAAGGGAGAAAGGAAACTAATGGATTGAGAAAGAAGTAAGGAGATTGTGTTGGGAGCTGGTATGGGATGGTGGAGTTGAGATTATCTTCAGAGACTGAACTAATGCGTTGGCCGGTGTAGATTCCGTTCTTCCATAGTGTTCTGAGCCGGCAGGTAACTGTGTGGAACTGGAAAGGTGGAAAGTTAGCCGCCGTGGTATGCGGTAGGAGTGATGGTGGGGGTAAGGCGAGGGACGTGCGGGGGGTTTCTTTCAGAGAGGTGTGTTGGATTCCTCAGGTGTCGTGTCCTTGCTCGGGCGTAGTTGTTTTTGAATGTTCGTACAGCAAACATGCAGTGAAAGAAATTCGGTGAAGTTTTTTGTGTGAACTGTGTATCTTTTTTCGCATCCCCCAAGTGCGAAGTGCCGAAGTTTGGATCGCATTTTCTGTTTGATTTTTAATTTGGAAGCAAATAGAAATGCCTTGTTCGGCCGTAACTTTATCTCTGGCCACCATCTCAGCCATTGTAGCCACTGCTCTATTGGTGATTGCTTTTTCCACAGACAATTGGGTCTACACTGAAGTTAGGCGATCGCAAATACAGGTAAGATTCACTGATAACACAATCAGAATCTTTATCAGTAAGTTGTCAATAGCATTCACCGATAATGGTGGCTGAATTATGTAGCTATTGACATTTCTTGCAAGATCGTGACGCCATCTTTCGGTTAAACGTGGGAGTGAAGAGAATCCTTCCTGTTTCGAGTGGCTTGTGACGCTCAAGACTCTTCTGCACAAAAATTACTTCACCTTCCCTGACCCACTGAATTATAAAAGTTGACGCATATCCATGGGAGAGATAAAGGGGATGTATCCTCCCCCTACCCATAAATTCTCAACCAATTAAAAAAAATGTATTTTTGTCTTCTATGGTGATGAGAGCCCTTTTTAAAGTGATATCTCCCCAAAATATTTTCATCAGTGGTGTACCGAGGGGGGCGGTCCGCCCCAGGCCCCGCACCAGCATAGGCCCCCAAAAAATAGAAATGTATTTAAAAAATAAAATAAAAATAACATCAGCTAGAAGAATACTATAATTTTGATACTTTGATTAACTAAAAAAAAATTAATTATGGATACAGAGGGGATGGGGTGAGCAAGGCATGTTTTATTGGGCTTCAACGTCAAGGGGCTTAATTATTTTACAAATCTAAGCAAGTGACGAAACAAAATTAAAATAAGAGGCCCCAAATTGTCCAAATGGGGGCCTCCTGGGCCCCTTTTTCTCTAGTTTATGCCTCTAGGTCTAGAGGCCTTTTAGAAGTCATCTTTAAATTGAAAAAAAAAAACAATTCAAATTTGTTACACAGATTCTTTTGAGTACCGTACAGTAGGTAAATAGGCATAGCTGGAAGACGTAATGCTAGTTGGGAAATCGAGTCATTTGGTGTTTAGGGTGAAGGTGTAAGAGGGGGCCTCCAGCCACAACTCTTCCCCGGGCCACAAAAATGTCTCTGGGTGGTCCTGACTGTAATAATAATTTGAAACCACTATTACTTGTTAGATTGGCTTTATAAAAGTAGTATTTCTTTTAAATTTTATACCAGTACGTTAAAATTTGATCAGAGCTAATTAATGATCTAACAGTATACGAAAAGTGGATTCAAGTTCTTAGGAAAACGATTCATAAAAGCAATGATTTATTGAATTTAAGCTTTCAATTTGCCCAATTTATAAACTTCTTTTTAATAAATACTCGTATAAAATTACTGTTTTTAAACCTTAAATCAAGCTCTCTACATCAAAAATTCCAAAATTTTCCTATAATGTGGACTAAAATCAATGGATTTAAGCTTTTCTAGACATGAGTCTAGAATCTCTTGGAATACGATTTTAGAAGGACTATTTATCAACATTTTGCTGGGGTGGGTCCCCTAGACCCCTCTTGTCCGGAAGGGGTATTCCATACCCCCGGGAGCCCAAGTCTCCGATAACACCCCCTCCCCAATGAAAAGATTTTTGCTACGCTACTATAAATATATATATATTGGGCCCCCTTATCTATAGCCGCCCCAGGCCCCCAACTATGTCAGTACGCCACTGATTTTCATAGCTGATATCCCCCCTAAAAATTTTGATTCGCCCCTGTATTAAATTCGCAAAAAACCCAACAGTTTACAGGAATTGAATTTTGTGTTCCACGACTTGGGAAAAAATGTATTGATTTTTGATAAACTATTTTAGCCTAAATGATTATTTAATAGAAGCTTTCAGAATATTATAATAACATTCATTAACATTCTCATTCGACGATTTGTGGAATTCATGTGCTGGAATCTTCAGTAACATTAATACAAGATTGGATTAAGATTGTTGAATTTTGGTATCGAACTGAAAGTAGTGGTCTGGTGGTCCTTCCTTGAAATTGTGAGGAAATCACTTTTAAAAACATGTTTTTCAAGTTGGCCTATTTCTTTCTTGATTCGCGTTTTAATGATTATTAATTTTTCTTTTGATTTCTAATCTATGAGAAACTATGTAGTTGTTAATTTATTATTTTTCAATTGAAGGTGGAGGTAAATCTAGTTTTTCAGTTTGAACATAATCTTAGTTTTTAAAACAGGAATAGGAAAACCCATTATTTGATTATAGGATTGTGGATTGAATTCGTGGGATAAAATGTTTTTTCTAAAAATTATTAGAAAATTTGAATTTAATTGATTATTTTTTCTTTTAAGTTATATACAAACTGAAAATGATTGAGTGTTTGTCAAATTTCACTTCACAATCCATTTTAGTTACAAGACTATGGGTTCGTGTAACTGAGGATGGATGCTTGCACTGTAGTGTCCAATACTCAATGATGATCAAGCATTTGCTTACGGATGGTGGTATTCATGCTCTTCAATCTGTCATATATCATTCCTCAGTATGTGTTTGAATTTCTGATGGCTATTATCACCATCACAGCACAGACAACTAAATCTGTGATCTCAGGTTTCAGGTTGATTAGAGTATCTAACATCCCTGGCCATAGTAATAGAATTTTGAAGGTGTTTGCTAGCGACTTGCCTATTATAGTTACTAACTACCGTGTAAAACAGATTCAGTTGACAATAATTATTACTGTTGTTAAAGTTGGTAACTCAGACGAGGCCAACATTATTCTTATTTTTAGTGAGTGACAAAAATAACAGAATGAACTTCAAAGAGTTGACTCGTATCACCTTCCAAAGTAACGGTGACAGTTTGTGCTAGAAAGTCCTCTTACAGTTATTTAGTTTTGCAATACATGATTTTCCGGTTGTACAATATCAACAAAAAACTAGTTCATGCTGTTTTTTATGTACTTGAAAACGCGAGTTCAAGTTCACCTCTATCAAACTAAAAAGAAAATATGTTATTTGCGTAGAATGATTTTGACTTCAAAATCATATTCAAATAAAAATTTTAATGAATAATCTAAATGATGATTGAACTCATTGATACAAAAATGCATAAAAAAGAGTAATATTAGAATTGAGATAACATTCAACGAACCAGCTAAAAAATAAATATCAGAATAACAAGGTAGAACGTTACTGACAGATGTGATATTTTGTTCAAAAATAAGTAAATGTGTTTGTCCAGGGCATTATAACATCCACTTTGATATTTTATTATAATGGCTTTAATGAGAGTTGTATTGATGTTTTCAGTGATAACTGAATAATTTCTCTCCATTCAGATTATATTATGACAAATTAATAAATGAGATTAGTTTGGTAGAAATCATGAATGTCAGAATTGCCCTTTGAATCTGCCAGGTTGGTTATCAGCTGATATAAAGGGTTGATCATTCAATTATTTGTATGTAAGCAATTAAATCTTAGATCTACTGATAAGTTTATAAGTAAAGTTAATATATTTTTCTCCAAGTGAGATTAATAAATTCTATGAATAATTTATTCTTTTAAAAGTAAACATTAATAGTTACTGTATCTTTTCCAGTAAGTTTGTAATTGTTTAATTTTTTCATTACAAACAATATTAACAATAATTAATGAATTGATATTTCCCTGAATAATTCAAAGAAGTACTGACTGAAAGAACTAAAACTGAACTTTTTCCAAGCGATAAAGTTATTCTTGAACAATTTTAATTGAAGGCCGGATAAAGAAGGCCTGAACTTATTTAAGCAAAACATATAACTTAGAATTAAAATAAAACAAAATTACGTTACTTTACAATTTTACATTGGTGAGCGCGGGCAGCCCAAATTCTATTCTATTCAAGTTCTATTTAGTCATAATAATTTTTACACATTTCACATATTCCAATATTAGTGAATAGTTCGATGTGAATTCAAGAGATTACATAAAAACGGAAGAGAAGTATAGTATTGTATCTTGTTTATTGTATCTTTGAAGGCTCTCTCTGGTGGCATTCAGTGTTCTTTTTCCCTATCTTCCACAAGTTTTTTATTGAATGGCTTCCACTGGAATTTTATCTTTTAATTGAAAAGACAATTCAAATTAGTTAAACAGATTCTTTTGGGTACAGTAGGCAACTAGGCAAAACTGGAAGACTTAATTGATGCTATTTGGAAAATCACTCATTGAAAATTGGTATTTAGGGTGAAGGGGTAAGGGACCCTCCAGCAAAACTCTGCCTTGTGCCAGAAAATGTTTGTGGCCCTGATAGTAACAATAATTCGGAACTACTATAACTTGTTAAATTGGCTCTATAAAAGTAGTATTCCATACATGAACTAACATTATACGAAAACCGGGTTCAAGTTCTTAAATAAACGATTCATGAAAGAAATGATTTATTAAATTTAAGCTTTCACTTTACCTAATTTATAAACTACTTCATTTTAATAAATAGGTACTCTTATAAAATTACTATTTTTAAGCCTCAAATCACAGACAACTAAAAATCACAGAACAACTGTTGTTTCTGTAATCTGTGCTCAAAAATCAAGTTCCCAGCATCAAAGATCCCAAAATGTGGACTAAAATTAATGGATTTAAGCTTTCCTAGTCATGAGCAGATTTCTTAATTTGTGTCATGAGTATAGAATCTGTTGAAATACGATTTTAGAGGGACAATTTATCAAATTCTCCCAGGGATAGCAACCCCCCCCCCCCCACCCATCAGTCGTAGGGGAGTATTCCATACCCCTCGACCACTGGAAGGGCCCCAAAATTTCCGATAACCTTCCCCCTCATTTCATACTTTTCGCTACGCTACTGTCTGCCGGGAATGGATTATCGCTGTTGCTGAATCTGTTGGCTCTAGGCTCTCAAGTTAGAGAAACAAAAAATCACAATCATGTCCGAGAAGTAGAGGCTCACATGGGTGTCGGATTAGTTTTGCAGCCTCGGGCTGCAGTACCAGACGTGATCTTACCAACCAACCAACCCTATTATGCGCGCACGCTTTGACTGCATTAATTTACAACTGGAGCTACCTAAAAAATTCCTCCAAACTTGAACTCGAATGTGATGAACAGGCGGTCGAACATCAACTACTATAAACTGGTTTTAAAGTCACCTTAATGGGTTGCGTGCATGTGCATGCGAGTGGGTTAGCCTAACACTTGTAAACGGCAAGATGTCTGTTACTTGAACTTCCGGGAAAAATACTAACGTAGTATTAGTTGAAAAATGGACCTTAGTAATTGAGAGTAGAGCATTTACTTCTTCAGTATGCTACATACATTTAAATAATAGGCCATAGAAAGTAAAATGAAATAATACAAGAAAATTATAAATGATAAGTTACTTATAATAAATATATAATCACTAAACTGGGTATTTGAGGATTTATGCAAAGCAGAAAGAAAGGTCATCAGGAAGATAATCGGCCCCAGAAAAACAGAAGAAGGATATAGACTGCAAAAGGACTCTGAAGTGGAAAAACACTCGAAAATATCAGACGATATCAACAGAAGACTAAAATTCTATGGACATTTGATGAGACTCCGAGGCGATCGAACAACAAAGAGAATTGTGCTTTACGTGAAATGTCAAAAAATGAAAGGAAAGAGGAAAGATCAAAAATGTACTTAGACTTTTCTGATGCAGGAATTACTGATGACATAATACTTTACAAAAACAAATTTAGGAAGAGTGTTGAAAAGTGGGAGATACGCCCAGTCGCAATTAAGAGAAGGTATGTGATATTTTCTCAAGAAAGAAGAGAAGCTAAATCGGCTAGAATGAAAAAGTTTTGGAAAAAGAAATAAGGACTTAGCGAAGCCTCCAAAGTAAATACTTAGCGATTTCCGCACAAGGAAATTTGACGCTCATAATAATAACAATAACAAATATTTAATCATTGAGTTGAAACTCCAATGCCTTAAGCATTGAAACTCAAGCATTGTTGGTAAGAATGAATTTTAGTTCAATGTAACAACAGTTTCATTCATCAGATGACTTTCGAAAATGTGATTCTTTGTGATCACATTCAATTATTTTGAGAGATTGAATAAGGCCCACCTATCCCATCTTTACGTTGCTTCCCTGATACCAAACTGGCATTCTTATTGTTATGAATTTACATAAATAAAACAGTCAGAGGCGTTTTAAACATGGATTTTATTAAAGAATAACTATTGGAAAATTAACACTTGAACTGCTTAACACGAACTCCACTATTTATACTTCTATTGGAAAACCTTCTGAAGCTTTCAAACATTGCAAACATTATATTTGCTATTACCAGCTGATTTTTACATAAACAACTTGTCACCTGGCCGTAGCACTGCTCCCTCCTTAAGACTGTTCTGTCCCAGAACAGTTACAGGTCTGCAGATTGGGGGTGGCCTTACTGGATACAACTGACTAGCTGCCCATGGAGCAAACATGCAAACTGAGATGGTAATCCCAGTTTCTTTGAAGATTGTTTCAATCATTGGCCTCACGATTTTCCAGTCCAACCCATCATAGCCACAACCTAATCGGGGAATTCCAAGCTGCTTCACTCCCAGAGTTTGAAGACAATTCCGCAGATGATTTAGGCTCTCCCACAAGGCTTGATAGGTGGACTCCTGCTGAGGTTGATCTTTTGTCACCAAGCAGAAGAGCTGTTTTCCTTGCCTCTGAAGGTGTAGTGTTCTTCCAACAGCTGGTCTCTGAGGTTCCAGATCATTCAGTCCTCCAAACTTTTTCCTAAATACTGTAGCAATACCCCGAGAAGCTCCAAGATTTTTAGCTACACAGTGAGCCAGAGCATAGTCTTTTGGTAGGGTGAACAAATCTTGATAACAGACTTTTGTAACCTCAGCTTTCTGGAACATGTCCAAATTGGCCATAAATTCTTCAAAGTTGGGATCAACTGGTTGAATAGTTCTCACATCTTGGGCATTACCTGCAGTATTGTCTCCCTGGAATGGTGCCAGTCGATTGAAGTGGACAACTCTTGGTTTTCCTCTAGGTTTCTTGATCCGGTAGACTACATCATTGATTCTAGTAACCACTTCAAAAGGTCCATCCCAGGAAGTCTGTAATTTGGGGGAGTACCCTTGACGTCGCTGTGGGTTGTAGAACCAAACTAAGTCTCCAGGCTGGTATCCACCATGATCTGCCTTGATATCATAGCGTTCTTTCATCTTGTCACTGGTTCCTTGGATGTTGGTTCGAACAATCTCATGAATCTCATCCATCTGTTTCCGAAACTGGGTGACATAGTCCTCTCCTACCAAATCCTCTCCAGGTGTACATCCAAACTTTAAGTCACAAGGCAGTCTAATATCTCGCCCAAACACTACCTTGGCTGGTGAAAGTTTTGTAGACTCATTGACAGAGCTTCGGTATGCCATCAGGAATAGGTGAAGATATTGATCCCAGTCTCGTTGATGCTTGGATACAACTTTTGACAGGTATTTTCCCATGGTCCTGTTCATACGCTCCACCATTCCATCTGACTGAGGGTGAAGGGGTGTAGTCCTTGTCTTATGGATTCCCAGCACCTCACATATACGGGAAAACACTGAAGACTCAAAGTTCCTTCCTTGATCAGAATGTAACTCTAATGGGACACCAAACCGACTGACGAATTCCTTGATTATTACATCAGCAACACTGACTGCTTCTTGATTTGGCAAGGCATAGGCTTCGACCCATTTGCTGAAATAATCCATCACTACCAGGATATACTTATTCCCACTGTCAGACAATGGAAATGGTCCAGCTATGTCAATGGCTATTCGCTCAAAAGGTGCTCCAACATTGTATTGTTTCATGGGGGCCTTCTTTCTATGCAAGGGGCCATTTGCAGATGCACAAACAGTGCAATTGCGACACCAGTTCTTGACATCTTTGCTTGAATTTGGCCAGTAAAACCTCTCTCGTACTTTCTCCAGTGTCTTATGAACTCCAAAATGGCCCCCAGAGACTCCATCATGTATTTGTCTCAGCACTTCAGGAATCCTTTTCCTGGGAACAATAATTTGCAGCTTATGCTGATCACCAGCTGCATTCTCTAGCTTCCTTTTCAGGATTCCTCTGTCTTCCACAATAGAGTCCCATTGTGCCCAGAGGGACTTGACATGTGGTGGAAAAGGTGCTATTTCTTGCCAACTAGGTCGTCTTGCAGAACGTTTCCACAACCAAAGGTGCTTCAGATCAGGGTCTTCTTCCTGATCCTTAAGTAACTCAGCACCTTGCCAGTGGTCATTGGCAATAGTTGTCCTATGTACCAAACCTTCCTTCCCATCCTGGCGTGAGCAGTGTTTGCAGTCCTCCTCACAGGGTCTTCGAGAAAGGGCATCAGCATTCAGGTGACTATTTCCAGCTCGGTGTACAAATTTAAAGTCATATTCTTGTAAGTGCTGGATCCATCTTGCCACTTGTCCTTCAGGAGACTTGAACCGGAGAAGCCATGTCAAGGATGCATGATCAGTTCTCAGCAGGAATTGACGTCCATATAAGTATTTGTGGAAGTGGCTGATTGATTTCACTACTGCTAGCAGTTCTCTTCTAGTAACACAGTAGTTACGCTCAGGTTTTGACAGCACCTTGTTAAAATATCCAATGACCTTTTCCTCCCCATCTTGCTCTTGAGAAAGTACTCCACCAATTGCTGTGTTGCTGGCATCAGTGTCAAGAATGAACTTGCCTTCAACTCTTGGGTAAGCCAATATAGGTGCTTGGCAAAGTGTCTCCTTTAGTCTGTTGAAGGCCTGCTGGCAATTTTTGTCCCAGAGAAAACTCTGTTTCTCCTCTGTCAGCTTGATGAGGGGTTTTGCTATACCAGAGAATCCCATCACAAACCGTCGATAATATGTGCAAAGGCCAAGGAAACTCCGCACTTCTGATTTGTCTTTGGGCACTGGCCACTTGGTTATGGCTGTTACCTTCTCAGGATCCATAGACACACCTTTATCAGATACCACATGCCCTAGGTAATTAACCTGTCTTTTAAACAGATGGCACTTCTTTGGGTTGAGCTTCAGGTTAGCTTGTCTTAGTCTTTCAAATACTTGCTTCAAGTTTTCCAGCTGATGTTGGAAAGACTTTCCCAAGACAATGATGTCATCCAGGTAGACCAGGCAAGTTTCCCATGACAGTCCCCTCAACACATTCTCCATTAATCTTTCAAAGGTTGCTGGAGCATTACACAAGCCAAATGGCATCACAGTGAATTGCCAAAGACCTTCTCCGATTGAAAATGCAGTCTTTTCTTTGTCCTTAGGTTCAAGTCCAACTTGCCAGTATCCACTTTTCAGGTCCAGAGTCGAAAACAACTTGCAACCTTCCAGGCTATCCAGTGTGTCATCAATTCGAGGTAGAGGGTAACTGTCTTTTTTGGTGACGTCATTCAGAAGACGATAGTCCACACAGAACCGGAGTGTATTATCCTTTTTTTTTACAAGCACCACTGGTGAAATCCAAGGGCTATTGGATGGTTCAATTATACCTTCATTTTCCATTTCCTTAATTATTTTTCTAGCTTCCTCTCTTTTAGCCAGAGGTAACCTTCTAGGGTTCTGGCGGATGGGTTTGGCATCTCCAGTATCTATTGCATGCTCAACTATGTTGGTTCTGCCTTTTGGGCCCTCTCCTATATCAAAAATATCCTGATAATTAGTTATGAGGTCCTTTACTTCATTTTGTTGTTCTTTGACTAGATCTTGACAGGATACTTCAACAAAGGCCTTCAGCTTCTCTGGGAGACACTTCTTCTGTGGTTGAGTTGTCTGCATTTGTTGTATGACAGATGTGACTGGTGAGCAATGTCCCAAAGTACTACTTCTCTTCAAAGTAACTTCATAATCATTCACATTCATCAAGAGGACAGGGAATTCTTGGCTAGTAAGAAAAAGTGTCCTAGCCACTAGGACACCATGACCAAGCTCCTCCTCATGGATTTCTGGCTCTAGCAACACATTAATCCCCACAGGGACATCCTCCTTTGTCGTAGCATGAGTCACAATCTGGCTCCTTGCTGGTATTGTGATTTCTTTCAGCAGTTGTATTTGGGCTGTACAGTCTTTTCCAGAGTGTAGAACAACTTCATCTCCACCAATGGTCAATGTCTTCCTTCTAAGATCCAACTCTAGGCCAAAAGTAGAAAGAAAATCCAAGCCTAGTATGACTTCTTCACTAATCTCTGCCACAAGTACACAATGTTTAAAACAGGCCTTACCAATCTTGAAGGTGGCAATCATCTCTCCACAGACACTCACAGGCCCACCTGTAGCAGTTTTCAGCTTCCAGGTTGTTGGTGAGATATCTTGCTGGTTAGCTACTGTTTTGGAGTTTATTATTGTCTTAGTGGCTCCAGTATCTATAAGTAATTTATAGGAGCTTCCATTCACCATTCCATTAATGTAAAGACTGTGGGGTTTATCAGATAACATTGCAATGACTGGTTTTGTACATGGGGAGAGGGTCTTCTGTCTACAGGTTGATGGTTGCCCCTTCACATCAACCCTCTTTAGTTTTCCTGATTCTTCTCAGTGGTTGATTTATTTGGGCACTTATTACGCAGGTGCCCTCTCTCTCCACAGCGCCAGCAACGTATCTCCCTCCTTCCTGTTCTTAACTTTTCTATGACTTTCTTCACCAATTCTTCCAGAGACTCATCACTACTATCCTTTGCTTCAACAGCCCAGACTCGGGCATTACCCTTCACTGATTGTCGTACTGCTTCGAATTCCAAAGCCTGGGTGAGGGCCTCACTGAGTGTCTGAGGGCGAGCCAATTTAATAGCTTGTTGAGTTTCAGGTTCCCAAAGACCATCCAGGAACCTCTCAATGGCTAGAATCTCATATACTCTATCATCCACAGATGGGTAGGCTTTTCTTACCAGGTGGGCAATATCACTTTTGAACTCTTGGAGTGATTCGTTTGGCTTCTGGATCCTATTCTTGAGTTGTGAACGGTAAAGTTGATCCATGTGTTGATCGCCAAACCTCATTTCTATGTGTCTCAGAAGCACATCGAAGTTCTGCCTATCAGCCATAGGGATTGTTTGGAGAACTGCTAATGCATCTCCACGGAGTGACAGGCTAAGCATTGCAGCTTTCACTGCAGGTGTCCAGCCATGTATGTCAGCAGCTGTCTCAAGCAAGGAACGGTAATCTTCCCATGGCATCTTTCCATCAAAAGTGGGTAGCCCAATTGGATGACTTGGCAGGATGATAGGTGCTTTTTGATAACTTACAGAAGTGTCTTCTCTAATTTGATTAACAGAGGCAACATCAACCATAGAGATTGATCTTTCAATGCCATTATTGTGTTCCTGTAGTTTTTCAAACTTCTTTTCAAATTTATCTTCCATGTTTTTCATTTTCTCTTCCATGTCTTTCATTTCATTTCTTACAAAATTATGATTTTTCTCAAATTTATCTTCCATGTTTTTTATTTCATTTCTTATGAAATTATGATTTTCCTGCAATTTTTCCTCAAATATATCTCTGTTCTCTTCTAATTTTCTTTCCAAAGCTGACTTTAACTCACCATATGGGGTTTCAAAGAGGAATATGTCTGGATCCAAACCTTCCTCAACCAATGCCACACGAAGTCGTTCTTGCAGAATAGCTTTATTACCACTTATTTCAAGATCTCGTTCTTCTAATTCTTGTTTTAATTCACTCACTTTCAAACATGAAAGTTTTAAACCTTTTCCAGCCATTTTAAATCTCAAACCAGTATAACTGTTAAAAGTAAACACAAAAAAATGGATGAACAAATGAATAGTTGAAAAACACTAATAAAATCACTTTTCGAATAGATAAACCCACCTCAAATGCACTTATCCCACTTCTGACACCAATTGTTATGAATTTACATAAATAAAACAGTCAGAGGCGTTTTAAACATGGATTTTATTAAAGAATAACTATTGGAAAATTAACACTTGAACTGCTTAACACGAACTCCACTATTTATACTTCTATTGGAAAACCTTCTGAAGCTTTCAAACATTGCAAACATTATATTTGCTATTACCAGCTGATTTTTACATAAACAACTTGTCACCTGGCCGTAGCATTATCAATTATTGAAAAGAGCATTCTTCTGAATCAGAATGCTCCTCCTGCTATCCACACACAAAATATTTTTCAAGTCATTTTCTGCTGGAAATCTCCCTAAATCGCAATCTTGTTTTGTTGAAAGCATTGCCTTTATTTGGAATCCTTGGATATTCTACCTGTTCTGTCTCTTTTCGGAACTAGGGAATGTTTAATCTTTTGTCATAACGTCCAACCACCCTACTGATTGCAAAGTTCCATCTTTCTCTGAATTGAAGTGGTTTTCAGGTGTAGTCCCAGGACGGTATAGTAACTATTCTATATTCTGCACTATATTCTAACACTAGCATCTGCTGAGAAACCTGGTCGTCTATTATAGCAAGATTGTCTAGGTCCATCTAATATAATTATTGAACTTCCCAATCATCAACCTGCTCTTTATCCCCTGTCAAGAGGGATCGGTGGGGAGTGAATCGCATCGATAATGGAGGGTTACCAGTTGACCGACCAAAACAAATTTTACGAAAGAAGTAAAGCGTACATTTTGTAACATTGTCAGGCTAGGTTAGGTTAGGTTAAATCGTAAAGTTTGTTTTAGTCGGTCAACTGGTAGGGTCGGGCAACTGCTGAGTAGGGCTACTGGTAACCAATCATAGATAATGGCTAGATTTTTTTTTTTTTTTTGAGGATGAAATAGTCTGTGGAATAGAAACTGATAAAAGTGGTATCACTGACTATTGCAAAACGTTTTTTAATGAGTTGACTGAGTTGTGAATCAACACAGCACAATAGAATCGGAACAGGATAATACGATTCTCACCTTTGGCCAGTTTAATTGGCAATTAGCGTGTTTTGAAATGCATACGGACGGCCAACAATAACATACTACTCTCACACATCTGTGTACTAATGTAGGTGTTTGTGTGTATGTCCGGAGAACTGGGTTTACATCCTACTATTTTGTAAAGGCCACACAACTCATTCTGTTATTTTGCTTTCAAACAGGTGTTCATTCACATCTTCACTTTTAAATGTTGTTCTATCTCTCATATTGTACATTTTCATACATATCAATTGCATTAATATATACTGCTATAATATTGTACTAAATATTCACCTACTGTAATTACTATTTTAAAATGTAGAAGATTATCTATTTTTAGAGAGTTTGACCAAAACTGCGATTACAGGAATGCTAATCTGAACACTATGCATCTGCCTGCTCTGGAAGCAAGGTTCCGTCTTTAGGATAGCATTATCGATATCGTTAGCATTGCTCTCTTTCCAAACTCTCGAATATTCTCGTCATTAAACATTCTTCATCTGGGTGCGGTCGAACTACGCACGGTCGTTCTCAGAATTCATATGTTGTTTCTCCAGAGGCAAGGTTAGGTTAGGTTAGGAATAATCCACTTAGTAATTTCTTGACCACATGCGTAATTCGACCCTATCCCTTCATCTTATCATCGTATGTCTTGTCCTTTTTGGTTTTAAATTTGAAGTTTCCTGTTTATTGCGTTTATATTTATTAATATTCTACAACTAAAAACGAATTTAGTCTCTTTAGCTGGATTGAGCTGGTTGAACACCTTCAAAGTGCAACTAGTGTAGATTTCTGACTCAAAAATCTCAAAATTCAAAATTATATAAACTTTTTTGGATTGTGATAGTGCTTTGTTAAAAATGAAATAAAAAATTAATATTCTTTTTCTGTAAGAAACTTGTGAACCATTGTGCTCTGAGGTGAAATTTCTAGTGAAACACACTCAACCTAAAATTTGGATTCCACTCCGAAATTTTGGGCTATAGCCTGTTGTATTCACATTGATTGTTAGTTACATCAATAAATAAATAATTTTCAATGAGATTTGAACCTCCATCTAGTTTGAATTTTTGGAAGGAAACTGTTTTGTGCTGAAAACCTGTTGTTTCCTCACATTCGATTGTATTAATATTAATTTTAATTTAGACAACGAATAAATAAAGATTATGCTGTATTTTAAAAATATAACTGGATTATACCTATATATCAATCATAATTTTTTATAAGAAATAAGTAGTAATTTTACATTTTTTAAAGTTGCTGTACAGTAGTACAAGTTTGATATGTATTTCACACGAAAGAAATTAAATAATTTTGTTATTCATTCTATACGGTAACTGGATTGAATGTGTGTGTTAGTGTTCAGCTTAACCGATTTCATTTGCAATTAATTTCATAGTGTTTAATCGAATCGCCAGACTCCAACTTTCACATTCTATAATTGAAACACGAGTGACTCCGATCATACATTATATTATGGTGCTACTATCATATTAGAATAATTCTAAATATATTACACTATAAATTGAATTCAAGAAACTCTTCACGAATGTTTTAAAAAAAAATTGAGGCGGAATTTCCAGTTTTAACGTACGAATTCCGTGTTTCGGAGGACACGTTAAGCCGTCGGTCCCGGTTGCATATAAAAAAAAAGCAGTCGTTAAAAAAAGCGGCGAGGTGGAACTACCTGTAAGGGTCTCCCCACCACGAAAAGCCATACGAATTTACTTTACGTACGAATTAAACAGATGAAATAATAAATTATACGAAATCAGTGGCGTCCAAATCGACTTAATAGCTGATACCGGCTTGGTAGTGACAGGCAATTTCTATAGTATATCACAGAGAATGAAAGGCCTTTTTTATAAAAAGGGCGTTCAGGTTCCTGCATCAGATTTTTTTAGGAATATCTCCTCTGAAACCTCATTTTAAGAGATAATCAATACATAATACTCCCATTTTAGCCTGCATACTGAAGCAAAGCAACTTGTTACTGGTGCTTGAGTCGTTCCTGATTAAGAGCTCAAACAACTTGTCTAGGAAAATGTTACAATTTTTACTGTATTGCTAAGCATTAACAAAGTAATTCATCGATTTCCATTAGCTATTAAATGCAGTTGTTAATGTCCGCAGTGGGTTGATATAATTTATAGCATTTAAAGGATTTCGAAATTAATTACCAGATTGTCCAAAACCTTAAATAAGTCCTCACTCGTGATTAGTAAATTCTATAGTAATCCATAAATTCAGATTCAGATGACTTTATTTGTGTAAATTTACAATGTACATGAATGATAAAAGTATTATTAATATTAGCAACTATCAGATCCCCTAGTTGAAGTAGTGTAGAGTTACTTTTGAAAAGTAAACATAATGGTTGAATAGTTTCAATAGAAAATATTATAAATACATCAAATATAATATTTTATTGTATAGTACAGCAGAAATTATTGATGTGATTTTTTTTAAAGAGGAAAAATAGAGTTTGGATCTGAGAGATGAATTACACAAAGAGACGTGGAGTATGAAGGACAAGTGCTCTAACCAGTGGCCTAACTAGATCTTCAGCCGTTGGGTGGGTAACCAGCAGTGTTGTAGTGTCGTGGGTGGGCACTGGGTAGACATACACACTATAAGCTCTTGGCACTGTATAGTAAAGAGTAACCAAGGAAGAGTCCTTTTAACAATAAAATCATTATTTATTAAGTTAATATTGGCTATAACAAATTTATTTTAAACGTGAGGTTCGGGGTTCCCCCCCCCCCGAAAATTTTTTTTGAAAAAATAATCCCTCAAACCATATTTTGAGCGCATTGACGGGTCAAGTTTCGGTGGGGGGGGGGGCATGACTGCCAAGACTCCCCCCTGGACCCCCTCTTGACGCAGATACATAAACATAGTTTGAGAATGGTACTTTTAGAATTGATAATACTTAATCCAATTCGATTTTATCACTTGAGTGGATATCATGAATCCTTCCACTTAATTTTTTGTCATCAAAATTATGTCGAATTCTCACTGATGAATTTTCTCATGCCTTCAACTAAAAGGCAAGCGCAAAGAATTGGGAATAAAGAACAATGAAAAATTAATAAAAAGATCAAGATTGGCGCAGGAATAAAATTGTTGTTACATCCGTAGCAAAAACAATCATAATCATAAAGTCATTACTGTACTCATTATTAAAACCACTAAGTTTCCTCTATTCGGTTTTTCGTCAAGTATAAGATCCTGTCTGGAGCCTCAAACTTCTTATTGCTGGTCTGTAATTTCGATTTTATCTTTACTGCTCATGCTGTCTGAATTTTTCATTTTGTTTTATTTTTTGCTATAGGATAGTCAAGGTAACAAACAATACGACGTCCACATTTAAAGTCGAATATTGGCAGAAAAAGAGTTCGATATTATTGGATTCTATTTATCTGTTGTGCTGTTTTTTTCTAATTTCCTGTTTCTTCTCATTGCACGCTACATCATTATTTGATAGTATTGTTTTCTTTCTCCTAGAATATATAATTCCCTTTTCCATCTCATGCTTCAAGAACTCAATCTCTGTATCATCTCTCTCCTTTTCTGCTTCTTGTTCTTGCTCAATTACCAATATTCTGTTTCTTCTTCTGCGTCTTCTATTTCTACTTCTCCACATTGTACTTTGATAGTCTCTCTCTTTTTCATCTCTCTTTCTCATACTCTCCTTCTCACACACTCTTTCTCTCTTTCTCAGTCACCTTCTCTCTTTCTCAGTCACCTTCTCTCTTTTCAGTCTGCTGTGCTCTATCAGTTGTTATGGAACGATGATTCTCATTTTTTCAATGCCTCCGCCTGGTCAGTCATTCGATCTGCTCTGAAGATGGTCTCAAGTCTAAAGAGTTTTACCTTCATAAATAACGTCAGTGCAGTTACTGTGTTACCTTGGACTAAAATTATTACGATCATACCGATTGTAGGCAGCTGCTCTATTGCTATCAGGGAACACAATAGTTAAAATTGTTCCGTTTCATTTGATTTTTTTAAGAAAACGTAACAATTTTGGTCACTGAATTGGTCTATTTTTGTCTCCTGTATCCCGTTCTATCAGGATTGTTGTTGTTGAGTTGAGAATTTAACCTAATGGACTTATTCTTTGACCTGTATTTGTCTTATTCATACTGGATACTGTATTTTTTGTATCAGTCTTTTTTCATGTAATGCAATTACATTTTTTGTCCTGTCACAGCTGTGTTGCAGTTTTAATGTTGAACTCTGAATTTCGTGAATAGTCGTACAGTATTATATAAAATTTCTCCATGTAAGTAGCAGTTCAATCCATCTGAACAGAGGCTCAAGTTCCCGATGCGGATTGGCCGTCATTGGAGACTGCTCCTCCATCCCGGATCATTTCGGTCTGCAAGTCATTAGTCATTCAGTTGAATTTGACAAGAGTTTGGCTGGTATGTCTAGAGTTTTTAAATGTTATTTAGCTATTGACATTCTCAATTCTTGGTGCTTCACTATTAATTTACCACAGAGCTTAGATCACATTGACGATTTCTCAATGTATGTAAGTTAAGGGGTAAAAATCGCTCAGCTAGGTAAAAATCATAGCCCGATTCCCTACCGTTGGTGAAATGATCTTTTCCCGATTGCCTCCCGTTGGTTAAATATCGATATTTATATATAATATAATAAATAGTTGAATATCACTGAAATTAAAATACACATTAAAGTAATAATTCAATTCGTTTAGCATTACCAGGGTGCACCACGAGGAGATGATATGACTCACACCCCATACAGTCTTGCTGTTTATTAGCTGCGTCAGTATTTCAAATGTGTTCCAATCTTAAATGTGTGTGGTAATATTGAAGTACTTACAATAAATTCCAGATTTTCGCTTCAAATATGTGTTAAAGTCTTGGCTGCTTATTATAGCTGCGTCAATATTGAAGTATTTACAATAAATTTAACATTTTTACTGTCGTGTATCAGTTGCGTTAATTATATTATTTATTTCATTTTTATACTAAAAACAACAATTTTTGTAGCACACTCGTTAAAAGTGAAAAATAGAAATTCATACAGAAAGAAATTGAAAAGTATAAATCTGGAATCATCACACGAATAGAATATGTAAAGCGAGTGTGCTACAAAAATATTGTTGTTTTTATTATAAAAATGATTCACCTATAATTGACGCAGCTGATAAGACAGCAAAAATAAAAAATTATTGTAAATACTTCAATATTGACGCAACTATAATAAACAGCCAAGACTTTAACACATATTTGAAGCGAAAATCTAGTATATAATGTAAGAACTTCATTATTGACACACATGTAAGATTTGAACACATTTGAAATACTGACGCAGCTAATAAATAGCAAAGCCTGTATAGGGTAGGAGTCAGTTTACCTCCTCGTGGTGCACCCTGGGTAATGCTAAACAAACTGAATTATAACTTTAAATGTTAAATTAAATTTCAGTGATATTTAACTATTTATTATATTTTATATAAATATAGATATTTAACCAACGGGAGGCAATCGGGCTATGATTTTCATAGACCCGTTCAGGTCTGGGAGGGAAGCGCGCTATGTCCAACTTTCTGCCTGGGGAAAACCGAGGGACAACCTTTCGCCTGGGGAGGGAATCGGGCTACATCCAAGTTAAGGACTGCTTGCCCTGAAATAATTTTACGAAAAGAAATTCTCCAAGAAGTTATTTCAATGTCTACACTCTACACTGTATTCACAAGCTAAAGCAATATTAATGTACATCGTTATAGGTATTGTACTATTTTTTTCGCTGATTATGCCCAATTGAGTCAGATTGTGGGTGGGCAATGAGATGATTTTTGAAAAAGTTATAGGATCTTTTAATTAATCGGATCTTTAATTAATTTAGGATCTTTTAATTAATCGGGTTTAAAAAATAAAGTTGATAAAATTAGAATGATACAAAGTATGTCGGGCTGAACGAGAATCAAACCCGTGACCTCAGGGGTTGAGGCAGTCTGTGTCTTATCAGATATAACTGAGTCAACTGATTATACCAATACCGATTATATTCATCCAATATTTCAAGTGAGTACACGACGCCAATGAGGTCAACAAACCTTCTCAATATTCGAAAGCACACCTTATATAAAAATGTAGATAAATTTGTCAATTGATAACAACCATCTACTAGCAATCAGCCCATTATTTCAGCTCTCGAATAACCTCGGTCGGAAAGGTTATCTCCGATTTAAAAGCGCATTAAGATAAACAATATTGGCTCGAATCAAATTCCATCGTGGAGAAAGTGGTCTAGAGTAAAGATGGAGGGATATCCTGGGCGGTTTCTGTGTAAAACTAGATAAGATGCGAATTAATATGTACAGCAGTAAGTAGTTTGTATCAAAGTGAAACGAGACTCGGCACAGTGTGAGATGCACCTTATTCGGAGAGATGGTGACTGTAGTAGCACTAGCAAACAGGCCTTTCTCTGAAATAATGTTCAAACGCAACTTTCCCGCCGCTATAGTGTTGCCATCTTGGATTTCACCGCGTCTATGAAATACCGGATGAGGTTGCCCGTTGGCCGGCTGCAATCGTCAACTGCTGGAGTCGACCGTCGGCCTCAAAAACCGATATAGTATATATAGTAATAGTTGAGATACAGATAATAGTAATTTGTAGCGGTCGTCGGTCTCAAGTCTGCTGCAATCGCCCTATACTATACTACCGGTCTGGTTGTTGAGAAAAGTCGGTGCCGGTCACACAAGCGACATTTTAACGCACTTTTTTCGGAGGATGAAGCCCACATAGGTCTGAGACCTATAGGTAATGAATTGTATGATAGTGATTGATGAGTTGGACCTACAGTTTTAGGTGGGTTCCGAACCACCGGGAAGTGATTTTACAGCGGAGAACAGTCTTTCTGCCGACCAATTCAATCGGTCACCCTTACAAAGATGGCCCAAGAGTTTCTTAGCTTATATCAGATTGAACAGACACCTGCTACGGCTATCACTTGGAGCCCACATTCCACGCGTCTGTATACCCTTGTTTTTCTTGCTGATGATGCCTACATGGGTCTGAGACTTGTGAGGGTGTAATTAGGTGAAAGGTGTTGGAATGATGATGGGGGAGGGTAAAGGGGATGTCATCCCCTCCCCACCAAATTGTCAAACAACACTGAATGAAGCTGTAAATTTTTTTTACGGGATTTAGAAACTTTTTCAGGTAATACTTCCCCGTTATATTTTTTTACCAGATTTCCTCCCCCCCCCCCCCCCCGAAAAAATTCTGGATTCGCCCCTGAGTGAACTCACAGTTATAAGTGGGTTCTAAACAACCGGGTATGTGATGATAAAGCATAGATAATGGTATGATTTTGTTTAAAGTCAACTTATAATAAACTATTTCTTTATTGATGGGGTGACCGTTATGGGTAGTTGAACATTGCCATGTTTGAGATATGTTACGGGAAACATGGTGGGCCTAGTTTTTCCGAACCAAAGTTAAATAGGCTATGTGTCTTCTAATTTCATGACTAAAATGGTACTAGGATAGTAGTGGCTGGAAATAAAATTATAATTAATGTTTAATTTCTGAAAGACATTACTGAAATTAATACAAAATACTCTACAAAATTAGAATTAGGCAACTGTACTATTTCTGTTTGTACATTCGCATTTTTATGTGAACAGAAGTGCGGGTGAGAGATCCAAATCCCGAGGTAGAAGACAACTCTTTCTACATTTCTTTCGAAATGTGTATATTTGTCAGTCTAGAACGTGTAAATTGCGAAAAAAAATTAAAGGGAAATTTGATTGGTATGAACTCAGCATATGCTTCAATTTGGATTGATTGATATGAACTCGCTGCCAAGACTTCAGAGAACTAAACAGAGATTTGAACAAGTACATAATGTTATATATTCTCTACAGGAAGTTGAAAACAAATTGAAACTGGAACGGCCGTAATAGGAGAAGGACTCTTTTGACAAAATGAACAGTTGAAGGACTGAACTGTCTTCAGGCAAGTCAGTATTATATCAGATCATAGAATGTTGATTGCGTATTTTGATGAGAATATTGATCAATCAAAGCAAGAGAGAGTGTGAAAGTGTCTAATGGGATATTCATTCTTTGGAGTAATCATATTCTCAGCTTCATCTCAATGCTTATGTCAGAGCTGATGACAGGTATATTGCTATAATTTCCTGAAAAGCCATGAATAACCACGAGAAATACTATGTTATTGTAATAGTTATTATTACTTTTTCTTTTTATAGCTTAGCTATTTTACCTATTTAACCGCTTATTTAACTTATAACTTCTGCTTAGGTGTTGAGCGTGTAGAAAGGTGCTTGCACAGTGGAGCATCCGATATACTCGATGATGATGATGACCATCGCGAAATCGAACACGTTTTGTAATGATGTATGACAGACTAGAGCAGCGTGAATATTACCACTCCACTGCATGTGTTTGATTTTTTGTTGGTGGATAATCATAGAGTAGACTGACTATTAGTGAGTGGATACTGTGACTGGATTCTTCACTTTGCAAGCATCCTAGTATCTAAATGTTTTCTGTTTTTTGGTGTTTAATGAACAGTTCGTTTGTAGCACCGGAACTATACTCTGTTCACGGAAACGAGAGACAAACCAAAACAAACGTTTGCATTTCTGTGAGTGAAAAATTGATGACTTATATCAGCTGTAGACCGATCGATTAATTTCTACCAGTTCATTGTCACAGTCGCTGTCACAGTTACCGGTTCACTTATATACTGCGCGTTAATTGTATTTCTGTAGTTAATTGTGAATCTGCTACTGTTATAATTGGTCTTGTTGTTCGAAGATACACTCTCGCACGCGCATCGTTGTTTACATCGTCTCTCCTTTCCGTGAACAGAGTATAGACAACGTTTTACCTCTCGTACATCATACAAATGATTGGGGGCATTTTTGTGGGTTCAGTGATGTCATAATTTTTCATTTTATATTTTATTACAGGTAGTGAAGAAAATTTTTTTTATCAGTTTGATTTCAAACGTCTTGTCTACTATAGTTTGAGTCACAAAAAAGACGAAGTTTACGGAGCCCTAGTCGGATGCCTTTTGAGGTACCTTAGATGAAGCAAATATGCTGGAATTTCAGTTTAGTATTGATTAGGACTTCATTTATCTATTACAAAATAAAGTATAGAGTATTTTAGACTTTTAGTTCTTCATTCTATAAACATATTTTATTGTTTGTTTTTTGGTCTCATTGGTTAACTTGAACCATTGATATTCTGTTTTTATTACATATGGCGTTCATTAGCAATGATAAAATTTATTATTATTATTTTTATTTTTTTATTAGACGTAAAACTCCCAAAGTGGAAAACGCTGAGTAAAGATGGTTAATTTTTTGACTTGTTTTTCTTGTTCGCCCACCAGCTTTTCATTTTTTTTTGTGCGAACACAGCTTTTCTCTCCACTACATTTTGTTTCAACTCTTGGAGTTTTTGTCTCTGGTATAACTTCCCATTTATAAAGTTTTATCCCGAAGTTTTTTCTATTGTAAATTTCTTTGTTGGTTATTTTGGCCAGTACTAGGTTTTTTTTAACATTTCGTATCCATTCTCCTCCATTGACAAGTGATGCTACATAGTTTACAATTCTTTTTGTTAGTCTATTGTCTGGAAGCCTCATGATGTGACCATAAAATTTAAGGCGTCTTTTCCTCATATCTGTCTCTATATTAGAATATTCTTCATTTTTAGACGTTCTCTGTAATCTATATCCGTTTTCGGTACGCCTTGGTCCAAGGATTTTCCTAACTATATAACATTTATTGTAATAATGTTCCATCTTTCTTTACTTTGTTTTCTCTTGAAGGCCATATTTGTTTGAGTTAGACTCAATACATTCAATTTTATGTATTTTTTCTATTGTATACTCTATAATCGTTAGAAGTCAATAATCCAATATCCAGAGTTCAGACTACTTTTAAAATTTGGAAAACCCGATTCAACTTGCTTTTAAATTGTTGCGGAAGAAATGTTGATCTGTTAGCGCAATTTTGGCTTTCCGTTTCCCTTTCGGCTTTCCCTTGAATGTTTTGGTGATATCAAAATTGCCCGCTAGCTTTCCAGTTGATTGATGCGTACGAGCAGAACGTGTAGATCAGGACATTCAGGTTTCGTCAAGACTCTAGTTTAAGGCGACAAGCTGGATTCAAATTAAAAATTCTAGTTACCGAAATTTGGTGTTTGTTGAATTCAGATTTTTGAAATCGAAACTGGATCTTATGACGATTTTCAATCGTGCATAACCTGACACCAGCTTCTAGAATCAATGGATGAAATATAACTGGTTAAGGAAACAGAAAGAGATGTGTAGATAAATATTTTTATCCTAGTCCCATTGGAGTACATCGTAGATAAGATTGATCTCAATTATTTTTATTGTGGTGTACAGGTTTTCAATCTCCTATAAAGTATTTCATCAATTTAAAACTGTAACTTTGATTTGAAAATCACTTTCTAGACCTGCTTGTAATTTTTCAGTTTCTCAATTGAATATCTTTCCACCAGAATGTGACGCTTGTTCCTAAATGCTGTGATATCTACTTATCTACAGATTATTATTATTGATTTGATTTCACCTGATGATCGGGTCTCTGTTCGTTCATATATAATAAATAGTACTTCATTATAATTATGTATTACCTAGCTTGAGTGAGATCTATTTTTAAATGAATTTTTGGCTTTTGTAAATAAATTCATCTCTGATTCATCCCTTTTAAGGCATTCTGTCCGCTCACTGAGGCTTGGAGTTGAGAATTTTTGTCCATTGAAAACAATTTTCACAATAAAAGTGAAAGGAAGTGATTGGTTTTCTTGCCTTCAACTTCTTTATGGTTGTTGAACATAAATCGATTATTGGATCATAAACTCAAAAATTCGTTAGTCTGACTTTATTTTCTAGCAATAAGTCGTTTTTATATTACTCAATTCTATGTATTACCCCAGGTTCAATTCTATAAAATATTGGTTCATTTACATTTGAGTAGATTAATTTATGTTGAACTTGATGAGCAGCGCTTTGAGGTCCTTGCTTTGAGAGCGTCTAATAATACTAAAGGATAATCACCATCAGAAAATTAAACACAAGTTGTTATGCCTCAACACCAATAAGATTCAGAACTTAGATGTCACTTATAATAGAAGACTGGTAGCTTCAGATGATGAGAGAGAGGCTAAGTTCCTGGGATTCATTTTTGATTGTTGTTTGAACTGGTCCAAGCATATTGATATCACTGCTGGAAAACTTAGTAGGGTATTTTTATGATCAGGAAGTTAAGGATATGTGTGGGTATGAATATCTTAAAAGTAGTCTATTTTGCTCATATGCAGTCCTTACTATCCTTTGGGGCTCAAGGGCATACTATTCTAAGCTATTTGGGATCCAAAGATGAGCAATAAGACTAATGTGTGGACTCCCCAGAAGAGCTGATTGCAGGGAGAGTTTCAAAGTGCTCAAAATCTTGACCCTGCCTTCACTATTTGTTTTACAGAGTTTAATTTATGTAAAGGAAAATTTGGCAAATTTCATAGAACAGGGTATAGTTCATAGCCATAACACACGAACACGGAGTAACTTAATTACCCACCGTTATAACTATGCCAATACACAAAAGACCTTCCTTTTCATTGGTTTGAAGCTATATAATGCACTTTCACAAGATTTTAGACATTTAACAAACTTAACTTTTAAGCAAAAACTCAAACATTTCCTGTTAAATGTGAAACACTTGAACATTTCACTTTACAAATATGAAGACTTTCTGAACTGACAAGTACTCTGTAGGCAATTGTAATGACTTGGTTGGATTTTCTTTTTTTAATATAAATCTTGATCTTGAAAGGTTATTTCTAAAGTTCGAATTATTATTATTCATGTTTTGTATTTTTGAATTATTGCTGATCAGTTTTGTGATTTTGTAATGATACCGATGAACTTTGTAGTTGCTGCAATAAATATTTTATTTATTTAAACACTCTTAGTTCATTCATTTGATTATTCCTAGGGTACATAACATGGAAGCGAACCATAAGATTCCATGGTACTGAAAATGGAGACAAGACACTTTTTTTAGTTTTTTTATTGAGGATGAAGCCCACACAGGTCTGAGACCTGTGCGTGGGTAATGAGTAGGATGATGGTGATTGATGAGTTGAACCTATGGTTTCAGGTGGGTTCCGAACCACCGCGAAGTGATCGTACCCTCAATTCTAAATGAGGAATAAATATTCTTGTAAACAGTGCTCTCTTGATCACAAAAAGAAACTGATAATTTCACTGAATGTTTACTGATGAGACAATGAGTGGAATAGAGTAGTTGATGTGTGAAAGGAAGAGGTAAATAAAGCTTGTGAGCACTGAGAGGGAGTGCCGGAGGAAGAGAAGAACTATAAGAATTCCGACTGCAGTGTGTTGGTTAGCTCATTGTAGCTCTGTCCACAGTCTTTTCATTTGACCTGAATCACATGACCCCGTTCTCTCTTCATCTGTCTCTCTCAGGATCCCTATTCTGAACAATGTGTGTTTCCTAGCCGATAAACATGTGCAGCATATATGTTAGAATGCCCACATGGCGATTCCTCTACGTTGGCTTGTCTTATTGAAAAAATAATCAGAATCACCCTAGAGCAAACATTAGAGAGTGAAATGAGAAGGACCACATGTAAATTTGGCCACTGATTAGAGACACCTTGGAAGATAATCGGTGAAAACATGATAATTGATGTGATCTACTCCCAGCTCTTACAGACTGTCTCATTGTTAAAGACCCATTCTGTTACTGGTGTACGGTGGCATTTAGTTTCAAATAATAGAAATCGCGAGACTTAAGATCTTCTCTAGTGCACTAGAGACTGTTACTGCTCTACGTTAGCATTTAATTCCAAATAATAGCCTTGAGATCTCCTCTTGTATACTAGAGACTAGTAACATTTCGTTTTGAGTAAAGTTCAATGGCAGATCTGGAGTCGAAAGTCTGGAGAGAAACAGTATTCATTGTTAATCTTTGAATTCATGAGGCAGTTAGTAAGAAGATGCTACTCTTTTGCTAATGGTGTGATCTATTAGTTAGCAATGTTGTCTTTGGTCACTACACTTAATGCAATGATAGTTGTTTGTAGTGTGCACATTTGAAATTTGGAAGTTTCTAATTATAGAGCTGGCTTGAATTCAGGATAGAAAGTCGGGGACTTTTGCACTGTAACCCCGCATTTTAAAAAAGTGACATTGAACAGTAGATTCCTAACCTAACCAGGTCTTAGACTAGGTTAGGCTAGGAATCTAATGTTCAATGAAAATTTTAAGAAATGCGGGGTTATAGTGCAAAAGACCCGAAAGTCGATTATTGTAGTTCCTTATGTGTGTGAAGACTTTAGTGCAGAATAAGTAATTGTATCTTGAAATTGTTACAGGTATAACCCTTAAACCTCGATAGGATACTGATTAGAGAAACTCTCCTGAATGCTTGATAATTGTATGTTTTAAATGCATGTTATAGGTGTAACCTCAATTTTGCTAGCTTAATTTCAAACTTTTATTAGGGTAAGGGTGAGATTTTTTCAAAATATTGATTTAGACTCATTATGACCAATCTAATAAAATGTGAGAAAGTCAACCATTTCAACAGATTTTCATATATTTATTTAAAAAAAGTGTGGAGTTATCAGACTATGGAAGAGTCAGAGAAGCCACATTATTGTCACGTACGCCTTTATTTAACTTTTTTTATGAATAGAAAATCCCATTTTCTGAAGCATCGCAAGTTACAATAAAAAAGAAAAATTTTATGGATCTTTCATTTCAGATTTGAAACTTACTTTGGAGGCCTTACTTCCATAAAAATGTACTCTTTTTTTGAGGATGAAGCCCACATAGGTCTGAGACCTGTGTGTGGGTAATGAGTTGGATGATTGTGATTGATGAGTTGGACCTACAGTTTTAGGTGGGTTCCGAACCACCGGGAAGTGATTTTACAGCAGAGAACAGTGTCTTTTTTGCTGGCCAATCTATTCGGTCACCGTTACAAAGTGGACCCAGGAGAACGTAGCTTATATCTATCTGATTGAACAGATACCTGCTACGGCTCACAGTTATCTCTTCCCTGATTAATAATAATCATAGGTTCAGAAATGGTTAGACTACCGTGATATTCTGACCAATAATTATAAAAATATGGCGCGATTAAATGAAAAACCAACTTCATTAACTAATAGAAACTCTTTGATTGAATGCTTCTTGTCGAAATAATTTCGAAAGTAGAATTATTCTCGGATGTGACAAAAACCAGACTAGATTGTTGCTACACAGGATGATGTCTATTACACTACATGTTAATCTGCTCCTTTCACCTCCAGCATCTAGTGTAATTTGTTTTTTATGATAATTCCTAATCAAAATATTCTATCAGTGATAGTAGCAGGTAGAAGGCAGACATAGTTATTTGTTGTCAGCTGACACACCAGGATAATAACTTTCTTCCCAAGCTATTTTGTAAATTGGCTGTTGGAAGTTAGTATCTTTTCTTATCAAGTATTCTAGAAATTGAGAGTTGAATGGTATTTCCTTTCCCAGACAGATGTCCATTTTCGTAAATTGTCACGAAAAATTGACACGAGTATCCGGAGGAAATTAACATTGTTTGCTAATTGTTTGGAAAGTAACTGGTGCAGGTGTCGTGTTCTAATAAAGGAGTCAGTGGACGTTCGATGTCAGTCGAGTTCTGCATTGATCTTGTTCTAAATTCCAGCTTTCTTTTGAAATACTCATCGTTGTTGTTGTCTTTTTTTTGGTCTCCTATTGAAGGCAGCTTGCTTCGGATTTTCTCCGACCTTACATTGTTGCTGGCTAATTCGGACAAGTCATCCTTGTCAGTCAATCAATTTTTGAGGAGGATGATCGCTCATAGGAACGAGGACACCATACGATTTAGACTGTTCTCCAGGATTTTTGTCTTAGAACATTTATTAATATTCATTTGAACATTATTAATGAACATTTATTAATGTCCATTTGAACATTATTAATGAACATTTATTAATCTTAGATTAAATTATTTGGTTGTTTCAAACGTGTTGATATTTGTAGCGTATTACAGCGGTTGGTGACTTCGCAATCGTACCTAATTTTTGTGTTGTTGTAAAAATAAACGCATTTGTTGTAAATTTAACGGCTTGCAGTCAGTTTTATATTGTGAATATTATAATAAATGTACTCACATTTGGCCGAACGTTTTTGAGGTATTGAATCTCATCTTCAGATACTTGATATTAACAACGAAGATCATTATGGAACAAGAAATTCAAGAATAAATACACCGTTTCAACGATGAAAATATTTTTATGCATATCATAAAAATGATTTAGATCTGATGATGAATTAAACTGTTTCAACAATGAAAATATTCTATGAATATGATAAATATTATTTAAATTTGACTATTAATCAAGATTTTATGACTAAATTGGATTTGTTTGTCTCAAATTTTATTCTGTTTGTAGCATACATACAATATTGATTCTATATAATTGATTTTTCCATTAGAATTGGATCAATCTATTGTGGTTGACTGTTTGTAATCAGAAATGAACAGTTTTAATGACAATATAAATAAATTGAAACACAATTATTGTGAATACAGTTTGAGGAGTACTGTGATGACAGAGTTGGCCAAAAATTATTCATTAAAAAATATTGTTTCATCCTGTATTAATTTGTTCTTACTGTTAAATCTATGATGTAACACAACATAAAATTTGAACATTTTGATGAACTATTCTGTTTAAATTTCTTTAAAGGAACAGTTTGTGCTGAAAGCCTGTTGTTTCCTTCCATTTTGTATTTAAATGAATGCATAATTATAAAGTTCAATTATAAATGAATAATCAGAAACCAATAGGGGTGCCATAGAACCTTTGCGTAAAACTGTTGTTCTCACCTATTCTATAGCAATATGTCAGCCAACAGTACAATTATTTATCATTAACTCATTCTTATGATATTTATAAAAATATTTTTATCTTTTAAAGAGTTTAATTCATAATTAGATCTCAATCATGTTTATATTTTTGAAAATAACGTTTTCTTGCGTAATGATGGGGGGGGGGGACATAATTGCTTCAAAGAAATTTTAATAAATAAAAATATTAAAGTTTTTTTTTAATTTGAAGCTACGTGAATATTTTATGATATATTTTTATGTCTATATTATGAGAAATCTTTTTTTGAAGGGAGCAATTTGTAAGAGTGGTTGACTGGTGGGGGGTGAACCACCCCCCCCCCCCCTAAGTCTACTCTAGTTACGCCACTGAATCTGCCCATTCTAGAGATTCACCATCTTGAGAATGAATTTCAATAATTAGATCTCTTTGAAATAATCAGGTTCAAAGGTCATGATGAATCAACTAATCTGAATCTAGTTTTTGAACCTCTTCAAAAGATAGCCGTGAGCCGTAGCAGATATCTGTTCAATCAGATATAGATAAGCTGCATTCTCCTGGGCTATCTTTGTAAGGGTGAGCGATTAGATTGGCCAGCAAAAAAGACACTGTTCTCTGCTGTAAAATCACTTCCCGGTGGCTCGGAACCCACCTAAAACTGTTGGTCCAGCTCATCAATCACCATCATCCAACTCATTACCCACGCACAGGTCTCAGACCCATGTGGGCTTCATCCTCCAAAAAAAAGAAAAAAAATCCTGTAAGATATGTAACAAACCGTCATTGATGACAGTTTATATTTGATCACGAATAACTGTGAAGATTGCGAGATTTTTCTGTTGTTCGAATCCAATTTCAATAAAAATTAATTTGAAATAAAAGTATATTAATAATGTATTAAAAAAATACTGATCTGAAAAATACTTATTATCTGAGAAAGAGAAAGTGACCCAATGCATCCTACTCACCGTTTCAATCACTTGAAACCAGCTAGTACATGTCCACAGCTGACTAGATCTCGGCTGCAAACGAACTTGTGCGATAAAGCATCCTCTTTGGAGTGAGTGTCAGGTCTGTGTCATTTGTCCCACTAACTGCACACATGCCCTGGCATTGGACATCGGAACAGGATAAAGTAGTTCTGCTTTCACACGGCAAGACAGGACACGACCGCAAGTGCAACTTCATTCCGTGCGTTTCCAGTTGCAATCATAGAAACTCTCATTCGTACCCAACCGGAAGTTCTCCTTGGTGAATGTCCTTTGTTAAAAACTTTACTGGTGTTTTTCTACCTTATTCAGTATCTGTTATTATAAATCAATAATACCTGTATACCTTACTCTATCAATTGTCTTCATTTGAAGACAATACACGTTTCCGACAGATATTTCCGTGTCCAGCAGTCGGTGATTGATTCAAGTGTTTGAGCTGTTTTTTAGAGGCTTATCCACGACGGAGTACCAAATACTTTATTAGTATTTTATAATATTACCATTATATAAGTTGAAAATTTACTGGTTCTATTAGTTATAGTTTGACATTTTAATGCATATGATGTTCTCATTTGTTACTGCAATAAAATTAATTATTTATTTAATGCGTAGCGAAATTCTCACAATTTGATTCAGGACGAAATAAATGACATATTTTTGCTTTTTTCAGGTATATACCAATAATTACAATATCTCGTTCTCATCTCACATCATTCCTGATTGGTGAGTCATAATATATTTTTTTAGTTATTGATACATTATTTGTACATTCTTCCATGTCAAAGAAAATTATAGGCCTATGAAACTTTCGTAAACCTCAGAGAAGCCTCTACTGCAATTCTTCATATTTCAAATGAAAACTGATCAAACTCCTCTTGATGAACTAAACTAACTTCAGTACCATGGTTTCATTTGTGATAAACCATGTACATATCAAACCTTATCAATATGTGGTCTCAGGGCTTACCGTTCAAAAATGGCTGAAGTCATGGTCCTGTGGTTCTTTTGACCCCAGTTGCATTAAACCAATTTTGAATTTGACTTGTTGCTATACAATAAATAAATTTTTATTATACTAAGTTTATATATACATTCTTTTTAGTATGAAGCCCACATAGGTAGGTCTGAGACCTGTGCGTGGTTAATGAGTTGGGTGATTGTGATTGATGAGTTGGACCTACAGTTTTTGGTGGGTTCCAAACCACCGGAAAGTGATTTTACAGCAGAGAACAGTGTCTTTTTTCTGGCCAATCTAATCGGTCACCGTTACAAACAGGACCTACGAGAACGCAGCTTATCTCTATATGATTGAACAGATACCTGCTATGGCTCAATAATTGACTGCAAACCATTTCGTCTATACTATAGAAAAATGTCACAGTCTATATTCGTAATGAACATTTATTTAGTTATTTATTTGAAACAAAGTAGGCTGTATGGAAGCATACAGGCATACGCCCAAAGTTGTTTCCTTGACGCAATTGTCATAAAATCATTGTTGCGGTAGAAACTAATAAATTATTAAGAGATAGAAAAATATCGAGAAAAAACAAAAAATTATTTATAAAATAAATATAAAAATAGTTAGCAAAATAATAGATTATTTCCTATTTATAATCAAGAGTGCGCTAACAAAACATTAATTTTCCGTCTGAATTCTGTCAAACTATTAGTAACCACGTCAATATTTCCACAAATATCAAGTCTTGGTATACGGTTCATTGGTGAAAAATATCTCCCAGCAGATTTGGACCTCTTAATAAAAAAAGGATGCCGTCGACGCACGCATCAAGATAGGGACAGAGAGGGCCAACCTGAAAGCAAGTAGGGACTGTCATAGATAATGCATTAGGTTCACCTTCCAGAGAACACATCCCTTAAATGCCTTAGCTCCTCAGTAGGAAAATCCATCTCACAGTTCTGCATATATTCTTTGAAATAGATGCTCAGAAACTTGTTCTGGATTCTTTCCAACCTGACTATTGTAGTTACACTATAATAATAAAGCGTATGGCTTTTAATGGTGGGGAGACCCTTACGGGTAGTTCCACCTCGCCGTTTGTGCCATGTTACGGGGAACATGGTGGACCTACTATTTTAGGTGGGTTCCGAACCACCGGGTAAGTGATAATAAAGCTTGTAACATCAAGTCATTGAAGCACCGTCACCCATCCAATACACTATGATGACTCTAAACAGGTGCTGCACATTTCAGAAGACTTCTAACTAGATTTATACAGATAAAGTACAGCCTTCCAACTCTGAAACATGATGAAATATAACTCTATAAAACATAATGTTGAGGTGTAAAGAGTCGGCTATGGTACCATACATTTATTCATATTATTGAATCTTATAAATACATAATACTATCCACGTCTCTCTGTTGTGTCCAAATGCTGCTTTCATACTTGTACGATTTACAATTTTTGCATTCAAAACTAATTCTACGACGAGATTAATGCAAATCTAGTCTGTAGGTCTGTTTTCAATACAGAATATGTTGTCAGTTAACCTTAAACTTCAATTTCAATTCAATAATACTTTATTGCCACTTAAAAATACAGATAAAAACAGTTAAAACACTTGAAGTAATATAATTCAAATATAAAAATATTATCTGTAGGCTAATGCATTTTATGGAACTAAAAACGTTTAAAACTGTGACACCACTGGCATAAGATTAACTTGAGCGCCAGCAGTGAGTTCAAAAGAAATAAACAAGAAAAGTAAACTTAAAGAAAGAGCAAAAGAAAATAAGTAAATGAACCCCATAAGAGACAGTTAACAACTCAAAAACAATCGATAACTTTTTTACCTGGTGTAATGAGATAATCTAAAATAAACGAAAAGAAATCTGAAATAAATAGAAGAAAAGAAAGAAATGAACCCCATAAGAGACAATTAACAACTCAAAAACAACATATATCTTTTTTACATGATGGGATGTGATAAGCTGAAATAAACATTTTTTGTTGTTACTGTCAATTTTTAGAACAAATTATCTACTCTCATGATTTGCAATAATATACCAAACAGTGGCATTGGGAAGCCTGGCAAAATAATACAGGTTTGTGTAAATAATACCTATATTTATGAACCTACCTCGAGGTTTCCTTTTATCAAGGAAGGCTTGAAAGGATTTTCAAGAGCTCCTTGAGTTGAGATAGCCTTAATTCTGGCTCTCAAATTCGAGCCTAAAAGCTGCATTATAAACCTGTGATACTTGAGTTGCGTGTAACAGATTTATTTTTTCTATTTCTATCCAAGTTAAGACACTGTTCTCTACTGTAAAATCACTTCCCGATTGTTCGGAACCCACCTAAAACTGTAGTTCCAACTCATCAATCACCATTACCCACGCACAGGTCTCAGACCTATGTGGGCTTCATCCTCCGAAAAAAAAGGAAAAAGGTTATGTGGATGAACTCTCATCAAGTGCAATTTGAATGGTGATCACTGATCAGAATAAGTGATGCGGTCGGATCGATGTTTGCCTGATGCCCGTTTTGTGACTTCCGTGGCGGCGAACGGTTCAACGACCCCGTTCAACTGAAGAAGGAGTCTGTGATGTCATACAACAAGGACACGGCCACAAACAGAAAGAAGAAGCCTCCATCAACACGAGCAGGAGCTCCACATACAGTTAGTCTGGGGACACACTATATACGTATATAGTGCATAGTATATAGTTTGGCCCTGCTTTCACTGGGACCGGGACCGGTATTTCTGTGGGTTGGAACGAGGCCGTACTACAATTTATTATAGAAGTATGGTGGATGGGCAGTTGGATGTGCACCACTACGTTCAATGGCGGTGTTCACGCAAGTGTGAGTGTGGTGCTGGCTCAATTGGCCAACCGCTGAACAGGACAGAATCGCCTTAACCGATGCCATTAAAAGGAGAAGAAGAAGATATAAAAAGGAGAATAAGAAGAAGATGAAAAAGATCAAGAAGAAGAAAAGTAGAAGGAGAAGATGGCTTCTGGTTGAAAGAAGGAAAGGTGCAGGTCCAGTTCATTGGGTCGCAGTGTCGGCCGGCAATGGAATTTTGCAAGTGTTGAGAGAGAGAGAGTGTGTGTGTGTGTGTGAGAGAGAGAGAGAGTGAGTTTGAGGGATCGTATAAGTATGTGGAAGAGGTTTGGAGAAGGTTTGATTTGACCTTTTCAAGAAGAGCGCAGACGGCCCGAGCTTGCAAATTCTCAATTTTAATTAATTTATGCCCTGCAGATGAGGAGGTGTTGTTTACTGTGAGACCTGTTTCATAAAGAAGTAAAAACGAATAGTTTTAGTAATAATAAGTAATTTAATAAACCTTGCAAAATGTTATGGAAAATCGCAATTGTACTTTGTACATCTACTTGGAACTTGATAATTTCTCATGACATGCACCTAATTTGAGATGAACAAGGTCATGGATAACGGTACCTTATCTTGGCTCAGTATCTGATAAATTAGGGAAAGAATTGAAAAAGAACGGTTTTGATGTACCTTTTCAAACCAATCCTATTTTAAAGTTTGTTTGGGTGTAGCAAACATAAAATTGATATCTGGGATGAAAGTGAGTTTATAAATTGAATTGCGGTGATTGTAATGCCTGATTTGTGGGACAGGACGGTAGAAGTTTCAAATGTGGAATAAATTAACATATTAGGGATTGGAAATCCCAAAAAGGAGACTCAAATTTTGCAGAGCATCTCGGACACAGAGCATAATGGACACAAGTTCAAGGCTGAAGAAAATGTTGAATTTCTGCCTTTGATTGGCAAAGGCAGACAATTGAGCATTTTAGAAGCTTTGGAGATAACTAGGTTGGTAAAAACGATTCCAATACTAGTTTAAATGATCAAATTTATTTTAACCAATTCAATACAACTAACTTGGTTTCATCATAATTCTGGCCTACATTTTCATAACAGTACTTTCGGTTTTTTCTCGGTTGATTTGACTGCATTTCAGTGAGCTTCAATTTTTTAAATTTAAAAATGATTTAATTCTAGCCTTCTTGTATATTCTTCTTTGTTACTTTCTAGATGTTCACGGCTTTTGGTTCTTATTTTTGCTTTTTGCTCCTCTCACCAGTGGGCGTGGCTTGTTATGGTCTTCAGCCAATCACAAACCTTCAATGAAGGTCAGCATATACCCTTTCCCTTAGCCAATAGTATAATTTCGTTTTTAGTATATATTAAGCTTCTCTGTACTTTAGTTTTACTTTGAGATTGATAATGGTGTAACAACTGAAACTAGTATCTCACTATTTTTAATAAATGTGGTTGTGACAACTTCGTCTTATTATTCATTATGGATATCTTCCATATCATCTTCGCCACTACAAAGAAAGTTGATGAACAAATTATATATTTGGAAACTGCCCAAAGTCTTACAACTTGTTGACTCATAAGATATGTACCTTAGTTCTCTAATGTACCTATTCTACTACTGTACTCTATTCTAAAAAATGGCATGCCATAGTGTGATAGGGTAATAGAAATAGAAGAGACCATTGGCAATCATCCAATTTTCTCATATTCTAGTAGAATGAATAGCGAATATTAAATTATGGTACATAACGAATAACGAATAAAAACATTTTGGTACATAACATACTACGTACTAGGAGTAGTTCTATGGTGAATAATATTCAGGGAGATAATCATTCAAATCATAAGTCCACTCAAATCAGTTCATTCTGCCCGTGCTTCAGTCACATCTCTTATTCAAGAATGATCAATTCTTCAGTTCACTATGTATGATTCCAGGTGAAGATGTGCAAAATAATAGTCAGCGTATTCCATTGTTTGTTTGGTCGAATTTTCAAGAGACTTACTGCTCTATATTTCACACACTGATAGACACTGTCCTTGTGACTAGATGTGCAAGAAAATGATGGAATGCACGCTAGTTGAGCAGATGAAGTAGACTTATGTCCTAGTGAATAAATCATTATTCTGACGAATCTCTGGAGGTTTGGCTCATAATTATTATGCACATATTCATTTGTCATTCCTTTTTGCTTTCTTATCACGCTTGTTCAACTCACTTGACTTCTGACTCATTTTTATTCATAAATATTCTTATTTATTGATGGCAAATTGCTACAAAAATGAAAAGGCTCGTTCAAACGGAAACTACGTACCCTATGCATTTTCTGTTCGCTGAGGATGGGACTGAGGTCCGATATACGCGTCCGATGCTACTCAGGCAGTGTAAGTTCTGTTGTAATAAATAAATAATAAATTTATTCAACCAATCAATGAATACAATGCATTTGTATATAAAATCACAAAAGAACTTAAAATAAAACAATATTAACTCTTAACAATAACATAATTATAAGCCATAAATAACAGCTTGAAATATGAAAATGTTTGTGATCAAAATTACAATTTAAATGGTTCATCCCTCTGTAAGCAAGCGCTTGTGTTGAGGGATGAGTCTTTTCAAAATAAATTTAATCCATTCTGGACTTTATGGACGTTATAAACAAAACAAAAAAATAAATATTTTTAATGATCTACATTCTACATAACATGACTTGAGAATAACAACATAATTTGAGAGTAACATAAAATAATTTATTAATAATATTATTGTATAGTACGGTAATAGATGAAGATAGTGTAATAAACAGATGCAATAGATAATGTCATTTTATCACCAACAATAGATATAATAATAACCTGAATAACTATTGTAGGATAGATAACCAAAAGACTATTGCAAGATATATGAGTGAAATAACCATAAATTATCAGTGTAAAAGGAAAAAAGAAGAAAAAAAAATCTTGTCCAGCTCAACTCTGCTCCATCTCAATGTAACGTTGCAACTTTTTTTTAAACAAATTAAAACTTGGTATTCTAGATATACTAGGTGGGAGTGAATTGAATAGACGAGGACCCCTAGCAAAAGCATGAGCTGCAGCTGCAGCAGTCCGGGAACGAATTTCTTCAAGGGGTTCTCTAATTTGTCTTCGGGTTGCATACACATGACTTGGGGCTACCAAAAAATAACCTGGTCTCAAGTAGACAAATTTCATTAAATTGAATTTAAACAATGCAGGAATACTGAAAACAGAAAATTCCTTGAATAAACGTTCTGAAGGATATCTTACTGGTCTTTTTAAACAAATTTTTATTATCTTCTTGTATAATAAAATAAGTGGCTGTAGAATGGACGTTCCACAGTCACCCCAACCAATAATACCATAGCCGACAATGGACTGCACCAAGGCCAAGAAAACCATTCTTAATTGGTTGAGAGGTAATATATTCCTCAACTGTACAAACTTGTATATCAGTCTTCTTAGTCTGGAGCATATGTAGGATATATGTCCATCCCAACGTAAATGTTTATCAATCATGATACCCAAGAATTTAACACTCTTCTGGAACTCTAGTTGTTTACATGCACACCCAAAACGACCACAGCCCATTTCATGAATAATAATATTACATTCATCAGTAGCAAGTTTAGATTCAATAACATCGATTATATAAATATTATAGAAGTATTCATATTACTAAAATTATGAGGTTCTAAGTTCTATGTACATAAAGTAAAATAGCAGTCTTGCAGCAACTCCTTTGTAGGTAGTGCAATCAAACTTTATCACTTCCTTCCGAGCTGTTTTGCTCGGCATTCCAATTCCATGCAAGGGGCAAGGAGGGCCCTCATTGAACGTGATAGGCTTTCGTGTGTATCATCGATTCAGTCCAGTAGAAAGCTAAGTAATACGTTCAAATAACGGTTCAGAGTTGAGCATATAATATGCGAATGTCCTTAGTGTCACACTTGTTGGCTTCCGGAAGCTGAACTGAGCCGATAGTAACTCGTTTTATAATGATGTTGAATATCCATCTTGTTAGTTTTACATTCATGAAATAAGACGTTTAGGCGTTGTATCTAATTTTCAGAATACACAATACTGTTACATATATACATAAAATTCATGTTACACATATATCTTCGGTTTATATAAGTAGCGGCAGTTGAAATTTTTTATAAAATAGTTATATAGCTTCATATGCATAAAAATAGTAACAATAATGTGGTAAATATAGCCTTATTTGATAGTTATATACGGAACGTTTTTATAGGTTGACAAGAGGCTATGTTTGTAAATATTACATTTTTGAAATAGAACGTTTTGGCGTTTTATCTAATTTCCAGAATACACAATACTGTTACATAGTTACATAAAAGTTGCACATACATCTTCGGTTTCTATAAGTAGCTGCAGTTGAAAATTCGTATAAAATATTTATATTCTCAACATTCTTTGCAGGTTGTCAGAGACTATGTTAGTAATAAATTTGAAAACAAGTCTCCAAAACAAACCAGCCATCAAAGACCAAAATAGCATAAGGCATAAGGCGTATCTATTCTCAGTAAATGGCAAATCTGCAGTTATCGTTAAAACTTTGCAAAACTTCTAATGTGGATTCCAGAAGACAAAATAATAGGCCTGCTATGTGCCTATGTCTTGTGGAAGCATAAGAACTTTAATGTAACAGCATTATGACTGTATTCTAAGAATTTGACACAATGCCAAAATTTCTCATCAAAAAACTGTAATATAAAATTTTATTGTACAGCTTGAAACGACCTGCTGACTTCGTTTTGAGCTTGTGTGACAAGTTTTGAATTACATAAATATTTTGCGAAATCTAAATAGCACATCAACTTGGTGTTGTCACTCAACTCTAAAACTCTGCTTCAGTAAATGTCGTTTTTATCATGAGGTGTTTCCCTCCTTTGATTTTCTGCTTGAAAGAATTTGATTGGTGTAATGTAACGTTTTACTCTTTTGAAAGATCGCCTATAAAATTTCCTTTAACAATATTTTCATCAATTAAATTAATGGTCTTAACTAATCGAAACTCCTTTGTACAAAGAACTAACCAAGAATTTCATTACACAGTGATTCATCGTGGAAAATATTATTCCTCTATTAGTTTAGGGAAGTGATAGCCGTGAGCCGTAGCAGTTATCTGTTCAATCAGAGGTAAGCTGCGTTCTCCTGGGCACTCTTTGTAAGGGTGACCGATTAGATTGGCCAGCAAAAAAGACACTGTTATCTGCTGTAAATCACTTCCCGATGGTTTGGAACCCACCTAAAACTGTAGGTCCAGTTCATCAATCACCATCATTCAACACCCACGCACAGGTCTCAGACCTATGTGGGCTTCATCCTAAAAAAAAGAGTTCGAGATATTTAGCAACATTGAGGTTTTATTTCGCTCATCACTCATCTAGTCTGGTATATCTCCTGTTTGAATTCCTAAAGACATATGAAAGACCCTTTTAAATTCAAGAATGAATGACTGGATTTCTCGTCTTTTACATGTCTATAAAATACTTATCATACAATTTTCAAACACATATTGGATATTATTTGACAGCGATAACAATAATTGATACAATATTTGATAGCAATACTTATGTTCTGAAGAATTTCTTGACCATGACTCACTGGTATATCGTTCTAGAGAATTAGCATGACCCACTGTCTCCTTCCCCTATGACTGGTACAAGTAAGCCACATGATTCCAGTTGAAAAGCTGACCATGACTTAGATTACGCTTGATAATCCTGATAATATGCCTGCTTATTCTCTTCCATTCTTATCCCGATTATTAGTATTATTACTGTGTATAGGGTTACCATATGGAAAATTAAAAAGTCCGATTTCCACAGAAAAGTCCTGATACTACGAAAATGTAATAGCTGTGTAATACAAAGCATTTTCGAGGTGACAATGCTGCTACACACTTTTTGTACACCGCGCCTGCGTACTTGAAAATCTTTTGTATTTCATTGAATATCAAAAAATCCGGACAAATTATTTAAAAAGACCGCAGTCCTGACGAGAGCCTCGAAATCCTGACACGTCAGGACAAATCCTGACGTATGGTAACCCTAACTGTATATGTCTCTCCTGAACTCACAAGACTGTTAGATATCGAATGTGAATTTTTGCCAAAAGATAAATAAGTAAAACTGTGTATTGAAGCTCATATTATCCTCATTTAACAGTAGCTCAAGGAACATCTTGTTCCTGTCCCTGAAGAGCATTTGCGCCAAAGTATGTTGATAGATGGTATCTTCATTAGGTATGGGAAATATACATGTAGAATAAAATTGAAAATGAAAAGGTTGTTGCACTCCTTAAAATCTATTCAAATTTCAATTAGCAATACAGTACTTCACTTTAGCAATACAGAATTTTCAATTATTCAGCTTACGTCAACTCCTTAATTGCTTAAGATTAGCTAGGCGAACCGAAGGTATACCTATACAGGTTGTACCTGTTTCATTTTATTCCTAAACAAACAAAATAGCCTGCAAAATACAAACTCAATAGTAGGTCCACACATAATTACACTTCATTCCAATATAAATAGTTATAATGAAGGGGCAAAGAAGAGATTACTGCTTCCTATTCTTCGGAAGTGTGGCATCACCTTTGAAATCCATGCTTTGAAAGGGCACAATGTCATGCGCATGCGTACAATTTTGGTGCGTGCCATTCTATTATACTCTTTTGCATGCCTTCAAAAGATGTGACAAGCCGATTACCAACATCACTTTCTTACAATAGCCAACCATTATATAGAACGCTATTATCCTAGGTAAAAGACATGCATTAGTTAGTTACAAGTAGGAAACTGCTCCATTATTATGGGCCTTGTATTAAGTAACGTTCCCTGTTGACACTGTACACGCCTGTTAGTTGTTACATGTCGACAATAACAGCTACTTGAAAAAATTGCTGTTTGCAATTCGTTTTCTAACTAAAGGAGATCACTCTGCATTTCCTAGGTATGTGATGAGTACACTTGGTGGCGTAGTACTGCACTAAAAATGGATTTGAAATGATATTGCTGGTAGTAATAGTTTGTGGGAGGCTATTTGAAGTTTTTAAAACAAAAATATGTGTTTCACTGATATAAGTTATCAAGATGCATGTAAATTTCCAATTATAACGTATAATATTTATTTAAGCTTATGGCATTAAATCACTGAATAAGTCCCGATAGTACCTTGTAGGGCCAGGATAGCCCTTGGCTTGGCACAACATGAATAGTTGTGCCTGTGAAATAAGATATAACTATCCATTATCCATACCATACCATTATCCATACCCATCCATAACTATTTAGAATGATAGTACACAATACTCTAATTTATTTATTCATTCTTCTTTACTGAATACCGTACACAATAGAACTTAAACAAACAACAGGCTTTCGGCCTAAAACTGCTTCTATTATTTTAAGTAATTTTTACTTGAGTCCAAATCTTTATGGGCTAATTTTAGTTTTTTTCTGATCATATTCATTAAAAAAATATGTGCCTTGATGATTTTAATACTAATAATGTTATCTGGATATCGAAGCATATGATACAAATACTGCTACTTTTTAGAAAGTTAGAAAGCAAATTAGAAGAAATTCTGTTCTATTCTCCTGAAACTTGTTTGACACTTCACTCTGCGATAATCCCATTTCTGCATGCATGAACATCGAGAGAAATTCTAAAAAAGTCGGTTACATTGTGAATAATTTGCAAATATTTGAAATTATAATGAGAGATTGCTATAGATTATAGGTGATTAATAATTATTCCATATTCCGGGTTCAGGTGCAACCTTTCACCAGGTTACAAAAATAATAAATCGAAATGAAGCCTGCAAAATGAAATTCAATAATTATGTTAACATAAAGGTCGGTGGAGTATGAATCCTGAAAACCATGAACATTTTATCATTATCTCCTGTTACAAAACATGCGTTATTCTTGGTCCATATTACAGTGGTTTAGTATGTTAGATAATAATTGTGATAGTTTTATGATTTTATATTAAGATATGGAATAATTTAATCCCAGTTCATTTGAATTTGTTGACATTCTATTGTATTTTATGATGGGAAGATGAAATAATGTTGAAAATTGTGTCTTCTGTTCATTAAAATTATTTCCATGATTAATTTAGCATATCTCATAGCCTATATTTGTTAATATTTTACGATATCTTGAAAGAATTAGAAGACTTATAAAATGTGTCAGATTTTAATAATGTTTATTTAATAGGGGGTTCAAAACTTGAGAGTTATTTGTGCCAGTATGTTTTTCCTTGCTATCTTGCTTTGCTTTAAAAATATGTAACCTTTCCACAACTTCAAGCTTCAACTCATTGTTTTTAAAGAAAGTGAGCAAAACATCCAGCAAAATTAATTTTCTTCATGCTTAAATTTGAATATTTGATTGAAGTGATTCGAATAGCTCAGTGAATTTGTTAACATCATATACCATGCTTTTCAAGTCAAACTGTGAATCCCATCGATATAATTATAAAAACACTTATATATCGTTCTTTTATATCGATGGTGAATCCTGATGTAACTTGAATCTGCCCTTGATGTGTGCCCCCACACTTCATAGCATACTTGAATTTCTAAACAAGATTGGTTGTGGTTTCATAACATACAGTATGTGGCAATCTTATAGCATTGTCAAACGAAAGTTTAATTCTGATACAACCAAAGCATGTGAGCTGTCTTCCAACATTTTATACTTGTCATTCAGGGTTATGAATTCCTGAACGTCTTCTATTATTTGTCTATGATTTTTCTGCTGTCTCTCTCACTCCATACAGTTCATTGTCGTCTTCTTGTTTCGGCCTCTTTGTTATTTCTGTCTTATGCATTCTCGTCCGCGTTCTATGGCATCGGAATCGTGATGTCATGACCAGAAAGGAAAGCTGATGAATATCAATGAATGCATAGCAAGGTTAGTGATTCACCTGGATGATGCATCAAAAAAACCATTGCATTATACCCCAACTCATAGTTTTTTATAGTGGGGTTTCTAAAGGTGAATTACTGATATAAAATATTCTGTATTTATGAAGTTTAACTAAAAGGATTTTTGTAATTATTATGTTATTGATTGAATAAATTTTGATTTGATTTATTATGTTATTGATTGAATAAATTTTGATTTGATTTAAATTTTGATTTGATTTGATTTTGATTATTATTTATTCACTTTATCATTATTCGTTTAATAGTTGTTTGAAGTATTTTTGATTTTCCAATTCTTGTCAGGGTTGATCGAGTTAAGGAAGTTGATAAGCATTCAAAGTATTTAAATTTATATAAGCATTCGCAACACATCTCTTTGGCCTCTCTAGTTACCTCTGGAGTGTGAGAGGGATAATGAATATTAGAATAGTAGAATATTCCACCATGCTAACCATACATTTTATCATACTGAATTTTCAATAAGGTGGTCGTTGATTTGTCTTTCATTGAAAAATACTCGTGAAATAATATATTTAAATTTCAATTTTTTCAATGCTTTATTTTCCAAAGATTCATGAAAAGTACAAAATTTACTTGCCAATACATAGCCTAAATACAACAAATATTTTCAAAATTATGCTTACATTGCAAAAATTCAATTGGCAATACAAACCACTTGCTGACAGTATACTCATAAATTGTGTAAATTATGACTTTAAAAATATGACAAGTCCACATACCCCTTTGAGAGGTGGTCAGTGGCCGCTTGATAAATCTAATCTAATCTAATCTTACGCCTGCAAATGGGAAGCATTATTAATAAATTTCTGCAAATAATTGAATTAATATAATAATAATTAATTCCTATATTAATATTGAATTAATAATATAATATCAAATTATTGATACCGCTGAAATGTAATTTAAAATCATATTGCATGCATTCCGCAGTTTGATGAATAAAATGCCAAGCTCCTTTAAAACCAGCTTTATAATAAAATTAATAAACTTGATGACTAAAAACCCCGAAAATCAGAAAATTCAGGCCTATGCCCGTTTAAAGGTTATCACTTATTCTTATCACTAATTATCTAAATTCCTCAATTCCACCAGTATATTCTTAATTCCGTGTCTTATCCACACATACCATTGCCATATTGCTCATATCCGAGTATTGCTAAACAAGACAGTACGCCCACAAGGATACTCCAGCAGGAGCAGCAAGCTGTACGCTATAGTAAGTCCTCCATACTTACTCAGACTTTGTCTTGCTTGAAACAATGAAATCTGGAGGCTTTTTAATCGCCCATCTACTCACACGCCCTGTAGTGGGTCTCCCACAGTACAGTACACGCTCATGTTTGTGAGCGTGCGTGAGAGTGTCACGCGTGTCCAAAACAATAATACAAGAGTGTGAATAACAAAGGCGTAAGAGTAAAAAAGGAATCGTGGAGGTTTTGTTGGTCCAATACCAAGATAGAATAAAGACCTCGATTACAACATTTTTCTACAGTGTTGAGGTATTGTGTTAACTGACAGCAGGGAAAATACATATCTGAACGCTGGTTCATTGTAATTATTACATAATAATTGCAACTATTAATTATCGGCTTGGTTGAATTAATTTTCGTGAGAGGTGGAGGCTTCGATTCATCAGATACAGAGTAGGTTAGGTTCTAGGATGTGAATGAGAAGAACGAGTGTATTAAAGATGATTGAAAGCTCAAGGATAAATAGAAGATAATGTGGTTGATTTTTTAGGGGGATGAAGCCCACATAGGTCTGAGACCTATGCGTGGTTAATGAGTTGGATGATGGTGATTGATGAGTTGGACCTACAGTTTTAGGTGGGTTCCTAACCACCGGGAAGTGATTTTACAGCAGAGAACAGAGTCTATTTTGCTGGCCAATCCAATCGGTCACCGTTACAAAGATGGCCCAGGAGTTTAGTAGCTTATCTCTGATTGAACAGATACATGCTACGGCTCGAGGCTATCACTTCCTAAAAGTGATGATTTCAACGTTTTGATAGAAAGATGTAGACGCTCTTTAGATGAAGTACAACAGGCCCACAGGGGGGGGGGGGGGGGCTATGACGCAAACTTCGTCATTAAAATAATTATTTGCGGGGATCCAAAACAGTTTTTTTTTTGGGTTGGGGGGGGGGGGGGTAAGTTGGTTGAAACCGTGTTTAACGTGACGACATTCAAAAATATATTAAGAAGTCACCAGACAGAATGTCAATTATTAAAGTCAATAGATTTATAATTATTATTATTATGCTATTGAATATGAATTAGCTAGAATAGTTATGTTTAGGATTTGTGCAGGAGGTTATTATTCAAGCTTAGCGAGACGTGAGAGCTAAGAGGGAGGGGCACGGAATTAGTTTTAGAAAGAATACGGGGGGCTTATTTTTTTGGGAGGTGCCTAACGTATGGGGGGGGGGTGCTAAATATAGAAGGGATGCGTCATGTGGCTTGGGAGGGGACTCCTGAGTACAACGTACTCATTCTTGCTGATGAAAGTTGTCAGGAGTATAAGCACAGAATAGATGCCTACAGGACATTATATCTACTCTGTGGTATGAGACTTATGCGTAGATAATGACTAACTCGTAGTATTATTAGAATTATGCGAAGGTAATGAGGTGAATCATGTCACAGTACAATGATGGAAGCACTCTGTAAATGCAGTAAATGATTGTGAAAAAAGTGGATTCTCAGTTTGAGTGGAAGTTTAAGATTTTATAAAAGAATTGATAAAGTTTCAGAGAATTCATTGGAGGACACATTGAGCCTGTCGGTCCAGACTGCCTAATAGAACAGTTGTTTAAGTCATGTCAGACATCCTGAAGTTACTCAGGTCCTGTCTAAAAACTCTTTTTCACCAGACCTGAGCCAACCAGGTCACACGATCTTATTAGAAAAATCATCTCACAAGTGCTATATTTGTTCTAAAGATGACTTCTTCCAAAGTAGGTTGTTAATTTAAGACTTTTTCTATGATCAATGAAACGAAACGATTTCAATTATAACTCTATTTAAATGTTTTATGAAAGTGACCAGATTTGGTTTTCATTTAGGCATTTTAGGGTTAGTTTCATCAAAGATTCAAAAGTTCCAGAGGTATTATTAGAAATAACATTATACAAGCGCTCCAAGAGACTCAGTTGTTAGTTTTACACATTTTCAGAAATTTAAATCCTTTTCATAATTTTAAAGTGAAAACGTTACAATACATTAAATTACATTTTTTAAATTTATTTTTATGTGGAGTCTACAAATTTTTGATTACATTTATCGTGTAGGTTATCTTTTTTTATACATCTTATCACCAATTTTTCCATCAATTTTATTCACGATTATTGTTTTTTCTTCATTTGTAATTATTTTCATTTTATCATTATGTAAAAGTTATGTCTTCCTAATTCATAATATCTAAACGTACATGTCACTTTCATTTTCTGACCCAAACACTCTTCAGTAGATCCCCATTATCTTCCATTACAAATAATGGGTTTGACATTCACTCGAATAATTCTGTGGGAAAGTTTCGGAACATCTGACGGCTATCAAAACGATTTTCCTCTATTTTCCGCGTCATTGGCTTTGATTGTTTCTTCGTCTACATAACAGAATTTCCAGTGACTGAATTTCAGGTGGGAAAACCACTTGCAAACCTCCAGGTTATTTTTTTTTATCAAAACAGTAGGGAGTGATTCGCAATACGCTCGTATCTTATTATTCTTAGTGAAATAAATAAATTTATTTTCCAATGTTAAAACATACAATTTTATTTCATTATATTCTTTAAAAACAAGCTGATAAAACAACCTTTACACTTTCGATTTTTATAATTAACATAGATTATGATCAGAATTCATGTTTTAGTTTGATAAGAATTCAATAAACTGTTTTTAAACAATTCTACGTTATTGTTATCAACACAATCAATGTTCGACTTAAATTTTAACTATATTGGTTGTATTTGGCATTTGAATATTACAATATTTAATATAACAACTTATTTTAAAATATTCACTATATATCATCTCCCATAGTTTCCAAATTTCAACTTCCACATTTCCAACCTTGACAGATTTATCATGATTGATATGTATTATCAATGAATACAGATACAATCTATATAGTATCTGTATTCATTGGTATTATAGCGCTCTCAAACTCTTATACTATCACTTCGCTACTCAACCACAAAATTCATTTTACCATTTTTTTCTGCTGATAACTTAGGTTATTTCATTTGTAATTCTGATACACCGCCACCGCATTAGAGCTACCTACATCAATGATGTACAATAGTTAATTGTACTTTATTTATTCTTCTATTTCCTATTTAATTCCTACTATTCCGTTTACATTTCCTACTCAATCAATCCCAATAATACTCCCAATTATCTGAAATTTTTCGTTTTGTTCCAGAGTTTCTTTTTTCAATTAGTAAAACATACATAGCTTTGATTAATTTTTAAATGCTGTATTTCAGAAATATTATTGTATTTGAATGTTGTTCTGTAATGAAGCACCTCTGCTGTACCTATAGAAATATAATTTTTTTTATTCATTTTTTTTGGAGGATGAAGCCCGCATAGGTCTGAGACCTGTGCGTGGGTGATGAGTTGGATGATGGTGATTGATGAGTTGGACCTACAGTTTTAGGTGGGTTCCGAACCACCGGGAAGTGATTTTACAGCAGAGAACAGTATCTTTTTTGCTGGCCAATCTAATCGGTCACCGTTGCGAACAGGACCTACGAGAACGCAGCTTATCTCTATCTGATTGAACAGATACCTGCTACTGCTCGCGGCTATCACTTCCCTAATAGTTGTGTTTTCACCATTGTTTTCAATAGTTTGTCTTGGTGTAGTTTTCATGAGCTTACATGATAATTAAGTACAAAAGATCGTTTAAACGTGGAAAAATAAAATATTTTTAATATCAATCCAAACTGAATTTGAAGTTTCAACACATGCAAGTGGCCTTTCACTGGACTTTCAAAGTGCAGTGGAGCTTATTCAAGAAGCGACCATTATGGCGTAATAAATGGCCAGGTTTTGTAACATTCAAGCAGCTGTACTCGTCTTCAGATTCTGATCGGTAACCTCTATTCAATTCAATTTATATTTATATTTTGAGACTTTCACTGCAACTAGCTGCCATTTTCAGAGAGAGGATGATGGCCTCAATAGATCGACCCAATTCGAGGTCATTGCAAATAGAATAGTGCGGTCTTAACAGTAACTAAATAGTTCTATAGTCAGTCAGGGTGAATAATATTATTCAGATGTCATAGAGCTCTCTGCCATTATTTAGTATTCATTGCCTTCAACAGTGGTTCAAATGTTGCTTAATATTTGAGACAAGCTCTTTGGATCTTTTCAGAACTGCATGACTCGTGCACAACTACAAAATTATTTATTTTTATTTATTGTGACAAAATGATAATGAATGTGAAGGCGCAACAGACTCAAATTCAAAACTGCTCTCTTCACAAATTTTGAATACATTATATTGTCCAAAACAATGAGGTTAATTTCAAAGCTTAAAATTTAAATTTACCGAAATACTCCACTCGAAAAATAATAAAATGATTCCTCTACTTGAAGGCAACGAATTTGAAAGTGCACAACTGCAAAATTATTTATTTATTGTGACAAAATCACAATGAATGTGAAGGTGCAACAGACTCTTCATGTTGGGTGCAACAGAATAAAGGTGCAACAGACTCTTCACAATTTTGAATACGTTGTATTGTCCAAAACATTGAGATTAATTTAACGCTGAAAATTTAGATTTACCAAAATACTCTACTCGAAAATAATAAAATGATTCTCCTTTTCACTTGGAGGCTACCAATACGAAAATTCATTCAAAACGAAACAATTAAATTATTAATGATAATGGTTTTTGTTGTGGAGAGGGAGGCGCTTTCGGGAAGGGTAACTTCAAAATAAGATTCAAATTATCCCTCTCCTATGCACTCTATTCAGTGACTCCTAGCATTTCATGAGCTGCTACACTAGATTTAAAATCTCTCTCCTGTTTTGTAGGTGTGTAGTTGCATTGCTAGCTGATGAGTTACATTTTTTTTATTTTGAAAAATTAATTTTATATTTAAGTTATAATTTTTCTCAGCTTTAAATGTGAGTGGAACTCTATCAATTTTTGCTACCAAAAGGAGATTAAATACAAAACTATCAAAAACGATTCGAACTTATAAATGGAAAACAAAATCCAAAATGTTCATGTGGCCCTTGAACAATGATTTAGGGGCACCATTGAACACTGTTCTAAAGCACCCCATTTGTATAGTGAACTTTTACTATAATATTTTCAAACTGTACAATGAGCGGAGGACTGGGAATTATTAATTCAATTATGTAATAATTAATTGCCAAAGGTATTCCAGCAATTTGTTTAAAGGAGCTCCATTAATGTTCATAGGTACTCCATAGGTGTTCAGAGATAGACTTAGGGGGGCTTTGAACCCATCAATTTTGTCCGTTATTTTATCTGCAATGGTATAAGACAGTACATGAATTAATAAAAATTTTATTCTAATCGAGTATGAATAGTCTACTCCATCCAAAAAATAATGTGTCATTAAGGAAGAAAAAAGTTATTTTCTGGTATCTGTTTTGTTCAACTGTAACCCCACTTTCCCCTGCTGTATTCCCTGACTTTTATTTTTTTTTTTTAATAAAAAATTGATATGCTTTAACTACTGTGCAATATTTTTAGCTTTGTATGTGAAATGTTACATATTTTACCGGATGGAATTCTCGAAGGAAACACAGGAAAGAATCTTACGAAAAGCTTCCTTCTCAGATTTCATTAGTCTCTTCTAGTGTCAGACAAGGACGAAGCAATTAGAATTGAAAGGTTCATCTGAAAAAATACAACAAAGTAAAAGTCCACATTAATCAAGGTTAGAGCTTCGTTTATGCGTTTACAGTCACTGAGTTGCAAAACCAGGAAAATAACATTCACTTCAGTACTAATTGATACTTGTCTGCTGCTGTACAGTATTTTACAACGGCTTTTATCTTTCAGAAAGATTTAAAAGTCGAAAGTTCAAGAAAATGTACAAGTACTAGAAAATTATTTGTTTTATTTGTTTTTCATTTTCAATTTTGTGGCCCTCAATTTGGGTGCAGTCGAACTGCGCACGGTCGTTCTCAGAGTTTATTTGGTGGAACTCCAGAGGCTAGGTTAGGTTAGGTTAGGCTAGGAATAATCAGCTTAGTAATTTCTTGACCACATGTGCATTCGACCTTATCCCTTAATTTCATTGTTAAATTATTGTTTTTTGCTTTAATGGCTTTCAACAATATGCATTAAAAGGATTTCACTTATTTTGTTCTGTACTCCACTAGTTTTGAACGGTATGCATTTAAAGTACCTACCTCATTTGTCAGGATCTGGAAAAATACTTTTATTCGCCACTTTTATTGTATTGGAAAGGAGGCAGAAATTTGTTATTTTGTGATGTATTTCTCCTTACTCTTATTCTGCAGCATTGGTATGTGCTGTTTTTCAAATTATCTATCTCTTATTTCTGATAGAAAAAGTTTGAAGATTATGGAGTGGGGGACTATATGGCTATAGCATTCGCTACAAAAATAATTTTTAACTGAATGGATTGTTAGTAGAATTTATAGTTGATGGATACAAAATTATGGAGAATAAAACTAAAAAATTAAATAAATTGAAATAAAATTATTAATTTAGATTTTTGCAGTTCGTTAGTAAACCTTTTCTGTTCAAATGAAATTTGTTTAAATTTGCAGCAAATACAGTACTTGTAAACTTAGTGTTCATCTGCACCTCTTTACCACAATTCAGAGTAATTTTTTATTCACTTGTTTGAATGAGTCAATAATTAAATTTTAATCTCAATAGATCCAGCTCGATTCAATTTTCTTTCTTATATTGTTATCACATTGAGTGTAGCATGATAACTTCGGTGCTTTGAATCATTTTATTCAATGGAAAGTGTAATTTTCTCCGTTATCTGTTACCCATCCAATCACTAGCATATGTATTCCATCAGCATCAGTACACTCATTTTAGTACCGGTATGCAAGGAGAGCATTGATATGCAAGTAGCAAAAAATATGAAATATGCAAGTGTTCTATTATAGAATGCAAGTAGACTCATAAACCTACACTAATTGATAATGCAGCTTGAACTAGAACTAGAAACATTCAATTGATTCATGTACACGAACCAGATTCCCTCATAATCTCATTGAGGCAGATGATGCTAATAACAGGACATAGAAAGTCAGAATTAACATTTGAATAGCTCTTCTAATTAATGGCAAAGACGTCCTTTCTCCATTTAATTTAATGAATAAAATACTTTGATTATCATTTGTATTCATTGATCCATGTCGAATTTATCGATAAAGGCCTATATGATAATCTAATTGCAATTTCTTTGCAAGTAGTATTCTTTGCTATTGGTTTTCATGTGTGCTCCTAGCAGCTATGTTTTTGTTCAAATTAGGTTGGAAAAACTTTAATTGTCATAGAATGATAGAAGTTTCTCACATTTTAAAAACTTTAATTGTCATAGAATGATATAAGTTTCTCAAATTTTAAAAAACTTCAATTGTCATAGAATGATACAAGTTTCTCATATTTTATAGTATCAATCATGAACATTTGAACAGTATTAATATCATATCTTGAACTTTGAAATATAATGAATTGTATAGCACGAAGAGAATAAACTTAATTCATTTATCAGTTCCATAGATCGACTTTACAATCATGTAACCACGCCAAACCACCAAATTTGCTTGATGAACAATACCACGTAACTATTGATCCATTTCTAGTACATTATTTTGTTTACCAAGTCTAATTAATTACTGTACTTGACTCAGTGAAAGTTCGAGTTATATTGGATTCTCGTAAATATAGACATTTTTTGAGAAAGTTTATGGTTTATTGCTTCTTCTCATAATGTTAAGCAATTCAATTTTGAATATGTTTAAAGAGTTCGACATTTTTTGACAATTCATTTCTTATTTTAAAATCTATTTATAACTGGAAATTTTGTATGCCTGTTTATTAAGAAAGTAATGGTCTTTTAAATATCCATTTACTTTTCTGATTTCCTTCAACTCATAACTACTTTCTCTTTAACAAACAATGATATACATACAACTAGTATTCTAGGTAATACACAACACACCCGTTTTTTCTTCAACCAGCTTTCAATGTGTAACTCTGTGGTTGAAAAAGAAACAATATTGCACGGTTTATTGACCTGTTATTCTTTTCACTACCATGAAAAAGTAGAGCTATAGTTTTCCTGGCTATGACCTTACATGGATGTATCAATCGATTGAAATCTGAAGCAATCTAATTCAAAGTACAGTACAATCTCTGTCAGAAGCAGATCATATTGCATCTATTGTAAAATATCAATATTTTATGTAGTGATTAGAAATCCAGCATGGCTAGTTAGCTAGTTTCATAACGGGGACCAAATGATTACAAAACTGATTGAGCTTTATTATTCCTTTCAACTGTTCTTGTTTGATAACGGTTTACATTTGCTGGATTTTAACTGCATTACTAATAGCTGCATATGACATGCAACCATCCCTTTTTCCGAGAATAAAAATTTAAAAAAAATTGGAGTTGAGATTAGATGGCCAGACCCTTCTCCTCGAACGTAAGATAAATTTGGTATAACAATTTTTCACACACACAAATTTGTGTTGTCAATTATCCAATTTGCTTGAGCCCTTTAAAGAATGGTGTCATTGAGTCATTGAACTTGCCAAATTATCAACTAGACTGTACTCTATACTAAAACAAGGAATGCCAATCGTGTTATTATTGGTCTTAGCCCCCCAATTTGTTTTTTTAATACGCCACTTGTTGAGGTTACCAATTCATTAAAACTGAACATTTATAGAACATATTATTAACAAGCTGTAGAGTACAGAAGGTGTAATAATATTATAATCATTCATTGAAGATGTTACCTTGAACTTAATTTATTTATCTACACAGATTACTCAACATGATCAAAATTAGATATTGAAAAAAGCATACCTTATTAATGTTTAAATTATTACTCAATTTAGCCCATATTTGAATTCCATGTTACATTCCAGTATTTATGAGCATATAAAATCAAATGTATCTCTTAGTATTCTTAATGCCTGTTTTCCTTTCAATAGTGACCAATTTTGAATGTGGGTTTGTAGGCTATTGAAGATATTCTGAAAATTGTTTAATATAGGTGAAAGCAACCTACCGTATGTAAAGTATGGAAATTCATTATTCAAATTGAAATTCATTAAATCAAAATACAATTGCAACTGATGATGATGATGATTATTATTATTATTATTATTATTATTATTATTATTATTATTATTATTATTATTATTACTACAAGTATAACAATATGAACCTGACTTTTGAAAGCTCTCTTGGAAATGGATATCCCACTATAAATTATTATTATTATTATTTCGTCGCATTGAAACCGTATTCAATGAGCATAGCTCTAACGGTGTACATGCCAAATAGGTTCCACCACGCGGTGAAAAAAAAAGAATTTTTTTTTATGCTCATAAATCTTAATTTTGAATTAGCCTTAAAAAACCCAATTCTTCGGCAATTCAATGAGCATTGGAGAAAACCTCATAGCACTCTCTCAATGAGTACAGACAGCTTTCAGTTAATATATGTTTGAGGGCTACAATAAATTTATAAAAACTGTTAATATTTGTCAGTTCATCTGTCAAGCAATTGAAAACCCTAAGTCCCGTATAATGTGGTCCCCCCTCCAGCAGTAAGAGTCTATATGTAGGATACTGTAGGGTAGTCATTTTATGCCTAGTGGAGTATCTGTGTGAAATGTATTCTCCATGAATTTCTGTTTGTTACTAAAAACAAAAGATGCAATATCCAGAAAATAAAGGGCCGGAATTGTTAGCAATTGGAGTTTTTTTTTAAAATTGGTCTACATGACACCCAAGAGTCAGTCCCCTCAAATCACCCTGATTGCCTTCTTTTGCTTCCGAAAAATCGTCTGAAGGTTGGTTTCACTGCTACCCCCCAAAAAAATACTGTATCGGATGTGAGACAGAAAATAGCCATGATAAACAGCTAGCGCTGTTTTTTTATTTGCTACTCTAGCTATTGTTTTCAAAGCAAAGGTAGCTCGGGATAGTTTGACATCTAGCGCTTTCAAATGACTATCCCACTTCACATTCCTCTGCAGCTCTACCCCCAGAAATCTAACCCGTTCAGCAGCATGACACTCATCTCCCGTTCCTGAGTAAAGGGTGTCAGAAACACTTCCACAATCTCCAACAGTAGCAAACTTTAGAAATTTTGTTTTGGTTAAATTTAATTTTAGAGAATTACAGTTGAACCAGCGAATAAGTTGGTTAAGAGCACGAATTGCCTTCTGATGGACTTTTTTTGCTGATGATGCTCACATGAGTCCGAGACTTGTGCGTGGTTAATGAGGTGAATGATTACACATATATTTGTGTTGGCAATGATAGTAAAACAATGGCAAAAGAAATAAAAATATTAAAAAGAAACATTGTACTTGAAAATGAGATTAAAATAACTGCCTACTATTATTGTACTGAGAGTTCACAAATACCACATAGTTTTCAATGGTGCTCAATATTTTCGTATTATTGTAATTGACAGGAATCAGACAATGAACTGTGGGTCTTTTGCACTATAACCCCGCATTTTTAAAGAAGTGTCATTGAACAGTAGATTCCTAACCTAACCTAACCTAAGCGGGTCTTAGATTAGGTTAGGAATCGACTGTTCAATGACAATTTTTAAGAATTGCGGGGTTATCTTTCAAAAGACCCTGAACTGTACCACATTGTAGGTGTACATGAGTGGTTCATTCTGCTCCAGCACCTATACCAACTCGTAATCTAATAATGATGATTGGGTAACATTCGTCTTCATTACGTTTTGCTTAGAAAACGACAGCAGTCTCCGCAAATGCCAAACCGCGACTGAAAAAGAGGTTCTGAAGTAGCTTGCACTCTTTGATGAGCAAAAACATTAGAGCCCGTGTGTTGTTGATGTGGAGGAAAGAAATAGCCGACAGTTTGTAATTTAGCGACGATGCTTGGTTTGCTGTGGCGTAGAAATTTTCAGAGGCCGGTACACTTTCTAAACCTGGTGGATACTGGAGACACCGGAAAATCGCGATCTAATGGAGGATGATGGCCGGTCTGGAAGGGAGAGTGTGAGAGAGGTATTAGATGAGAGAGAGAGAGAAGAGAGAGAGAGTGTGAGGGAAGAGATGGGAGGATTCAAAGGACGGTCCGCTTCCTGGCAGAGGTCGACAGCTTATCTCTGAAACTTGGCCTGATCGAGTTGTTGCTTTTGTTGGTGTCCTGTGGAGCAAGATGTCCCTTTTTCATTTTCTGCCCAGCTGTACGGCTACAGAATTTATGTCAAATGTCGTTTGTTTTGTACGCAATTTATCGCATTGTTGGAAGCGATTATAGTTATTTGCTGTCATATTGGATTATTGGTGAATCGAGGAGCTGTGCCACGAGAAAGACTCATGAAACTGTACTTTTGAGTTTGGCGTTGTAAAATTTTCAAGATTGTAATAGCACATTATATTTATAATCTATATGTAATGAACTGAACCTCAATAAAAGCTTCTTATCAACTACTAAGATAAGAAATGGATATTGAAATCTTAATGGAATTTAATGCATTACAGTATGTATTGAGTATAAGGGTGTTTATTCTACAGTGGATCATCTAATATCTACTAGAGGATAATAACCATCACAAAATCAAACATGGTGGGATTCACGCTTCTCCAATCTGTTATTCATCATTCGTTTTATTTGGTGATTATCCTCGAGTACTGATCGTTCCATTATGCACCCTAAATAAATAGCCATTATGCATTAGCCACCATATGATTGTAACATGCCTCTGGTTATGTTCACAGTAAAACGCTATAACTGTATTCAAATAATCTTATAATGGATAACTTTGTCGAGTAGGATTTAAAATATTCTCTGTAGAATTGTATGTAATAAATGATTTATTAATAATGAAAAGTATAATTATAAAAAAATGATGAACAAGACAATAGCAGGCTACTCTAGCCTATATGGTAGCAGAATAAATAGTTTTCAACGAAGATATGAGTTCAGTATAACTTGTAAAGTACAAATCAACAAGCAATCCTAAATATGTAAACATAATAAAAAAATTGTGTAGTATAATTTTAATGCTATGAGAGAGTCTTAAAATTATTGAAATGTGGTGTGGCAGAACAATAAAAAAGAGTAGATTTACTTTTATCCATCTATATATATAAAAATGAATGTCTGTCTGTATGTATGTATGTATGTATGTTCCCTATAGACTTCAAAACTACTTGACAGATCGGCATGAAACTTTGGGAATATGTTGTGTGAATATTGGGGATGGTTTCTGACCATAAATTTTAATAGGGGGGCTAATAATTGGCATGTATCCGTCACCATTCTTATTATCTATATATATAAAAATTCATGTCTGTCTGTATGTATGTATGTATGTTCCCTATAGACTTCAAAACTACTGTACTTGAGAGATGGGCATGAAATTTTGGGAATATGTTGTGTGAATATTGGGGATGGTTTCTGACCATAAATTTTAATAGGGGGGCTAATAATTATTATTAATTAATCCATTTTACACACCTAACTCACTGCTTGCCGGCCAAACAGCTTATAGAAGTTGAACTTATAACAGTTTTTAATCATATGGCAGTTCCCTTAGCGTCGTTATTTACGCTGTCTGGAACGCAAACGCATGTAAGTGTAGGCTACCGTTCAGTCGGAACTTTGCAGTATGTAGGATACATATGACTGGGTATGATGAAATGTAATTATGCCGGGTTGATGAAATCTGTTAATCAATGCAGATAGAAATTTGAATTATAGTCTCAGTAGGAGGTGGCGAATAATAAAATCAAAAACCTAGCTTCTACCCTAATAGTCGTAGGAGGTTTAAATTTGAAATGTTCATTGAGAGGTGGTGAGTAAGGTCTTACTGTGTAAGAAAACAACGAAGCAGGCCTCTCTGATCAGCTGCAACAGCCCTACGAACTAACTTCTTCCCTAATAGTCCTAGAAGGTTGAAATTTGAAATGTAACGTCAGTGGGAGGTGGCAAATAATAAAATCAAGAATCTTTTATGAGAACGCAGCAACGTGCGTCGGGCCAGCTAGTTTGTAAATGGAGGGTTTGTAGGGAAGTGATAGCCGCGAGCCGTAGCAGGTATCTGTTCAATCGGAGAGATAAGCTGCGTTCTCGTAGGTCCTGTTTGTAACGGTGTCCGATTAGATTGGCCAGCAAAAAAGACACTGTTCTCTGCTGTAAAATCACTTCCCGGTGGTTCGGAACCCACCTAAAACTGTAGGTCCAACACATCCATCACCATCATCCAACTCATTACCCACGCACAGGTCTCAGACCTATGTGGGATTCATCCTCAAAAAAAAAAAAAAAAAAAGTAGACTGGAATCTCAAATGGCAGGGATTTTAATAATTACAGAAGGAAGCAACCTACATTTGAATTGTTTGATATTTCAATGTACGTAGGATATATCCAAATTACTCAAGAAATTTCCTTTCGATGAATATAATAAATTAATATAACAGCCCTACAGTTCTTCCTCCATCTTTAAAATTCTAAAAGCAAAGTAAATCATCATGTGAATGGTATTCTTATGATCTTAAAATTATAATGATATCCAATCTCCCAATCCAATCACTTTCTTGAATTATCCATTCATAACAAGGTGCATTCCACTTATAATTAACAAACTTCTAATCTCATCTACCAACATTTCTTTATGGTCCAGTTATCCCTTGTAATGAATTAGAAAGCGAACAACAGTCATTCATTAGATAAGGAAGGGATCAAACATCTAAAACACATTGCAACTTGTCTGTTCGCATCTTATAACTGCATTACGGTAATCTACTCAACAAATCTGCGGAACTTCCTGTCTGTTAGGTTGGGTACAACTACCGTTTCTGAATAATAGTGGGGACCTTTTCTTACCTTACTGCAGTAGTGAGTGATCTAGATGATGTTCTTGGCTTACTGCTAAAGGATTATAGTAATAACACTTCTTTTTCTTGATGTATTTTTCTTTTTGTCTTCTTTTTCCTGCAGTTTAATGCTATGGCGCGCGCGTTTGCAGGCGCAACAGCCAAAGCCAGCAATGAAGATTGGTTTTCCCCTCTGTCGACAGTGCAGAACGAAGTCGCTTCTGCCTCTTTAGCTTTCTTCTAATGCCATTGTATTAGTGCCTAATACCACTTCCTATGCCCAAGTGCATACGTAACCTCTTACCCCTGCCCATAATTACCCAATTGGTATTTTTTTTAACTGTTCTCAAAATTATTTGTAAAAAATGATTCAGGTTTCACTTTAATTGCATCGTACTGATGCTTGTGGATTATTAGTAGCTTGACGAAGTTCATTATAGTTTTTAAATATGTAGCTCATCGTGTTCATATATATTATTATGATTATTATTATTATTACTACTATCCATTTTTTTTTTTTTGAAGCCCACGAAGGTCTGAAATCTGTGTTTGGGTAATGATGGTGATTAATGAGTTGGACCTACAGTTTCTGGTGGGTTCCGAACCACCTGGAAGTGATTTTACAGCAGAGAACAATTTTTTTGCTGGCCAATACAATCAGTCACCCTCACAAAGAGGGCCCAGGAGAACGTTGCTTATCTAATCTGATTGAACAGATACCTGCTACGCCTCACTGCTATCAGACAATACAGTAAATTATGCTTTTGGATATGAATTACAAGTAGCTTATACAACTATTTACTTTTCAAAATCCCTTTTGATGCTACAAATCACACTGAAGTCCCCCGCTCTGCGATACCGCTGCTTGAAAATCGATGAATTTCATGATAGGAACTAAAATATTTTGTCAGCACTGTGAACTTATATTATGTTTGGAGGAAATTTTAACGATAATCATTTTTATCTAATATCTTATAAATTTAAAAAAAGAGATTCTTTATTTTTTAAATTAACTTTCGGGTAGCTTGAACTGTTCAAGACTGCCTTAGATGGTAAATAGTAATTTTTGTGAGAATATTATCATGTGTGGTTCTCATACAAGCAATATTTCCAGGTGGTACCACAATAATTTCTCTTCAAAAATAGAAGAATTGCTTTCAAATTTGAATAAGGGCACCTTCAATTTAAACTTCAAGGTTACAATCTTTGAGAATTGAAGAACTGGAGTGTATAAATTAGTACCCTCGTAGAAATCAGTTTGAACAAATTTTATAAATTGTCTATTTTTCCATAATTGATTGTGATTTCTTGTTTTTCTTTCAGAAATATGCAGAGAAAAGGGGCGGGCAAGAACAGCTGCTCAAAAACTTAGATACCAAGTACTTTTACTACACGAGGACGAAGGGTCTCTTCAGGACCTGCTTCCCAAAGGAGAGGCCAAGGACTGGTGAGAGAATACTTCATCAAATAATTTTTAATATTAGTAAATTATCTACCTCCAGAAATTTAACTAATTGTAACATCTTTCAAAATAACTCCAGCTATCTAATTTTCAACAATTTTCATTTCTCCCGAGTTTGTACAAAAATCATAAATTTTCATTGAGAGAATACTTACATTATTATATCTCTTATTTATTATTAAATGTTTCAAAAAATCAGCATACAGGTCAGTTTGTTGCAACAAAGGTGATGAGAGGAGAATAATAGAGCAATTACAGTTGGATTTGATTGAAATCTGTAATTGAGGGAATGAAGGAAGTTAAAGTGAATTTTTGTTAAGACACCATTCCAATTTATGATTTCCAGCCCCTTACAATGTAAGTAGCCTACTCTTGAAAAAATGTAGTATTTTTGAATGGCACTTTTTGGTATGTTGAATATGATATTCAACTACATTTTTAAGAGTGGATAAAATCAATTCACAAATTTGAAAACTTGTCATCAATCTTGGTATTATATTTTGCATATGCTTGAATCCACTCTCGTTACACTCTTAATTTTTCCTGAAGTATTTTACAAATTCCTAATAAGAAAGCGATTTTTTTAGTTAATTTTATTTTTCTATTACACCTATCTTTCTTAAATGTATTCAAGTGCAATGCAACTCTCTAAAGCTACCCAACAATCTCTATGAGAAATGAAACCGGTTCACTCTCTATCAACATTTAATAGTAGTAATAATAATAATAATTATAATTGAACGCCCTTATTTGTACAATTAAATAATGCAATACAGTATTGCAGAAATAGGCTTTTTATGTGCAAAAATACGACTCAAAGCCTTTGTTTGTTGCAACGTCATAATATATGCTTGGATATGCCATAATAAATACTAAATTCAGTTGATTTAAAACCTAAAAAGGTATTTAATGAGAAAGGATGATTTATGTTAGTCATTTGCCAGCTTCCTGAACCTCTGAGTTTGCTTCTAACTCTTTGGTTGATGTGTCAGAGATAATCGGAGTGGAAGTTTCTGGTCTCTCATTAAAAGAGCATTGGTCTGTGGACGATACAGTGAAAGCGATTATAAATGTTTTTGTATATCATCCTTCCAAATGGCACTCCACATCAGTGTTTTAATGCGTAGCTGGCTTGGGTCAATGTCTCAATATCTTTTAATATTTGACTGTCAGATCCTTTTGTTAATTTGAGTCTCTGTAATGGTTTTGACACTTTAACTGGTAAATGTTCTAGGATCTCAATACTAAGGTAGTTTTTTTTCGGAGGATGAAGTCCACGGAGGTCTGAGACCTGTGCGTGGGTCATGAATTGGATGATGGTGATTCATGAGAGGACCTACAGTTTTAGGTGGGTTCCGAACCACCGGGAAGTGATTTTACAGTCACCTTTACAAAAATATGGCCCGGGAGTAACACACTACAAGACTTGATGCACAATATAATGAATGAATTAAAGTTATAAGTAGTAATTTTATGACAAAGGTTTTTATTTGTTATATCTGTTCATCTGTTCGGCTGGGGTCAATCCAGAAATCTTTTCTGGCAGAGAAATCTATTTTTTTTGGGGACGATGGAGGTCACCAAAGAAAGTTCCTAACCCCCGTGAAAGACACAAAAAAAAACTTTTTTAGTGTCGATCAATTGAGAATTTTGGAAGAAATAGATTCTCTCCCAACTCCCCCCCCCCCCCGTACCCCATTGGATTCGTACCTGCTGTTCAATGAACAAAACGTAATCAGAAATAGATTAGTCAGATTGAATACAACAATTACTTAATATGTAATACAATTATCTTATACAATTTTAAATCGATGAAAATATTATTTTTGATGATTGTTTTCAGTTAATCCTAAATTAGCTGGACAAAGCTTTGTCTAGATCACTTTGGTCTTAAATTCATTTTTGTTTTTACCGTACTTGAGAAAGATCAGCAATAGTAAAATGTAATGGCTTCCTCCGGTACAAAATTTTATTCAAGTGATGATGATGTGGTGTTATGGTTGGTGTGCCTACAGTTTTTGGTGGGTTCCGAACAATTAGGTAGGTGATAATAATGCAAATAACGTCATGTTTTTTTGCGGTCACCTTTCCAAATGCAGTTCCGAGCGCTCGTGACTGAGCATCACGATCACCCTGAATAATTCAATATTTAATGTATTCTTTCGTTATAAAAGATTAATGGATAGATGAAATAATCAGATAAATAGACATACTGTGATTGAAAATTGTCTACTGGAGGTAGCTCTAATGTACTTGAGACTGCACTATGTTGTAATAAGAAGTGTCAATCTTAAAAATGCTTTGTGATATTATGATGATGTGAGAGTTAGCAATAGTTGTGATATTATGATGATGTGAGAGTTAGCAATAGTTGAGACGGATACAATTTATGGCTCTCCTAATTTGACTCTCATTGGTTGCAAAATATTCTAGGCCTAATGATAATTCACACAATGCTTGAGAAACTCTGATTAACCACAAAAATGAGAATTCTTAGTTATCTTGCACTGTTTTAGTTGTGGACTGACTCACACTTATGTAACTTTGTTGTTCCTAAAATCAGTTGTGAAATAATAAATTTCCTTATCAATCACTCAGTGTTAATCTTCAAATTAATATTTTTCGAAAATTTATTGACTAGATTTTACTACTTTCAGTTGGCATGTACATTTTTTAGTTCTATTGTTATAAAAGAATGGATTGTCACTAATATTGTGTAATAAGCTTTAAATAGTTGGTCAATATCTGTTCCTGTCCTTTTTCGTTAGTAATTTCTTCCCATAACCTCTTCATCCATTTTTTCGCTTGTCAATAATACTATGTAATAATATCTATAATACTTTTAATAGTAATATCACACGATTTTTCATTCCCTTAATTAATCTATTTATTTATTAAAATTACAATCTGTAAGAGCACCAGGATAAACGCATTATTGACCTCTTGATATAATTATAGACATAAAATAGTAATAATTATTGCAAACACTTATTTGAAAAGAGTTATCAATTATACAAATAGTTGATAAATATTAAAAGAAGAATTGAACACACTTGAGACAACAACATAGAAGTATTTATTGACAAAAGATAGACAAAGATAAAAGATAGACAAATTGACAAAACATAGAAGTATTTGATTGACAAAAACCACTATGAATTGAAGTGGATTGAAGCTACTGGTTCTATGATATGTGCTGTAACGTTTAATTTGGGACATGAATTTTGCTCGTTATAATCCAAAATGCATTTACAAAGTACCGTTCAACGTGATATCGTTGGTTTACCGTTTAGCCAGCCTATTTACTTCACTGCCACTTAATAATAGCTGAGCTAGAGCTGAGCTAAATAGCGGTTCTATATTTCACGGTTGTCGTTCCAAGGCGGCATATTATCTTTGTCATCCTCCAGGCCTACGTTTGTAGAAATTTTGATAATAGGAGAATTATCTTGAATGAATCGTTGTCAGATTAAAGAACTGAGTTGTTGGCTGTTTTCTATAGTTTTTCATTTTAGTGTCTGGTTTATTTAGTTGGTTTCCTTATTTAATTAAAGCCATCAAATTGATGCTTTGTTTAATATTTATTAATCGAAATATTGAAAATATTAATCAAATAGGTTTAGGGAATGAAAGGAAAACGATTTTCAACTGTTGGTAATTGAATTCAATAATTTTTTTAAATCTATTAATCGAAATATTAAAAATATTAATTAAATAGGTTTTGGGAATGAGATTTTCTACTGTGGTACTTTACTTGAAGTCAATAATTCTTTAAAATTCACTTTCCAAGAACTTTAAACTTTTTTGTGTTATGCTTTTCTTCAAAAAGATTCTCCTAGCCCTTCGGATAATCGCATAACTTTTCCTCCTTTATTGATAGAAAATTTTTACACTCATGTGTTTTCCAAGCTTCTACCTCAATGAAACAGAATGCTCTTTTTTCAGGTTTTCTTCTTTTTTCTGTGTACATCTACTTCCACAATATTATTAATTGTATGACTTTACTAAAGTATATGTTTATTGAATGTATTTATTATAATAAAGTTCCTTGGTTTAAACATTATTGCAATGCTAAGAAGATTGTAATGTTCATTCATAAAAAAATCGCATTAACTTTGAGAAAAAAAAACAGAAACTTATTGACAATGTATAGCCTATCCATAAGTATTGAATATATTTTAGTATTAGAAAGTTCCTTGGTTTAAACAGTATTGCAATACCAAGAAGATTGTAATGTTCATTCAGTGAAAATTCGCATTAATTTTGAAAAAAAAAAACAGAAATTTATCATTGGCCTGGGGATAATGAGCCCATCACAGCATAATTATGCATTTTTCTGAATGTTTATCTCAAAGTGCACTTGGAAGGGAACGCAGGGAATATTCGCATGACTGTTGAATAAAAATCAGGAACCTGAATCACTGACAAGTGGAATTTTTCTGAATGCTGATTTCAAAGTGCAGTTTCTTGAAGAAATCAAGAAACAGAGCAGACAGAATGCTATCAACCATCCGTGACCTGCTGACCGCTCACCTTCAACAGTTTCTTCTTCCTTTTTTCCTTCTTCCGCGCCCTAACCAACAAGTTCGCATTTCGTGCATGGCCTATAGGAGTGAGTGATTCTACCAAACCGACGGGCACCGTTACTTTGACTGGCCTTTCTGACGTAGCTGAACTGACGCCAAGTGGCCAGGCTAGCACTGACATCCTCCCACCTTTGTAATCGTCATACAAAGGCCGACAAAATAGCTGTGGCTAATTAAGGGCAAAGAGAACAGAGAATAATGGCAGGAAGCAGTGGACGAAAGGATTGAATAATTAAATGCTTACTGGGACAAACATTTTCGCATTGTTTCCAATGAACATTGAGTTTAAGTGTTTTTGGGTTGGTCAGTTGATACCATATTAATGGATGGAAATATTTAAAAAATCAATGATAATAATTATTATGAAGATTGATGCAAGTTCTTCAATATGTATACAATGTTAAAAATGGTTTGATAACCTGTATTATGAAAGTCTGAAGATCTGAAAACCAATTCTGGAAATTACCAGAAGTTGAAAACCACTAGACTTTAACAGAGAGATCCAATTAAACGACGGGCAGTAGTGATTTCTGTTGAGGAGTGCCAAAGGAGGTCAAACAGATTGAAGGAGTACTTGAGAAAGGTCAAGGAGAGAAATTAAAGAAAAAATGCGTCAAAACACCAGACATCTAGATAGAATGACTTATTTGATAAACTTAAGTAATCCAATGTGGCTTACAAAAGTAAAAGAAAATATGATAGTAGTGTGCTGATTTTTTCTTTGTAATTGCCTACATCTAGAAAACTCCTTATGAGTGTTGAGAAGCATCTAATACTCAATGATCAACACCCATCACAAACTCAAACTCATGTTGTGAAATGGTCAGGAATATTCACGCTACTTCTATCCGTCACACACCATTCTAAAGCAGGTGTTTGCTGGTGATAAACATCGAGAATCCGACACTACACTGACAAGTCTGTTCAAACAGTATTTACTAGCTACTATACTTACTAGTATTAGTGCACTACTATAAGTATGATTGCAACAGTTGAGGCTTGAAATCAATCTGGGAATTGAAATCCTGAAATCTTGGGGGAAGTGATAGCCGAGTGCCGTAGCAGGTATCTATTCAATCAGAGATAAGCTACGAAACTCCTGGGCGACCAATGTAAGGGTGACCGATTGGATTGGCTAGCAAAAAAGACTTTTCTCTGCTGTAAAATCACTTCCCGGTGATTCGGAACCCAGCTAAAACTATAGGTCCAACTCAACAATCACCATCATACAATTCATTACCCACGCATGGGTAATGAATTGTATAATACGATCATAGGTCTCATACCTATGTGGGTTTCATCCTCCGAAAAAAAACTGAAAGGAATGCATTGCGGTAAATATTGCCTAACGACTAGAGAAATTGTAACAATAATTTTTTATCCATCATTATAGACTTTCTATTTTAAATTTTCAATATTTGGTGAACTAATATCTTCTCTTTCATACCAAAATATTATTATAAATGAATAATTGATAATATTCGAATGACCATTATTAGCAATAAAGGATGTAATAATCAAGTGCATTGTTTAGGCGAATCTTGGAGACTATCTTCTTGCATAGAAAATACCACAATCGATTACTGTATTTCTAAAATGAACTACAGTACTAGCCTTGAAATACATACACTGAAACCAAATGGGACTTCATCATCAACTTTGGCTTTACTTAAAATGCCGCTATAGTAACTCGTCTTCAGACAAGCCGTCGATAGTTGATAGTGGTGAATTTTCTCATCTGCATGTTGAGACCTTCAGACAACGCAAGGTTGATCTCACGATTATTTTCTCGCCTGATGCCATTATATTATTATTATTACTTACCTGAACCTGATTGTTTCATTACTCACCAACTCGTGATGTTGCTATTCTGTTGGTTGCACAACCAGCTATATCTAATTGCCCACAACTTGCTTGTGCGCTGCTAGTTCGAAGGTTTTAGGACACCCTAAATGTGTATTTCAATCCTAAAGTCTAGTATATCCAAATATCCATGGCTATGGGCCAACCAGAAGAATAAATTGTGCTTGCATTATTTGGAGTCTTGTTTAGTAATAGAAGCACTATTACTTCTAGAAGTAAAACACCATGTTTTTCCTTTACAACCAATCATATTTTTATCTATCAATATATGAATTACTTAGTAAAAAAATAATTATAAATTAATTGGTTGCATAGAATCCATGAAGATCTCAAGAAAGCAGGTAAAAATGAAACCGATATCACCGATAGAAACACCTAACAGAACAAAGTAAACAAGTGGAATATAACGCCAGAGCTTACCAAACAGAAGTAGTGCAGTTACAGATCAAAGTGGCCAGAAGAACGAAAATGGAAATTCCCAGAACAAATACGAGAAGTCTAGGCAAACAAAGAAGAAATATTCATTCTACTTATCATCTTTCAAGGGAGCAATCGCGAAGCATATCAATTTCAAGATTAACGAATTGGTCATATTTCATTATAATATTCGCAATTAATGTAAAGTGTTATTTGGCCAATTAATTTGTTTGAGCGTTTTGCGATTATTCTCACATATGATTTAGAATAAACCCCAATTTATTACGTCATCTTATTAATTTCTCTTGGAATTACTGATGATTTCTTCTATATTATTTGGCTAAAGGTTAATAAACTGTTAAAGGCAAATAACCAGGTATTTTCCCCATCTATCAACCAACCATTCTGATTGTCTATGCATGGACAGTGAACAAATAAGAATAAATATATTTGTTTAAATTAGTTGAAAAATGTCGGTTGTCCTCTTTTGGAAAGTAAGCAATTCAGGCATTATGATTAAATTTATAAAAATACAAAAGTAATGTAGATGTTGATGTAGATGATTGTAATGTAGATGGTAATTGATAATTAATCCATTCAGTCATTATGATTGAGTTGATGTAATGTAGATGTTAATTGATAATTAATCAATTCATACATTATGATCAAGTTGATAGAAATACTCACAAAAATAATGTAGATTCAATTAGCTTGGATTAAAGTTTGGTTTTTGTAAAGGCTTTGTGGATTATTTGAATACGAATAAGAAGTGATAATAAATAAATGAGAAGTGAGAAAGATGAATTTAAAAAAAAACTTGAGGAAACGTCAATAAAAAGGAGGAATATAAGGGATTTGAAATAGATAAGGTGGAAAAATCTAAGGAATGAGGAACAATAATGAACATGGAATAAAGAAAACAAAAGTGAAAGCTTCTATAACTATTCAGCAAAATAATCGATTTAGATGAGAGTTTTTGAAAAATCATAAAACTAGAAAACTACTATTGTAAACCATATTTTAAAAGAAGATTAGCCTTTTACAGTCACCTAGTAAGACTCCCAGAGGAAAGACTAACGAAGAAACTACTAACATACCAACAGAAAAATAAAATTAAAAATAACGGCTGAAAGAAATAGAAGAAGATCTTGAGGAACTTGAACTTACGGAGGATAAGATTTTGAATAGGGAAGAAAAAAATGATTCTTAAAAATGAGACAACTCAATTAAAAATCAAAACTCCAAAACAGAGAAATTACATCACAGATGAGCAGAGACTTCAGAGATCCGAGAGAATGAAGACATATTGGGCACAGAAGAAACGTTTCCGAAAATGATCTTACCAATTTCGACTAGATTTGCTCCAATGAGGGCTTATAAAAAACCCCATATTTTATATATTATTGTAACACTATTGTATAATAGTGTGATTTTCTCTGGTGCCATTTGATAAATGATACTGTGTAATGGCGAAAGTGACCAACAAACATCTTGCTATTTGAAATGGGCTGCCTCTAACACAGTCAGTCTATGAAGCACCTTCACTTTCTATTCGGGAACGACGATAATTATGGAATAATATCAGAGACATTAAATCACGGTCACTCCCTAGTCGCTCTTATACTACTTGTTACAGTGATTAATGAATGAGACAAACACTGTTATTTGAACGATTCAGTGTTCTTTTCATCATTAAAATAAATAACCATTCGCACTCATCGCTCAAGTACCAGTCAAATAATAACAGAACATCCAGTGAAACTGGAGTACCTGATGTACTTTCTCCTAAGCCTCTCTTTTTTTTTTATGCAAATTTCTATTTTGCTTTCCTCCTCAACATGTGTCAGTTTATTTGACAGCACATCATCAATCAAACATGAAAGAAAGGACGATAACTTTTAATGCTGTGTGCGTTGTCATGTATTCGCAGTTTGTAGAGTTTTGAAAATGGCAGGATGAACATTAAATGAATAAATCTCAAGATTTGATGTTAATTGTCAAGGAGCATATTTGATGAAAATATGCTTGTTTCTAATAGTCAAATAATTTTCAACTAGAAAACACTGCTTTATCTCCTAAATTATCTTTAAAAATTGACGATAAATCAAATTTGAAGTGCTATAATATGATATGAAAGTGTGAATTTAGGTAGTCCTTAAGTCCCAAGAGAGATTGAAAACTAAAGACAATGAGAATTATATGGATGTTGTCAAACCACTTTATTTTAGTGCTTTCTTCATCATGGAAAAGTACCACAACATCCATTCAAAAACAACTGAATTATTACAATGAGAATTATTAAATGTGAGAATACAAAGTCAGCTTTGGACTGAAGAAAATATGCTTGTTTCTAAGAGTCATTGAATTTTCAACTAGAAAACACTGCTTTATTTCCTAAATCATGTTTAAAAGTTGACGATAAATCAAATTTGAAGTGCTATAATATGATATGAAAGTGTGATTTTAGGTAGTCCTCAAGTCCCAAGAGAGATTGAAAACTAAAGACAATGAGAATTATTTAATGTGAGAATACAAAGTCAGCTTTGGACTTAGTTGACTCATGAATCAATCAAAATTTCAATTTCACTTCCAACGTCGATTGGGAAATATTGTAAAATATGTTTAATATTCTATTGTAAACTTGATAATTGCATCCAATGTTAAAAATGTAAAAAAATCAGAAAAGAGAAAGTCAAAGTTGAAAATTAAGAGTATTCAATATTATTCCTGTACTCATTGTAGGAATTTACTTAGCGGTTCATCGCACTTGAAAAAATCTTTTTTATCTATTGTTAGCTGAAAAATTTTACTTCCTGTATAATAGAGTACAATATTATAGTCTAGTGTACTTGTGCTACCTATATTACTATGTTTATGAATAAAATGTATTCAATCAACCAAACGAGTCATGAAAATGGATAATAGAGAATTTATAACTACGATAACGCTAATTCTTACCTACCAATCTATGCCTCAGGCTGCTCCTTTCCTCCATAGCATCTTGCATTTATTGCAAGCGGAGGAATAGAGTGATCATAGTAGAATTAGTATTATCTTTGTTTTGCTCAAACTCTAGCATAAGCGATGCATTCACTCTCAAAGCTCAAGTTTGCATAGGCTTTTTTTTCTTTTTTAGCACTTATCCCAATAAGATTTTTCATTATTTGAGAATTATATTTGTGAATAAAAAATCTACCTATCTTTTAGAGGATTTTCAATTATCTATTCTAAAAACAGAAAGAGAAATCAAATAAGAAAATGAAAAGTTTACCTGACATAAGTATTTATAAACTGATATTTATGTTTTAAATATATAATCCTTTTTATAGCATCTTTCAGGAAATTGTTGTAGAAGGCAACAAGCAGCGCACTCAAAACCCCAATTAGGCAAAACTGAGGAACGTGCAGCTCGTAAAGAAGCTCCATTACTTAGGCCTGCAGAGCAACAGCTGTAACCGCCGCGCCCGTTAAAATTGAGCCGGCTGAACGATAAATAAGTGAGACGTGCCTTTTATTAGAGAAATGTCAGTGTTGTTGAAAAAGAAGAATCAGTGTCCATCGGAAGTACAGTAGTCAGAGCCGTAAGTGGGTCGGTGACAATAGTTTGACGGTTTTTTCGCCTATCGATTTCGAATGTCCATTGAATTCAATCGACCGTTGACTCTGAACAGGCGAAATCTGTAGATGAGATCTAGAAATAGAAGAGAGGAATAGAATCCGAATCAAGCGAAGCTGCTGCCTGCTAGTGACTGTGAAACAGGAAGTTGTTGGGTTCTCTCCATTTATGATGTAATTTCAAACCCAAATTCGATGAGAATATGATTTCTTCAATCTGAATCTATTGAGTCATTATCAAATTCAATTGAGATTTTATGCTCAATGTCTTTTGAGATAAAGGGCGCTGAGATAACCTGAGCGCTCTTTGTAAGGGTGACCGATTCGATTGGCCAGCAAAAACGACACTGTTCTTTGCTGTAAAATCACTTCCCGGTGGTTCGGAACCCACTTAAAACTGTAGGTCCAACTCATCAATCACCATCATCCAACTCATTACCCAGGCACAGGTCTCCGACCCATGTGGGCTTCATCCTCAAAAAAAGAAAACTATTATCATGCTAGAGCAAAGGTCTCCTCTTGTAATAATGCATAACTAAAGTTTATTGAAAAAACGAAAGCAGGTGGTTGTGGCACATCTTGAAAAAAATTGCATCCGAAGAAGGATGATGAAAAAGGACAGAATTAAAGGATAGGATGAGGCAGTAGGAAAATGTTGAATGTTGACTGATGTTTTGCAGGGGAATATTATGGCAAGAACTGACATAAACAAGAATGATCGAGGACTGTTGAAAGTGGGTAGCATTGTTTTGAACCTGTCTCTGTGATATCTATCTCTATGATCATCATTATTATTTTGTTTATTATTATAAGTGTTATGTTTATTTCTGCTGCTTTTATTTAAATCAACATTTTTCAACTCGCTTTAAGCACAAAGAATTATGTAAGATCTTTTGCCTTAGGTCTCATAACCTATGAGATTATACATAGAGGCATGTTGACAATTAATCCCATCAAGATATAGCAATGACAGGAAGGCTTTTTGTTGAGAGTAAGATTTATTAACTCAGTTCATAAATAATTCATCTAACCAAATCTATATCTATATAATCGAAATACCACTGACTGACTCACTCACTCATTCATCACAGTCTCTCAGGAACCACTCGACCAAAAACGATAAAATTTGGTACACGTATTTAGTAGGGGGACTAGACGCGTGCTAAGAAAGGGTTTTAAAATTTACCCCAAAATGGGCCCAAAATTGATGATTTTTGAAAATTTAGGTGACAACAATTTCTAGAGAACCATAAGGTCAAATCAGATAAAATTTGGTATTCATGTTAAGTATCGACCTTAGATGTACCTTGGAAAAAAGTTTCAAAATTAGCCCCAAAATCGACGATTTTTGAAAAGTTTGGTTGAGGCCCTAGACGTGTACTTAACAGATGTAATTAACCTGGCATAATTACATTTCATCATATCCAGTCATATGTTTCCCACATATTGCAAGGCTCCGACTGTATGGTAGCCTACATGCAAAGTGCAAAGTCTTTTGCTGTTCAAAGACAGTGTAAATAACGCTGCTAAGGGGTCTGCCATATGATAAAAACGGTTGACTTCTATCAGCTGTTCCTTTAAGCTGTTTGGCTGGCAAGTTCAGTAGGTTAGGTCTATTAATGAATAATAATTTGTTTCAAACAAAGCAAACTTATCCCGAGCTACCAAAATAATTTCAATAGGTAAAAGCCAACGTTTATGAAAAGTAAAAAAGTAGCCGATCTGCCTGTTAGGTAAGTGTGACCCCTTCCCACTTCAATTGCGTAGCCTACTACCTCAAACGATCACTCACTTTCACGATCAGATCAGTTTTCAGTTGCACATCCGACTGCTAACATCGTTCTCCGAGTATTTGTGAATTTCAACAAACGCTCAAATCGAAGCCTAGAAGACCCTAGATGCATACTAAGTAATGGTATCAAAATTCTCCCCAAAATCACCTATTTCTGTAAATTTATCTAATCACAATGGAAATTAGTTGGACCCCCCGGGGGTCCAGTGGGCGGAGCCCCCTGGCTAGACGGTTAAGGCGAGCGAAGCGAGTCTGCCGGCTAGTACGGTATAATTATGTTTTTGATAAAATAAGTTGATTGTAACTTGTGGAAAAATTATTATTCATATTTATATATTGTGGAAAGATTCACTTTCTTCTTTGTAAGAGATCTCAAGAAATACATTTACAGCTCAATCATAAACAGACTGCTCTGCTTTTTCTTTTATTTGACAGATTGATTTCCACTTTCTTGTAGATTTGACGCCTAGTGGGAATGTGGGATCGGAATCCCCGAATTTAATCATTCCTTGATGTATACTATAGTTTAATTAATATATTATAGTATAGCATCCAATATAATACTGTACTACTACAGTTACAACAGAATTGGTGATTAACTATTGTAATGAAGTGATGCACCTACCCTACCTATCAGTAAACAGTATAAACCTTCATAATTATTGCCAAGAACTGCTGCTGAACTATCTTGTAAACAATGTTGTTCCTTTGTTGCAGTTGAAACCTATTTGAGTCCAGTGGAAACACACTGCATGAACATCGAATACTTCTTACCAGATGTCGAGAACCAAACAAAGGGATTCAGTGAGGACGCCATGACCAGGCTACGTGAGTATTACTGTATAATACTATGAAGAATTCATGAATTAATATTGAACAGTATTGTCACTGTTGAAAGTAAACTTACTCTCAAGAAAAAGCTCAGAGTATTGTAATTTTTTGATAGAATAGAAAAGGGTTTCGACTTTTTCAAGAGAAAAACATGAACAAATCTCTCAACACAGGACGACATAATATAAAAACAATAATTTGAAATAATAATAATAATAATATGAGCTCACTTACCAAATATTAACCCTGTACCTCTATTCTAGAACATAGCAAATGCAATAGTTGGGTAGGATACTTGACAACGATCGATAAATTGATATATTAAAATAGTAATTTGTAGTTGTAGATGTAGTTTTACATTTCTTTATTAGAAATAAATCACCTATTGATTCATATAATAATAATTATTTTCAAGAAATACACTATTACTGCTTAATACTTTCAGCTTCTTTTAGCTCAAGCCCTTTATTCGAGAAAGCTAGCAGGGAAATAAACCAATAAAGTATCGTTGATAAAAAATATATTTCAAAAGAAAGATTTGAGCATTTTGTTTGGGAAACCAGAATCATAAATGCAAGTAAATAGAAAAAATATTTTAAGTCTATCTTCAGACACAGTTCCTAGTATTAAAAGTATATTGGCAGTAGTATACTTGTTATAGTAGTTCATGTTATTGGTAGTAGTTCATAGTAGTTCATGTTTTTAGCTCATGTTACATGAACTAATGTAGTTTGCTTTTGTAAGGATCACAATCTGTGGGAAAAGATCTATCCTACAGTTCAAAAGATTGCATATAAATTGATGAAACATGTAAGAAAAATATGGCAACAAATATACCACGCTTTTTATGTGCAGAATCTTCTCATCACTTTTGAATATTAAATTGTTTGAGAGAGTCTGTTCCTTGTTTAGCATATATGAACAGGAAAGCAATATTTGTTTCAAGTTCTGAAGCATGCTGCGACCATAACGTCGTCGAATTTGGCACAACCAGTCTCCTCTTTTATAACAATTTCGGGACAAAATTTCAAATGAAAAGTTGTAAGAGTGAAATCGACACACATTTTTGCTAATAAATCTTGGCTAACTACCACTGCAAGAAGCCATCGCAGCTGAGGTCGTGATGCGGTGTGTCTGGCAATGCAAGTTTACTTGCGCGCGTGACTGAGGAATGTGGTTAAGCTACAAAGCAAAAAGCAAAGGTCGGGAACTACGGCCAATATGATCGAGCTGTGGCTCTTATCTCGTGAATGGAGAAGAAAATTGGAACCAGTTCTTGCAGAAGAAACATACGAACCATCGATGAAGCACTTCTGGTATATATTGTTGAGATTGATGCAAATATTTCATGTGCCATTTCTAAATTTGGTGCTACCGCATTTTCTATTTACTCAATGTAGCTAAAATGTTGAAAATGCTTTTCGGAAACGATGTACCGTACTTGAGATGGAGATAGCTGCGTAAAAACAATAATAACATAATAGTAATTAACAATAATAATAGTAGTAATACTAATAATTTCATAAGTAATATGGAGTTATCTGTAATGATAAGAGCAAGCATGTAACTTTTTTGAAGGATCTGTGCTGCACAATGATTCGCATATTTCAGCTAAAAGTATCAGCAGCCAGTAATAATGATTATTATTATCATACTGATGAAAATATTTATTATTGTCACATTGATGATTGATGATTTGGAGAAATGATATTTATTCATTTCTCATTTCTACAATCAAGCTGATATTCATTTTCCAAGGTTAATATTGCTTTAGACTAGACTATTTTATACAGGTACCATATACTGTAATTCAAATTTAATGAAAAATGTCAAATCGAGAATTGACATTCATTTTTCATATACAATGCTTGAACTCAATACATTTCTTGATAAGTTCGTGATCATGTGGTTTCAAATTCATTCTTAAATATTATGAAATATCACACCTTTTTTAAAATCTAATCATTCACCATATAAAACATTATAAACAAGAATTACAAACTTATTAGAACCGAAATTTTGTTATTGAAATTATTAGAATACCGCCTGAATAAACCTATTCAGGTTTTATGATATTTTTACATTGATATTGATATAACTGTTTTAGTAAATTTAGTGAGCTTTAAACGTTATTAGAAGAACTTTTTGACAAAAACGCCATATTTTCGAGTTTTTAACAGAAAACGGAAAAAGTGTAACTTTACCCCACCCTCTACCATAGCGGCACTGGTTTTTGGCTACAAGTGTATATATTATACATTGTTTACTAAGCCCAAGGCCGGCAATAGACGGACTGCTTCAAGCAGTCGTAAGTGACTGCAAAAGTGCAGTCGATTTGCAGTCAGACCCGACTGCTTGAAGCAGTCCAAAAGCAGTCGGTTTGCAGTTGGCCCGAATGCTTTTAGACTGCTTCAAGCAGTCGGTGACTGCCTTGTTGAATAGGCGGAGTAGAGTTGAGACTGCGGAGAGCCTTCCATAAAGACAATAAAGCCTTCTATAAAGACAATATTAATAAAATTACTGAGAATAATTTTCTATAAATGATTGGAGCTCAAATTAATTGAAGAAAGACACATTTAACCAAATTTCTGAATATGGTTTAAAACAAATTTAATAATAGTTTGAAAAATTGGTAAATGGATGGAATGAGAAATGGATCTTCAAAAAATTAATTATAATTAATTTAATATAAGAATACATTATTCTCGTCATACAAAGATGGCCACTTGACATGAAAAAATACAAGAAATAGTAACATATAAAATCACATGGTTATTAATTACAGACAGCGAATAATTATAAATTAATAAAAAGATAATATTTCTTTACTTGATCTTTCTTTCTTTACTAGAATTAAATTCTTGGATTTCTTGTTCCATAACGATCTGCGTTGTTAATATTAACTTTTTATTGTAAATTCAACGACTTACAATCAGTTTTTATAGGTGAATAAATAATAATTAATTGTACTCACACTTGGCCGAACGCTTTCGAGTTATGGAAACTCATCATCAAGGCATTCTAGATCGGCGATGTTGGTTTGTTGGTTAGAAGAATTGTGGTTTTTTTATCATGTGGTCAAAATGTATGTGCGATTAAAATTTAATTCATTGAGCATCTAACCAACAAACCAATATCTCCGATCTAGGTTGCCTTGAATATGAGTTTCCATAACTCGAAAACGTTCGGCTAAGTGTGAGTACAATTATTATTTATTCACCTATAAATATTGATTGCAAGTCGTTAAATTTACAATAAAAAGTTATTACTAGAAATATTGAAAAGCGATATTTTTATGAAAAGATAAAGCCGGAACCTTAAGTACGGTACTGCATCCTTTTTTAATAATGATTTCCATGAAATCACTGGACGGACCCAAAAATATATTTTAGTCCTACACAGAATGATTCAATATCTTGAAGTATTCATTTAAAGTGACAGATTCACTTTAAATAACTCCTAGAGCTTGACATTACTCAAAATTAGGGGTACTGTAAACTAAATCTTAAGCGAGCAAACTTCAATTAGGAGAAAATTATGCAAAAATCAAAAATGAAAAAATATAATAAAACAGGATCTTTGTCTTTGAAGAAGACTCTAGTGACAAAGTACTACTAGTTTTAAACCCAACGTGCCGTTCACAGAACGCATACATAGCCTACTAAATACACACAATAAGTGAAATATGAGCGGTGGTGCGTGCAGTCGAGTGGACTGCTTGAAGCGGTCCGTGTATTGCCGACCGACTGCACTTTTGCAGTCGGCAGCACGGCGGAACTCGACTGCAAATGGACTGCTTGTTTTGTTAGCGACCGCAACTCGACTGCTCAAGCAGTCCGTGTAGTGCCATCTTGATTTTAACATTGAAAATGCGATCCGCCCAACTGCGACTGCTTCAAGCAGTCGAACCCGACTGCTTCAAGCAGTCGAACCCGACTGCTTCAAGCAGTCCGTCTATTGCCGGCCCAATACTACATATTTCTGAAGAAATTGGAGCCACCCGATTTCGTTCCAAAAACTGCATATTTTTGTCTAATTTCACTGGTCTAATACCTATCTCTGGTTCGGAATTTATTCATGAAGCTAAGTCACACCTCACCCTTCAAAACAGCCTTGTAACCTCCATGTTTTATTGTCGCTTCTAATCGGGTATAACTGCATACTGATGTAAGCATTGATTGAAAAAGTATGGGCGTTTTTTCTGTGCTACCCACACTGTATCAGACCTATATGTAACAGTGCGAGGAGTTGCACAACTGCTTTGCAAAGAGAATAAAAATTCAGAACTACTTTACAGATATCAAGTATGTATCTACAATGTTGATAGTGGTAACCGGACTGGTTGACCGAGTATTGGTGTTCTTGTAGCCTCATTTGTCAGAACCCAACCCATTATCGAGAATGCAAAACTTCAAGGTTGGAACAAGACTGTTGTACGTACGTATGGTAAATGTTATTATGAAAAAAACTACCGGCTTCAACTTTCCATTTTAAGAACTTTACTCAACGTGTTGACCGTGACAATGGAGTAAGATAAGAGGAATCAGCTGTGGCTTGTCGAACTACAGTACAATAAGGCCCGTATTTAAGAACTTCCCTTGAGGCTTCATTGTCTCAGAGTATCTATCTTATCTTGCTTGAGTCAACATATTAACACTCAAAATTTATTTACACAAATTAAAAAAAATAATATTTATTTCCCAATTGTACAAAAATACATCAATTTAAATAATAAGAAATTAACTAAGATTCTAGACTATTCAGTTACCCATATTTAGACCCTGCAAAGCATAGCTTGAGCGCCAGACCGATCAAGGATATATAAAATAGTAAAAATCACTACAGCTACAATATTATAAGAAATAATAAAATAAGCATAAGTAAAATTAAGGACAAATAACACATAAAAGATCAAGAAACTATATTAAATTTCCTATTTCAAAGAAGATATTCTCTTTGACCCATTCTGCAATTTTAAAATTAGACGATTTTTATTATTAAATGATAATAGTTCAGTTGGTAAGTTATTGAATAGTTTACAGCAAATATGATGTTTTTGGACTTTAATTCCAGTTAGGTATGAGGATGTTATTTGTTAACGGTCTTATGTTGTAAGTAAATTGTCTTATTCTGAATACATCTCTATTGCAATTTATAAACAATATCAATTTTTTAAGTACAACTGCCTTAACGTTAAGACCTGAAGCTCCTTGAAAATGAGTCTACTAGAGTAGTCTAGGTCTACCCAAAGCGGCTCTTATAATATGTTTCTGAATTATAAACAGCTTTTCCATATGAGAGTTTTTCATATTCACTCGGTTGTTTAGTAAGTGCGGGATCTAGAATAAGATAAACTACCTTAAGTGGGATTTTAAACATTTACATTTTCGTGTAACAATCGTTTTATTTTAATGTAAAAGCATCATCCGGCATTTATGATACCTGACAATGAAGTCTGTGAACCCTGATTTATTCTAACGATGATCATACAATCATCACACATTTAAATGAGAGTATTTATTTCCACATTGCAGTCGTTTTAGCTTAGTTTGATATTGAAAGTGAGTAAAAAGATGTGACACACTGGTTTTCCAATCCATGTTACACCTAAATTCCATAGAATTATTGATGTATTTTTTAATTTTGTAATAAATACTTCTGAAATGAAATTTCGAATAATTCCCTGGACTCGGGTACGATTTCCGACAAGGCCCGTAATTTTTCCTTAATAATATCACCTTATTACCCTTCTCATGCCCTTCTCATACCCTTCTCAACTGCATTATCCCAACTTCATCTCTTGCCTTACCATTCGCATTATCCCAACTTCATCTTAGACAAATTCATATTTGCACTCTGTGCTTCCTATTCCTTACAAGTGGCATTTTTAGCAGTTCTAAAATCAAATTTCCTATATAAAAGACATTTACATGAATTGAGTTTTTTAATTCATGTAATTTTATTACAATTCTGCATACAATTTAAGAAATTGTAAACATCAGCTTTCAATACACTTGCACCATTTGGATAATCTTTCTACCTGGTAAACAATACAGCCTACTTATTTTGAATTTCAATTGCTGCGTTCTAGCTATTCAACCATTTTTTGACATCAAAACACACTTTTACCATCTGCGCGTTGACTTTCCATTTCCAGGTGAGGTTATTCATGGCGTTGACCTTGCCCTTGCAAAGACCTCACATGAATAAAATAAACAAGCGTCTTCTCTCCGCAGCTTTTTAACTTGATTGCCGCTTTCAGGCTTTTAACCTGTCTGCTCAAATCTACTAGATAATAATAGCCTAGATGTTCGATGTCTCTAGCCTTAACTTTCTAATCGCCTTTTTCGATTTTAATTCGCCACGGTCTTGCAATTCTATGTGCTTTGCTACACAAAGTCTATTTTATCACAAAAATGAACTATTCTCCAGACTTGTGTTGGAGATTTTCAACTACACAAAGTTTATTTTATCTCTAAAATTAACTATTCTCCAGACTTGCGTTAGAGGTTTTCAACTACACAAAGTTTATTTTATCACTAGAATTAACTATTCTCTAGACATGCGTTAGAGATATTTTCAAAAAACAAAGCTGCACTTTTATCTAATATAATTGAATTGAATCACTACTCACTTTCACTTACTGTATCACTATTAAATTCTTGCAGAAATTTCAATGAACTGTCAATTGAATTATTATAATCCTTTCTTGAAGAAATTTCAATGAACATTGATTATTTTAATGTTTCATCATTATTGAAATCTTCTTGATGGAAATAACATATTTCGTGTAAAATTTATTTGTTTATTTAAAGTTACATTCATGTGGGAGCAACAGATACATCGATCCATTTTGCTCCCATGACACATAGATAAATGAAAATAAGACATGATTATAAGAATTATTGTAAGTATAAAAATAAGAGCAAGCAAGTGATAAACAATAGGTACTTTCTATTTAAATTCAAATAAGATAAAAAAACAGTCGGGCGTATTTAGAAAATGTAGAAAGAAGGGATAGTGTATTATTTTGTGTGATAATTTAGGATCAATAAAGGTATTTCCTCAGCATATTATAATTATATACAGAACTAATTTATTTTTATAATTATTATTGATAATTTTACTTGAATGTTCACTATTCAGTTGTAAATTACTCAAGCAAACAATTGTTTCTTGTTTATTTTTAATGTTTTTTCCTCATTGAAAATTAGAAATATAACTTCTGGGCGCGGACGGAAAAATTCATTTTTTTTGCGCCCAGTAATTTTGCCAATGATTTGTAAGATCAATGATATTATTTTGTTTCATCTGTACTTCGTTTTGTATTTGGTGTATTTGTATTGATTTTTTGTAAGTTCTTTTTTGGCAACAAACATTTTGGCATTAAACATTATGTACACTGCAGGTAGAAAATAAATGTGGACCCATCACAGATCCCCAAGCCCATTATTATTATTATTATTATTATTTAAAGGGAAAACAGTGATAGGTCGCTTTATATCCCGCCTCCTTATGCTGTCTACCTACCATATTTTATGCTGCTGATGACTACATAAGTATGAGACTTGTGCGTGGGTAATGAGGTAAATTATTACGCATAACATTCCTGGCTGAACGGGAACCAGACCCTTGACCTCAGGAGTAACAGTCAACCAGTGAATGTCCTAACCGATTACATCACTGCAGCATATTCCCATGTCACACTCTCCTTTTCCTTCCCCTTGAATTATTGGAACTCTCAATACTGATTTTTCAACAGAGGTTGAAAATAGGAGGAGAAAATAGTAAAAGAGAAATTGGAAAGATTATTTATCATCAGAAGAATGCATTTCCAATGTACCTTTTGAAACTTTGAATTTTATTTTCAATGAAACTTTATCTGTAATTGGAGGAGACAAGAGCCAGTTTTCTTCAATTTCCCTAATGGCCGAACCGGATTCCTTTAAATCTTCCTGGAAATAAAAGTTGAAACACTAATAAAAAACTTGGAATTAGAATGAATATCTAATAAATTACAGTACCATGGTTTGTGGCTTAACCTGCCACATCCTAAGCTGCTGGATGGTACTGTAATTTTTCAATAATGTATTCAAAATAAAGTATTTTGACAACATCCAAGTCTTACTATTCATCATGGAAAAGTACCACAACATCCATTCAAAAACAACTGAATTCAAGGAAAATTGTTTCACCACCCCAATGCTGCATCTAATACTTTTTCATATTATGAAAAATCGTTTCTTTTCTATCTTCACTTTCAAATTTCTTCCTCTTCTTCCTCTTCCATCCTTCATCCTTTTACATTGGTTTTTGTGTAATCTGTGATGTATTCATTTGTTTTTTGCACAGAACTTTTCCTTGCAGGTATAATGGATTCTCTCCCACTTTGTTTTTGTTTTGTACCAATATTGTTTGAATAATCTGAATAAATTTGATTCGGATTGATTATAAGAAATATAAACTTATAACATGTAAAACTCAACTCATAATCTAATATTATAACTATTCACATCCAATAAAAAATAAATTTTCAATAATATTTATCATGATAATATTTCATTGCAGATATGGGCAGATCAGCAATTGCTCTCTTCATTGTTGCTTTTTTCGCCATTTTCATCGCATTCTGGACCGGAATAGCTGGATGCTGGAGGAGATCGCCAGGAAACATTACTGCCACTGCTATTCTGATGCTGCTCGCTTGTGAGTGATAAATAATCATTCTCACATCTTTTATTCTCTGAAACTTCATATTTAACTAAACTTCTTTTTTCAACTGTATGAGATCAAAGTTTTTCAACACAAAATCACTTGGCACTTATGATTTTAATAAATACTGAATAGAATTAAATTTCTAATTTTAGGTTGCACTTGTTTTTAATAGAAAATAATCATAGAAAGCATCATAGAGTCAAGTTTTCCATATTACCTCTCTTTGTAAAACACAGAATAACACATACAATTGGAAAGGAACACATTAAAAAAAATAATAAAACTTCTATTGTCATCCTGAAACAAAAAGAAAAACGTATCACAAAGGTATAATTTGAGTGAGTTTGTGTAGAACAAAGTCTTTGTTATCCTAGGAAATTGTGGTATTCAGTTTCCACAAAACGAATTGGAAATTCCATATAATCAAGTTGGAAGTTTTTGGATGAACTGGATTTCGTATATTGTTAGGTGATGGTATATTATATTAGCTGAAACAGTAAGATAGGAAAATTCAATGCTTTTAATAACCTGAAACTTAATAGTCGATCACTTTCAATTCACATTTTCTTTGCTAGATAAATTGTGTTCTATGAATTGCATTCAAAACCGTTTCATTTTATAAATAATCTCTTAGGGTGCTTACCAATCAATACTCAATGATAATCATCATTGCAAAATAGCACAAAGCGTGTTTGATTTTGAGATAAAATTCAAATTCTTCATTTATTCCCAAAAACAGAACAATACAATGAAAGTAAAAGAAAATTGACACAGCAGGAATACCTCTACTAAGACTATACGTCTGTGTGTAGGGGTGAGTTCTGCGGATGCCTTACATATTGTATTTCTACTTCAAGACTTAAAACTACATATATAAGTTTCATGCTACACCATACTTCACAATATTTTCAAATACATTTTGTTAATGTAATTGAGTAGAATTGAAAATAATAGGTGATCTACAGCTCAGTTAATAGAGTTAACTAGAGACAGGTCTAGTACAAACATTATTAGAAATTTTATCACAGAAAAGGAATTTAAATTATTGTGCTAAATGAGTAACGGTGACACGCGGACCTAACAGGCACTTTCATTCTTATGTTGATTCTGTCAAAAAGAGACATAAAACTACCAGTTGAAAAAGTTAATGATTTTATAGTGAAATAGTGACAATTCTTGAGTATTGAATGCTCCACTGCTTCCTGAGAAATGGCCAATGTTACTGAAATAATAATTAACTCTTGTCAACCAAACTAAGAGCTTTAATCAAATCAAAATTCGTGTACATCACATAACAGAATAGGCCTACTGAAATAAGGCTAATAACATGTAAACTGTTTATTATTATAGCTTGTCTCCATAGAGACCGATTGGTCATGTGATATTTATCATATCAGTTACCAGATATTATCTGGTAATATTCTATTTATTATGATGAAAACCATTAGTATGCAATGCAAAGATAATCCATAACTGCAACATTGATATTAATCAGAGTTGTAAGAGATTTTTATTATGTAAGAAATGCTATGTATTTTTTACTAATAAATAATTATTCATTAATTCATCTATATATTACAGTAAATTACTTTTCCTACAGTTATCCAACAAAGCGGCTATTTATTGTTATACTCATTCTTTTACTTTGTCGCACTCCAGCTGACTTTGAGCACTCATTTTACTTTGTGGCACTCCAGATCTGCCAACTGTAGGAAAATTTAATTTGTAACTTGTGCTGAAAGTATCGAGAAACTATTCCGCACACGCCTTCAGCTCATGCGTTGTACATTTCTCTTATGCAGCAAAAGGCTACTTTGCGCACTAGTGACACAAATAACTGTTACGCTTGCTTATGTCGAAGCTTTAATTTACGCTCGTCAGTGTTGCCAACCTTTCACTCTATGATTATCATACCTAATGTACAAAATTATCATATTAATGAATATTTCACAATTATTTACCTGTGTTTTAATAACAATAATTAAGTTATCTTTTAATTATTTTAGAAATATTTTTTAGAATGATAATTCTTTGAAATCATTATACAAAATTTTAATTATCATACGGCTGGCAACACTGAAGCTTGCCAGCTGATTACTGCCAGGTATGTTTTTCATAACATCAATGATGGAGAATTGTACCACAGACAATAGAACTATAATCTGTGGTAATATATAATAATATAGATGTATAATATAGTCTGTAATCTGTGATTGTACGGAAATAATTTGATGCAATTATTTATGCAAAATGGAAATCCAAAACTACAGTTGTAGGAAAAATGGTCCATGTATTTAGAGTGAAAAGCTTCTTTATCACTCTCGCGGTAAAATCGCTATTTACACTCTTAACTCTCTATTGAGTATTATGAAGTAACAATGATGTGAACCAGTAAAATTTTACTTGAATCAAATTGATCTGGCATCAGTGCTTTTCAAGTTATGATTTGAATATTGTTTGGTTATTATCAGTTAAATTATTACACCCATCTAACCTAACCTTACAAACATTCATTGATTTCAAGCAATGATATTTTCTTGAACAATTATTATTGCTTACTGAAACTCGTTTTGTGTTATTGCAGGTCTCCTGAGTGCAGGAGCTATGGGTCTTTGGCATGGGGTGGAGTACTATGAAAAGGAACGTGTGGTTGGAGAGGAATTCTATCAGCAATGGGACAATGTAAGTATTATTCTTTCCACGTTTGGGTAACTTGGTTTACCGTATAGACATTCTAATTTATTTCTTCCATTAAACTTCCTAGAAAAAGTTATTTAATATGAATTTGATGTATTTCTCTGGACTTATTCTTAGAATACTATAAAGTTGATGATTAATAGCTAATTTCATGGTGCTAGTTCACCATGACAGGCATTAGATTCAATGAACTTCAAATTATGTCAATTCTATACAATTGAATGATGAGCATCTAGTATGAAACACCTTGTATATCGTACAAGAATTGAATTGATTCACATTTATCAATGTAATTCATATTTGATTGTTATGTGTCCAGTGTTATGAATGTTAATCAATCTTACTTAAATCCTACAAAATCTATACACTCTCTTCTATTCAACTATACAGTTTTCCCCCGTTTCAAATAAATGTATTTTTCCTTTCATCAGTCAAATACCAATTATTTAATTCTTCTGTTTAGACATAATCTCGTATTTTTTCTGATCCACCTTTCCTTTTTTATTTTCATTTATCATTTCGATATTCACTCTCATTGCCTTATTGAACCGTTCAGCGTTCTCTTTCATTATAAAATTCATCTTCCACTATTTCTTCTTCACCTTTCTTTCACTTCATTTTCATATAAATTGGTTTTTCCTCTACTCTGTGTCATTCACAATTCCTTCACCTCCTTGTCATTCTTTATCCGCTATTACTCCAACTCTACTTTTCCTACCAGTAAATTGCAATTATTTTAATAATTTCTCTCGTTCCATGCTCTCCTTTCAGTTATATACCCGCTCTGTCGTGAAGCTATTTGAGTTTCCAAAATGCCTTAATTTAAGCCCTCAATTTTTCCAAATCTTCAATGCCCTCATTGAATTACTGGGATCAATTCCCGTGCATTTTGGCCCATATTCCATTAGTTTCAAATTTGTTTGCAATATTAATTGCCCATATTTATGAACCGAATCCAAAGATTCTTATCTCTAAAGAGACTTGAAGATCCCTTTCGTAGATGCTTTGCAAATCTCCCTTGAATTAAGTTACTCTTACTACCTTACTACTCTGTATGTTCATTAAATACGGAGCCAAGTTTCGAAAGTTATCAGGTTTTATTTCTCTTTAATCTTTTAAGACAAAATCCCTTTGAATCCTCTTTCTTTAAAGAGGGTAAATTAATGCCAATCTTTTAGACAATTTGGCATATTCAAAATTTATGAAGAGAGTAGTTTTGGACAATGTCTGATGCATCTTCTCTTCATTGTGTCTATGAATGAATAAATGAATGTCCAATTACATATTTTAATACTCCAGATTCAGTGTACATCACTTATTTATTCACAAAACTCGTACATGATTGTGCAAATGCTAATGTACCATTGTGTCAATTCTGATCATATGAACTCGATATCTTTCAATGTTGGTATTGTTTAACGATTAGTAACTGACTGTGCACCTAGGTATTACGTTCGGAGACCAGATCGTATCATGACTGGTCGTACATTATGGCGTGGACTAGCATCGCATTCTCGTTTGTCTCCTCAGTGCTTTTCTTCTGCGCTGCGTATTGCTTGCGTTCGGAGCGTTACGAGGAGTCGACAAAAAATATTCAATACATTATGCCAGGTATAAGTTTTGTGCCAGACAAGCGCATACTACGTTTGCGCCTTGTACTGCTTGAGAGTTTCGGCACAGTGGATTTGTAGATAAATTGGATTCTAATGGATGGCATGTCTTTTCACTTACATACAAAAAATACTCAATTTCCTCAACTGCTAATGTTGCATTGCTTTTTTCAGAGTAAAATCTTTACTTTATCAAGCATGAATTCTTATGATACCAGCTTGACAAACATGGATGAATGGCTAAAAATCTTTCATAAACTGTCATTTGCTGAAATAGCTGTATGTGAAAACTATCAAAAATCTCCTTCCTCATATTTTTATTAATTCCAAAATTTAAGATTTAAAATTAACTTTTATTTCAAATCTTTTACATTTTTAAATAGAGAATATTGATTAAAAGAAATAATCGTATTAATCGTAAAAAATACAAGATGAAATTTTATGAGAAAAAGAAACTATTCATCCCATTCTTGATAATTGTTGAGTTATAATGCTGTTTTAAAGCAATCTATAGGCCTACTCTTGCTTGTAGAAACGTGCTAGACTTGCACAAGACTACACACGTGTAGCTAGAGTTCATAGCCTACTAATCATGAGTGTTCTCGCGTTCAATATCTCCGTTTTTGTAAGGCGTGTTTAATGCATTCCCATTCTTAAAATTATTTATTAAAATTTAAAAATAGTTCTAATTGTCTTTTCATCCGCTCATTTCCCCATGCACAAGTATTGGACTCATGTGGGCCCAAAAGAAAACAAATTGAAATTTTTGTAAAGAAGAATGAATAATTTATTGAAATATTACAAAAAATGTACAAATGCTTATCTTATTACAAAATGTCACTGATTCACAACAACCCAATGCAAATTTGGAGTCTATTAATATTTCGAATGGTCAAACAATGTTATTTGGTAAATAATAAATATATATAGCGTATTTCTTATTACACTGAATAGTATTTTCTTATAAATGCAAATAATTCTAATAAGAAGATGTAAGTGATTAGATAGTCTCCATTTTGGATCTATTACAATACATTTTAGAGTACGTAGTCTAGTTCAATTACATTATCAGCTAATCTAACTCCAGCCATACCTGAAATTAACATCCTTTTACCCTCTAATGCATAGTAACAATGGCGCTAGTTTCTTTTAGTGATTAATTGATGATCTTTCTTCCTATGACTGTCCTTTGACAACCTTTTTCCTTCTTCACACGCCAGGTGCTAAGAGATGGCTCGTACACTTACTACGACTGGTCGTTCTTTCTCGCTTGGACCGGTGTCGGGGTTTCGCTAGTGTCGGCCATCTTGTTTTCTGGAGCTGCGATTTGTCTGCGGGGTGAGAGAGAGCGTGAAGAAGCAATCAACATGCAGTATTTGATGCCGGGTAAGGCGTCCCCCTCAAAACAATGTCTATAGCTCACTGCACTCACAATGAACATCACTTTCATTTTATCTCAGAGTGATTGCACAGTGGAGCATCGATGATGATCATTTGCAAAATAAAACACGTGCTGTTGAATGGTTTGTAACAGATTGGAGTAACGTGAATATCACCACTCCACAGTATGTTTTTGATTTTGCGATGATGCCTCAAGCACCCTTAAGCCTTAATTACACCCACCGAACCATTAACCAAGCGAGTTGTCAAAGCCGGTTCTATAAGGTCATTTTATTCGCGATATACAGCTGTATGCCGTAAAAATGCTTTTTTTTGTAGATTAAATCTTGAAGACTAGTTAAGGAGTATAAGACAAGTCAGATTAACAATAAATTATACTCTTATACACTAGTTACCATAATTACTATTTCAATTTGTTGGGGTGAGGCTTAATTTGATCTGAAAGGAGCTCTTGTACACTATAGAAAGCTTTATCAACTAAATATTTTTTCAATTGTTTTTCAAATATTCCTATATTTTCAAGACTCTTCAAAAACTGCGGTTGCTTGTTGTAGAGTTTCCTACCAATATAACTAAGTTTTTGTTTGCATAAGCTACTATTGTGACTCACCAAGTGATAATCTCCTCGGCTTCTTATATTATAATCGTGTACGTCAAGATTTTGGTTAATATCATTCGTTTTCACATATAAAGAAGCTTCATACACGTATAAGCTGGGTACAGTTGGGAGACCAAGTGTCTTGAACAACGGCCTACATGAATCTAATCTATTTACTCTTTCCATACACCTAACCGCTTTCTTTTGGATCTTAAACACACTATCAAGGTTTTTTTTATAAATTACCCCATATTGCGATAGCATACCTAATATTTGACAGTAAGAGCCCATGGTAAGCTGTAAAAAGTAACTTTTTGTCATTCAATCTAGCGAGCTGTCGCAGGACAAATACCCCAGATGAAATTTTACTGCATATTTTCTCAATGTATGGAGCCCAGGTCAATCGTCTATCCAACAAAACTCCTAGAAATGCAATGTTTTCTTCAATGTGTACAATAATCTCCTTTGAGAACTGGCCATTAGAATAATTAACCCCCGCTTGTTCACTGTTTTGGCGCGTGTAATTGAGCCTTTAACGCTGTCCTTGTACAGTGGACCATCCAGTAATAATTACTGATGAGCAATTTCCAACATTGCAAAATCAAACTCATGCTGTGGGATGGTGTATGAGAGATTAGAGCAACGTGAATTCAGCATGAATACCATCATCCCACAGTATATATTTGATTTTAAGATGGTAATTATCATCGACTATTAGATGCTTTACTGTCCAAGCACTCTAGGATTATACAGGTATATCTTGAAAATAGTGTATTGCTAGTTGCACATGAACCATCAGTATATAACTATAATTTGTGAATTTTGTAACCGGAGTAACCCGTAAGTAAGCATGGAGTTAGAGAGCTAATGAACAATGCTTGTGGATCACGTGTTAGAGATCGAAAATACAATGCCTATGTTGTTGATTTATCGACTCTCGAGTGGATGTCGTTTCGTAAATCATCTGCTCACAGATGACACCCAATTTCTTGTAATTATTGGATAAATCAATATCTTGAGAGAACTTCTTGGAAATGTACAGTACCTAGATAGATTTCTGTTATTTTCAAAAAATTCGAAGAAAATGTGGATAGTTGAACAAGGAAAAGTTCAAAAGAGATGTGACAGAGTAGGAATTACTTGATAAATCTATAAAAATGGATAAGTTGAACAGATCCAAGAAGATATTTATAAAAAGGGGAAAAAATAAGTTTGTTAGGGGAAAGGTCTTTTTTTGACAAAGAGAAAAAGAGGTTCCTGTTTCCTGAAATTCTGACATTAGTCAAGTGAAATTGGTGAAATCGCTTGGGTACTTTCAATGCTTGAAAATATTTCTTCTCTATTTCTTTAACCTGTTGCACGTAGTTTGATAAACTAATAAGTTGCATGTCAACAAACATTCATGTTAATGGAGAGTTGATAAGGAAATGTTACTCTTATTTTACCATGGAATATATCTATATCAATTAAGAACTAACTCAATCTAAAAATAAGTGATACTCATTTTTATTCAACTAATTCACTTTTCAAGCATTTACTCAAAGCAGCAAGCTAGTACATATAGTACTTAATGTCATGTCAGTGTCCCCAGGAAAAGTCTATGATTGAAGATTTTTATCAAGAGACTACATTTTCCCACATGAATCAGCCTACTCGTAATTGGCTTTATTTTTACAAAAATGATCAAACAAATAATGGACAGAATTAATATTTAAATTTTGAAGTTTCTATTTGCCTGTTTCTTTATGAAATGTTCCAATTCCTAGAATTCGCATGAGATTTCTAATTATCTTCCAGCTTGTCTTTCAACAATGTTTTTTCATTTGTTCAAACAAATTTTGCACTTTTAAAATGAGTACCGTGCATGATATTTATTCATTTCATTCTATTTTATTTTATTAAGAAATATTGGTAAGAGTTGAAAAATTGATACAAAGAAATAAACTTTCAATTACTATTAATGCAGGGTAGATTTATTTACTGGCTTCAACTACAGAGTATCTCATGAATGAGATTTCGCTATAAACGTTGAAAAAATGTCTGTGGCTTGACGTTCTAGGGACCAAAACCTACTAGATGGTTCAATACATTCCATTATTATTTACTTAATATGTTACATTGAACAAATGGAATAGCCTAAATTTTTAAAAAACAACTTTTTGACTGCATTCTGTTTTAAACATATCAGCAATTATAATTCAAAATACAAAAATTCAATAATAGGTACTGCAATTTTAAGGAAATAACAGAATTCATAACCGAAGTGATCAAATACTTTTCATGTGCTGCATTGCAATCAACATTGTTATTGAATTCATCAATTTATTTTGCACTATTATAATATTAATAAGTGTACACTTATTATTTATCTATTATCATAACAATGAAGCTAGTTCACTGAGAAAAGTTGAGGTTCACTGAAAATTTCACACGAACAAAAAATTTATTTCATTTTTTTGTGATATTTACTGTTACTATTTAGTCTTAAGGCTAATGAGCAACTTTTTTCTAGCCTACATGACTAAATCAACTTAAAACATAGAAATCCTCCTTAGGGTCTCTAAGCTACATCTAATTATATATAAGTGAACTTATGTTTTCACTACTTAGCTGGGCTTCACTCAATCACTGCTCTGCTTAAATCAGTTAAAACTATTAATTTTAAAGCTCGTTCGAAACGGAACATTAAAAAACGCTTAAAAAGATTTTATTGTGATTTTTCTTTCATAAAGTTATCAAAACTTGAATTTTTAGCAAGCATTTTTTCCAAACCATCCTGAATTTTTGGCTAGAAAGTCAAAGTATTTTTTTGAAATATTATAACTAGAAAGTCACTCGACACTATTACAATGGCCCGTTTGAATTCATTCGTAGAATCTGACAAGTTCATTGTCTGATAACAATTTTATAAATATTCTATAAGAGAATTTAGGCACAACTAACAATAACTCCAATGCTAAACTAAACACCCTATGCATCTGCCTGAAAACAAATTTCTATAGAGCAGGCAGACGCATAGTGTTCAAGGTTGGGAAAAACTGTGCTATAGAGTGATCAGTTTAGCATTAGCTTTATCGTTAACGTGTTTTCGCCCACACTTCCTATTGTAGTTCTTGTTATTTTACATCATATCAGGATCACCTTGCCAATTATATACATCTTTTAATTATTCTATTTTAAATAGCTGTATTTCTGCTTATGTAATAAGAAATTCCATGCTCTGTTCTAATACCATTTTTATTTTAATTTATTGACAGTTTATCCGCAAAAACAGCAGTACGCCTACCCGGGCTATCCAGCACCAGCAGCGTATCCAGGACCTTACTATCATGGCTCGCAGTATGGACCTTATAACTATTGATAGATGAGAAATAAAAATTTGGAAAATTTACATCGACAAAGCATATGGAAAACAAGTTGCCAAAACTAATATCGGTAGGAAAGAAAACTACTGGATTTCTGATTCAACAACGACGTTTTTAATAGTTGAAGCACAATTTAATAATTTATGAATTTTTACAAGTTTCCCATATTTATTCTGTACTGTACGTACATTCCACTGGTTGGGAGTTGATCTTTCGTGTTTTTAGAAACCATTAGAAACTAAAATTAAAAGCGCTATTATTATAAATAGGCTATTTATTAATATTTGTTAATCTAAACGGCCGTCACACCGATTTCATTTGATAAATAATCATATTTCGAATATTATATTCAACTTAGTCCATTACAATATTTGTATTAAGTGTCAAACGGTTCGCTTTATAACGTTCGCCAATTCATTGATAAAATTTGGATACAAAACCTTTCACATTGAAAATTATACTTTCATATTATTATTGCCCAATATTGAGTCATGCCACGTTATTGACACATATACGTAAATTGTGTGCTCACATGCAGTGTGATAGTGTGGAATACTAATTATCAGTGTTTACCATTTTTAGCTTGTTAAAAAACTAAATACGTCCAGTATAACCAGTGGAATACCAATGAAATTGTTTCAAGTTTGTTCAGTGTAATGCTTACCACCACGAACGTCTTCCATGAATTTTATAGCTTATTTTAATTCTAGTAATTCATTGGAATTGAATAATTGAGCAGCTGTGTAATCAATTTAGGAATTCTTGATATGCAAAACTGCTTATACATATTTTTTCTAATGGCATCATTATCAGACACCTTTGGTTAATAGAAATAGAATCATTATTGTACGTTGTGCTATAAATGGAAAATGCTATTTTATGAACTCAACATTTTTATCTAAACTCAAACCATGGACATTTTCCATTATCGATTTTAATTTTTGTTGTTTAAAAATAACAACATTGTGCACATCAATGTTGCTTTGGCATTTATTAAAGACATTAAAATTGCTTCCATGATAATATTATTAATTATCAGGATTTTTGTAACTTGATTTTTACTTGAAGTTTCCAGTATTGATTAGAACTCAACTGTGGCCAGAAATATTAATAGTCTCAGAAGAGTAATTTTATAGATTGTAAATCTTTTTTGTCTTAAATGAATCAAATCATTCAATATTTAGTACATTAGTTGATGAGTCTCTTCCATCGTAATTATGTACAGAATCTGAATTTAGTTGCTCAGATACTTTTATAAGATAACATTATTTTTATATTCTTAATTTGGTTTACTTGAAGTGTCTTGTACAGTCTTGGGAGTAGTAGTTTAGTTGTTTCATCCTATTTGTAAGATGCAGATGCAGATGTAAGATTTATGATGCAGTCTTCCAAAAAATGATATACTTTTTAGTGTTCAGTTGCAATAAAACATTAAAAATAAACACTGTTGAACTAATTAAAGACTTCTTGAATTTGAAACTATAACAAAATGACAATAATTTATACTTTTTTTAGATGAGGAAGGTCTAATATTATGAATATTCCTAGATTATTTTATGTCATTCATAGTTGATATTGAAATGTACAGTATCTTTTTCCCGCTAGATATCGCAGTTGATAATGCAATTAATTGTGCGTGTGGATCTGAAATTAATTGTAGGTGTTGAATGAGTTCTAAATATTTTTTAAATGTATTTATAGTAATCAATAAACGAAATGAGAGAGAGTGTGTGTGTGTGTGAGAGAGTGGTTGTTAGTTTTAAATTAGAGTAAGCAAATCGTGTATCATTCCCCTGAATAATTACAGATATTAGGTATATATTTTTTCATTCGATTTAATTGTGAGTTTGATGGTATGGATGCAGATTCAAAGGTACAAATGTGAATAATATTATTGTCTTGTTTCTTCATATCTGGAACAAAAGAAAATATAATATTATAGTCTAGAAACTATGCATATCAGATCAGAAATTAAAACATTAAAAACGACATAAAATGAGATGATATATACTGATTCAGGACAGCTAATATATTGTACATTTATTTATGGTGCTCTTATATTTAGAATTCTGATATAATCGCCTATAAATTTATGTACATTAATCGAATGAGTTAATTTAAATGCCTCGAATGTATAAAACTTTTAGAAATATTATAGTTTGTGAATTATATTTTATATTTGAAAAAAATTTATAAAATCATTGAAAATAGGTATTGTTTTTATTGTATCCTTACATCCACACCTTAGTCTAATCACATCTCTGTTTCAGAAATGCCAAACTTATACAGATTATTGTTATTGAGACATGAATTTCATTTGTGGAATTACAATTGACTACCGTATTCTATTATTATTATTATTTAATGAATCAACATTCTTCCTCGAATTCTTAACACCTAGACCTAGATCTTCAAATTTATAGATGGAATTTCAAGAAGAAAGGAAATTTCAATTATACCCAGACAGGCCCGTAGCAAGGTTTCTGGTGGTAGCAGGGGGGCCAAGGGTTGGAGTCAATTTATGACTTATATTGCAAGTTTATTTGGGGCTCCGGGGCAGGAAGTGAATTCGGGCCTCCCTTATTAACTTGTTCTGCAATGGGGGTCCACGGGGACCTGCTAGGGGTCCATGATATGTTAATGGGGGTCCACAATAGCGAACGTCTTTGGATCGGGGCATGGTATATAGTACCTATGTACAATCTAAAATCAAAACTGGCACTGTATTTCTATTCAAATTATTACTTTTCTTCACTTGTACTGGAGATACTGAAGGGATGCATTTCACTTCTAAAGAGAAGCTTTATCAGCCTAGAATTGAAATGCATCCCTCAAATATCACCAGTATACGTGAGTAAAAATCATAATTGAAATAGCAATACAGTGCCAGTTTTGATATTAGATTGTTCATCAAGTATTTCGTCATAGAAAGCATCACAGAGTACGTTAACTAAGTACTTGTTTAATATTGTTATACGTACATGCAAGCAAGCATTATATCTATTTAAAATAATAACGCTTTCTATGAAAACAATTTTAAATCTCAGTGAATTCGCACTTAGTTTTCTCATATTTGAAAATTATAGGCCTTCACTGGTAGGTCACTAAACACCTCAGGTTTACCAGATTATACTTTTCCATTTACCTGTATTATTATGAGCAAAACAAGCCCATATATCCTTCAATTATCTTCTATTATATTTTAAAACTTAACATTATTTACTGGTAGGTCACTGAACAAGTCAGCTATTGTACCAAATATTTCAAGCTATTTTTAGCAATATTGTTACAAGCAAAAGTAGCCTCATATATTTTAAAGTTTTAACAAAAGGAGCCTCGTATTTATATTTGAATGATATTTTATCATATTTAAAAAAAAAAACGATTGGTAGGTCACTCAACAACTTAGGTAGGTACCGAATTATTCAAGTTATTTCAGATATATTATTATAATAAAATATATTTTAAAACAAAAAAAGAAACCGACTTCAGTGTAATGATAAAATACTCACGTAGGCTACTAAAAAGTTTAAAATAAAGTATTTACTTTGAACTGAGAAAATTTTTAATTTCATACAAGTAATCTTTTGAAGTCGGCGCCAAATATTTTATGAAGTTGATAAGAAATTCTATCTAATATCAAAACTAACACTGTATTTTTTTGGAGGATGAAGCCCACATACGTCTGAGACCTTTGCGTGGGTAATGAATTGGATGATGGAGATTGATGAGTTGGACCTACAGTTTTAGGTGGGTTTCGAACCAACAGGAAGTGATTGATCAGAAATTCTATCTAATATCAAAACTAACACTGTATTTCAATTAAATACGTGATTTACACTCACTTTTACTGAAATACAGTAATTGATAAGAAATTCTATCTAATATCAAAACTAACACTGTATTTCAATTAAATATGTGATTTACACTCACTTTTACTGAAATACAGTGTCAGTTTTGATATTAGATTGTTCAACTATTTCGTCATGGAAAATATCACAGAGTAATTCTGTTATATTTTAGAAGTTTATGGGAAATTTGGCGCCGACTTCAAAAGATTACTTGTATGAAATTTAAAATTTTCTCAGTTTAAAGTAAATACTTTATTTTAAACTTTTTAGTACGTGAGTATTTCATCATTTCACTGAAGTCGGTTACTTTTTTTGTTTTAAATAAGTTTTATTTTAAGCTTTTTAGTTGAATTTTCAAACTTTGAAAACATGAGAAATTTCTTAAAGCCTACATTATGAAATATTTATCGAATTAGGAAGCCAATAATTAATTTATAACATCGAAAGTTAAGTAACTAAAAGTCCACTTATAAGAAAAGATAAACTAAGGAAAATTCTACAACGTTTTATTTAATGTGGAATATTGTATTTAGGAAAATTATAATAGCGAAAGGCTTCTTAAAAGTGAAATGGCTTTTGATTCATTTTGATGTGATCCCTTTCAGAATATACCTACACTGAAATAGTAGGCCTATATTACGTTAAAACCCATAGAACACAGTTGTAAACAATAACGTTACATTATGGTCACAAGGTAACAGAAAACAAAATGGTTACCAATATGGTAACAGAAACGTTGCATAAACGTTACAACAAACCATATACTTACCCCTCAAAAATTGTCACAAGATTTGGTTACAATAATGTTACAAAAACGTTTCAGGTAACTGTTTGGGACAAAAAAATAGGAAATAATAGTACTGGTAACAATCTATGGTTACAAAAACGTTACTCTAACGTTTTCAATGTTGAAAAAGTTTTTTTTTTTTTAATGAATTCCACCTCAGCCATGTGGTTAGCAATATAATTTTTTTTTTTAAATGAATTCCACCTCAGCCATGTGGTTAGCAATATATGTTACAATAACGTTACATTATGGTCACAAGGTAACAGAAAACAAAATGGTTACCAATATGGAAACAGAAACGTTACATAAACGTTTCAAAAAAACCATACTTATCCCTCAAAAATTGTCACAAGATTTGGTCACAATAACGTTACAAAAAAGTTTCAGGTAACCATTCGGGACAAAAAAAAAATAGGAAATAATAGTAACAATCTATGGTTACAAAAACGTTACTCTAACGTTACCAGTGTTGAAAACGTTTTTTTTTTGTGGAATGATGGTTAGCAATATGATGGTAATTCAAACGTTGCATTAACGTTACAATAAACCATATAGTGAACCCTCATGATTGAAAAAAAATGTTACCAAAATTATGGTCACAATAACGTTACAAAAACGTTTCAAGCAACCATTCGGAACAACATTTCATTTAATCAAAAATATCATTAAAGATCACAAAAATCTATCAAAAGTTCCCCATCCAAATTTCGGCCAAAAGCTAATTAGTGGACAAAAATAATGAGACAAATTTTAAAGTAATAAAACTAACATTAAATTTAAAAATCCAACTAATCCATGTTCTAGCCCTATAACTTACAAAATTTACCTTATCCTGAAAAATGGTTGAGATATTTCCATAAATAGCTAAGATATTCAAAAATAGAGATTAGAATCTGATTTCATAAGTGAAGTATATGAGAATGCCTGTATTTCTACTGCACTGAAAAGATGAACTGCTCTGAAAAATTGTGATTTGTAAATATCATGATATTTTTAATGATATCCTTGAAGGAAACATTTGATTCTATCCTACTCGAGTATTTTTCATCGATAAATCTGATAGAATAGTCAGAATTTCAATATTTTACTTTTTAAACTGGGAAAAAATGGTTACTCATATAAAGCTAAAATACTATTTAAAAACGCCGCCCCCGCAATCTCCAACAGATTTCGAGCACTCGTCCAATCACAGGCGGTTAATGACACGTGATCGCATCTGTAACGGCTGAAACCGGGAAACTGAGTTTCCATTACATTATTTTAGTTTACGTGTTAGTAATAGTAAATACATTTTTGTTCTAAAGATTATCATGTTTCTCACTACACATTAATCCAACAAGGTAAGCTGAGTTCATATCACATAAATATAAGTTATTTTGTAAACACGCCCATATGTTAATTGCAATTTTTCTTTCATTTGGATTTGGAGTAGTAAAATACTCCAAGAGTAGTAATTTGGAGTAGTAATGTTGAACGAATTCAATATTCATGGCCTATAATAAAACCATTGAATAATATAATAACATCATATAAGTTGAGTCCTAAGCTTTCCGTGTGATCTAATCTGTTATTTATTTATTGAAATAGTATATATTATATGTAACATTGAAGTCATTTTCACTAAACACGGTTGAAATCGAAATTTAACCAAATTTGGCAATGACGCTTTTTGCTGTGGGCTCAACTCATATGATACTTATATATTATTACAAAAACCCAATCAAGCAGAGATACAATTGTCAATAAATTGTGCACGACTGCACTTTATCCACAAATTTTCAACTGAAAGTTACATATTTTAGGTTATGTCCAGGTCAACTATAAATTTCACTGAAGTACAATTTAATTATCAATTCTTCCCAATGCAAGAATAAATTACCAGGTAAAAGTGCCGAATAGGGCCTATGAATTTCTCAACTTTTTATGATCGTATTTTTCAAGCTGATCATGGATATCACAATAATTTTGTGTGGAAACGCCTAGAAATCGAGATTGAAGTGATTTATTGGGGTTATGTGTAATTCAAATCATAATTACATCGTATAAACATATAGAAATAGGTTGAAACATACAATACGGTTTTAAAATCGAAGATCACTTCATTTCTAAACTTTTCTGACAAAGGCAAGAAAATCTAACCTACCCGGTTACAGAATTCAAAAATTGTTAATAGCAGGTTCATGCGTAACCTGAGCAATACCGTTAGGCTATATTGAAATGATAGAAGTAGAAAAATGGGCTTCAGTTCCTTTTGTAGTCCAGTGAAACAATTGACTTAGGGAATCGGTAGGTTTGGGTTTGGTACAGATCGACCAACTATCAATTCTCTCAGTCGTTTATTCCACTGGACTGGTATGCAGATCAAGATTTTTACACATTTCTAGGCGTTTTCACGCAAAGTGATTGTTCTACTTGTGATCAGAATCAAAAATACTTTGAAGTAAGAACATAAAAAGATGAAAAATGTGTAGGCCCTTATTTGGCACTATTAGCATTTATTAATTTAGAATTTAACTTTGAAAACGAAACTCAATAGTCCAATGACACAGTGGGAATAGTTTTGAATTTTGGTTTGAGATTTTAGTGCCAAAAATATAGAAGTCAAATAATTTCAATTACATGTTCAATGTACTGGAGTTCATACCCTGTTTAAAAAAAATGGTATCAAACCTAAATGGCTATCTCCACCCTGGACAATTTTTCAGTAAAGCTAAAATCTGTTTTATATTGCTGGAGCCACATCAAGATTGTAGTAAGAAAAGTTTTAAAAAATCTCGAAATATTTAGCAATACTCAGTTTTGCTTCTCTTTTCATTCTTAAAAAGGAATAATTTAAAATTCGGATATATCAATGGGTAATACTATATTTGTCAAGTTATCGCAGCCTACTGAATCCATAGTTTTTTTGATGACATAAAAACCCATTTGTCTAAGAAAACCCAAAATATCAACGAATACTTTCCTGTATAACAGCTGTTGATAACTTGAAGCAGATACTTATTTTTTATAAGGTAACTTGATAATCCAAATTAATCAACAGAAGATTTTGTTGTTTAGTGAGTGGATAAAATTTTTCTTGCATGATTCCTGCTTTTAATTTATATTTGTCAAGTTTAATAAACACCTTTTTGGGAAAATGAAGATTTGAAAGTTGAATAAATTTCATAATATTGAGAAGATTCATATGAATTGACTATGGTTATTCAATTACAATGAGATTTAAAGACTGCAGCTAAGCCTGTGTGGATCATAGAACAGTTACCATTATGTTTTCTGTTTAGTGCTGAATTCTTACAGGCTACAAAACTTTCAATTTTAATATCAAAGTTTTGGCTCTCAGAACTTTTCTCAACTGTGTTCAAAAAGCACTCCTATTAAATTTAATACATATAATATACTGGCCTTCTGTCTATGTAAAATAGGCCCTGAACCCTCCCCTCATAAATAATGAATTGATGCAACCAGATTTCTGATTTCAGTTCATGTGCAGTGTCTGTGCCATATAGTCAGCGTTATCTATAATTTAACATAGATATAATATTGTGTAGTGATACAAGATTATTATTGTCATTTTTTACTTTTTAGAATGTTGGAATGCAGATGAGTGACGCTACAGAGGTAAGCCAGCACATGAAAAACTGGCTGAAATTTTCAAACAACGGCTTGAAAGGCAAAATAAGTTGACTAAAAAAATAAATACTTTAATAAACTGCAATAAAAATAAATACTGTAATTGTACTGTAAAAATTCTGTATAAATATACTAAATAATTTTATTTTTCAGTATTTTGATTTAATAATTGCAGCTTTCTTACAGCGAAAGTATGCCCCTCTAAGTAACATTGTTGCATGACATTTATAATGCAGCTCAGGAAAAATAATATTTTCAAATAATTCCTTGATTTGTTCATTCCAACATTTATCTGGAATATCCATCTTCACGATGTAAATAGATATTCATGATGTTTTCCATACCGAAATACTTGAACAAGTATTTCAAGTTCTCAAAGAACTGGCACTGTATCTCAATTAAGTAATAAACTATTACTCATATTGTCTGGAGTGCACTTTTGTCCCTTTGTCAACTGACGAAGCGTCTTTTAAAGGACGAAAGTGCAGTCATCCTGACAACGCGAGTAAAACTTATTACTTAATTCAGATACAGTTCCAGTTTTATGGAAACATTCTAAATAGTGATTTTGCATATAGTACAATACTTTTACAGACCATTAATGGACTGTAGGCTTTACAGACTAATGGTTAATGACCATATGTAACATGAGCAGAATAAGCTCCGTGTGTTTGAGCAGAGAGCCCATTAGTGGTCAATTGAAATATGGTACAATATGCAAAAACTCAAATGTTACGTTTTTGGAATTTTAATTAAACATTATGTTAATGATTGAGAATGTTACAATAATGTTATTTTTTAACAATTTTGTAACATCACTATACTGTATTTCTGCAGTGTTAGGCTACTATATAAACCTTATTAAGTAACAAAACTGTTCAGGATTTGATGTAGTTCCATAGCACTTTTTCAGTTGATATTTAAACACAAATAATTATTGAAAATAAACTTCCCTAGTGTATTAAACACACTTATTAGTGGGATGGCCATTTCGCATTGTTGGAATGCTTCCTGAGACGTGGCTGGAGGCCTACTCTCATGGTTAGGCTTCCAGCCTCTGAGGAAGGATTTCAACAATGCGAAATGGCCTTCACACAAGTAAGTGTTGAATTCATTAGTGAAATTTATTTTAAATAATTATTTATGTAATGTTACAAAATCGTTTCAAGCGTTAGATTTATGTTATTATGTAATGTTACATTTACATTACTATGTAACGTTACCATACCCGATTATTAGACCGTTTAACAACGTTAATGTTACATAAATATGTAACGTTATGAAAACGTTTCTCTATAACATTGCAATTACGTTTCTATGTAGTAACATTTACGTTACTATGCAACGTAACATTTACGTTACTTTGCAACGTAACATTTACGTTTTTATGTAACGTTACATGTACGTTTCAATGTAACGTTACTTTTACGTTACTATGTAACGTTACCTTACCCGATTATTAGACCGTTTAACAACGTTAATGTTACGTAAATATTACTGTAATGTTTTTGTGCTGTATGGGAAGAGTGGAAAATATTGTGCTTACTGAAAATATGATAACTAAACGCAGGAGATGAAGTTGAGTGCGGTATATCATACGAGTATGGTAAACATCTTCCCGGATGAGTTATGTACGATATTTTTTGTGATATTAGTCATATATATTTTTTTAATATAAAAAACATAAACTTTGAGCTAGTACAAAAGGATCATTAAACATAACCTCAAAAAAGCCTATTGTACGCACATGTACGATAATGGCGAATAAATAATTATTCTTAATATATTAAAAACTAAAAATACTTCTGAGATCAGCTGTTTTTCCAAATTCTCCAACTTATGATTGAAACTAAATAACCTTATTCCTATTCCTATGACTAAATAACATCAACTAAATTATTTACAATTTTCATATGGACAGAAATATTATATTCTTCTTATTCTCGATTCAAATTAAGTTCACGTGATTGGTCAAAACGGGACATTACAGGCTTGTTTCACACTAAACCAGCTTGTCGTTTACCCGGCATAATTACATTGCATCATATGATTTCGAAAACCGTCTAGATGTAAAGCGCTCCATATGATACAATGATTTGCCTGGTAAACGACACCGGTTATCCGATTGGCGTTTATGTGTGGAACTATCCTATTCAAACTTGATTGAAATGAAGACATCGAAGAATGCTCCTTTTTGTTTAATATTGGGCTAAGTATTAGGCCGATCCTTGCGAAACTTGGATGGGACCACCGCTGAGCGATGCTCTTTCATTTAAAAAAAAATTCATCGAAATTGGTTCGATATTGTTCAAATGATTGATGTACAAACATAAAAAAAACAGGTCGAATATAGTAACCTTGTTGTTTTTGGAAATCGGTTAAAAAAAAGGCCAATGTCTTAAAATTCCTGGATTTCTTGTTCCATGACGAACTGCGTTGTTAATATTAACTTGTTATGTGAATTTAACGACTTGCAGTCAAATATTCATTGAGAATATGAGAATAAGTAAAATTTACTTACTCTGTAGGCCGAGCGCTTTCGAATCTTTGAGATCCGTTTTCAGACGCGTGTTCCTAGATCGTCGATGTCATTTTTTTGGTGAGAATAATTGTGGTTTTTGTAAAATGTGATCAAAAAGTTTGTGTGATTTAAAATTTAGTTGTTCGTTGAGGATGTTTTGTTTATTGTGTGTGGTGTGTTTGTATATTTCAAATTGTTCCAAGGTGATGAGTTCGCGTCCTTTAGATTTTATATGGAGAATGTGTAGGTTGGTAGTGAGGTCAGTAAAAGTGTGTCCAGTTTGAATGATATGGTTGGCGTTTATCATTTAAGAACTTCTATAAGTTTTAAAAGATCGCCTCATGGTCACTGAGATTTTTAGCGACCGGAAAAAGCTACTAAAGTCTGCAATAAAGCACCCGAATATCTCAGTGCACAATATCTAAGATATTGTACCTGAAACGTGTGAAGCAATTTATAAATCACTGGAGAATGAGGTTTTAAAGGTAACAAAATTACTTCTTGGTAACATTATTTCTTGAAAACAATATTTACTTTTACATTATAGACATAAAACTCAAAAAGCCCATCATTGTTAAAAATCATTATTTTCTACTAAGTTACTGTAATTGAATGCCTCTAGCTATGTCATTTAAATTGGACAACGTTATAACATCAGCAATTACATCCTGAGACAAAACACTTGCATTCAGTACCTCAACCTTTATAAAAGATCATTTTAAAACTTTTTTGTAGAACTTTGTGTTTTATCTGTCTGTCCGTATCTGTGGTCTAGGCATTCTCCGGGACCTCCAAACTTGCAGAAAAAGTTAATGCAGGAGTTCCAAATTACTAGATACTATATACTAGATTGTATTTTAAGCTCAATGTTCCTGCCCCGAAGCCACTTAGAAACTTTTGATTACAGACTTGTCAAATAATACGGTATGATAGTCTAATCTTTACGTTAATTCATTCAACGTTGTGATTAATTAAATCCTCTTACATGTATGATGTGCTCAAAAATCTTTAAATATCATACATTTTGTGGAGTATCATGACAAATCTTCATCGATTTGTTCATTGTAATGGATTAAATTAATACATAAAAAATACTGTTCAAATGCTGTATTATTGGCCATTTTTGTTGCACAGACTTTGTATTTGGCGGTGCGCTGGTATCAGTGCTGCCTTGGTCTTTGACTTGCAATTTAAAAAAAAAGTAGGATTCAAACAAACGGGAAAGCATAATAAATCCTCTCGTATTATAAGGATTAATATAATAATTATGGAATTATCGGAATGAATCTTGATAAGAAATCTGCAAATTTGATAACCTAAATCGATAATAGCGATGATCGAACATCTGTCACTGTAATCAAAATGGCGTTGGTCTAGGAAACGGAAATAATGCTGCAACGATTGTTTTGTTCTGCTGTGTTTTGGTGCCAGTTTGTTAGGTTATCTAGATTTTCTCACCGGAACGTGCGAATTGCATAGCTTTTTATTACTTGAAAAATTACTTTAAAATGTCGATCGGAGTTCCAATCAAAGTTCTGCATGAAGCTGAAGGACACATTATTACTTGTGAAACTAATACGGGTGAAGTTTACCGTGGTAAATTAATTGAAGCTGAAGACAACATGAACTGTCAATTATCGACAACAACAGTTACATATCGCGACGGAAGGGTAGCACAATTGGAAAATGTGTATTTGCGAGGCTCAAAAATTAGGTTTTTTATATTACCTGATATGCTAAAGAATGCCCCTATGTTTAAGCGGCAAGGTACGAGGGGACAGACAACTGGAAGCAGGGGCAAGTCGGCAATCATTAGAGCTCAAGGTAAATTGAAGTTTCACTTTTATTATTGATTTTTGAATTATGTGTTATATTTTGGACGATCAATATAGGCCTAATTACTAAGTTGATGATCCCTACTAACTTGACTTTGAACATTCTATCTATAAAATTGATTTTCTATCTACTAATTAACTATTTGTATACATACAACAAAGGATATCTTCAAAACAAGGCAAAAGTGAAGTAAATAAAATAGCAAATACTGAGGGAGATCAGTATTTTGGTCGTAGGGCGAAGATGGGAAGAAAGTATTTTCTCTGTGTTAGTTTGCAGATTTCTTATCAAGATTGATTTCGATAATTCCATAATTATATTAATCCTCATAAGATGAGAGGATATATACTCTCCAAACGATATGAACGTTTCCAACTGCTCAAAACCCAAGGATTTTAGAAACCATTGAATTCAATTTAAGTTTGTTGGATTTTTATGCAAGTTACCATAAATTCTCTTTAAAAACATTTATAATGAATTGAAGGTTCTTTAATAATTAATTAGGATGCCTGATCGGTAATAAAGAGACCTGTTTGTTGTCCGATTCTCAGCGCTGACTGATTATTTCTAATAATCATCGACTTCCTTGAGCTGTTTAAGTACGGTAGTTGTAAATATCAGTAGCGTAACCAGCATAATGTATTACATTGAAAAGGAAATTGAAAAATCGATTATGTTCTCGTGAAGGCAGAAGCACGATTATGAACTCGTAATTATAAATTTCATTCGAATCTTGCTCATGTTTTGCCATTTCTATTAACTTCATGAGATTTGTTCATAATAAATTATTTATTGTTGCAGTTATCCATTGTCGTGATCTTCATTGTAAGCTATTGTTAAATTGTTGATTAAAAGCTTTAAATATGCTTGCTGTGCAGATCTAACCTGTGGTGAGCAGCGGACGCACATCGAACTATTTGTTGTTCAACTATGGCGCTTCGATACTCACTTACTGGTTGTCAGTATCCAAGCCCCGAAGATGAACGAAATATATTTCGAAACGCGTCTTTGACTCACCAAAGGTTGGTTTGCATCAGAAGTTCATTTAAAATTTTCACTTGGCAATAGTCATAATTATGTTGTTTTTGAAAATCCACGAGGAATAGCCTACCTGTAATAAATGATAGTTACAGCACTGTTCAGCGATGTCTTGAATACACTTCAAATTAAATTATTTGTTTGATTCCATTTGTCTAATTTCATTTTCAAGTACTTTCTCCAAGTTCTCTCTTTATCAAAAGTTTAAAAGCCTAGGCTATTGCTCTTTTTAAGTGTTATCTGCATATACATTTTTATAAATATCGATTTTTGCTAATTTGTAATGCTTATTTCAGCTCGTGGCCGTGGTCGTGGTGGGCCTTCAAACTACAAACCTCAAGGAAGAGGCGGCTGGCAAGGAAGGGGAGGGGATGGTCCTGGGTCATCCCGCCATTGAAGGTCATTCCAATTCATTGAAGTAAATTACATTATTTGTGATTTGGTGTATGTGGAACGTTCAATTATTGCCATTCAAGTGATATAATACGTCGACCAAAATGCTGGCATCCAGTTATTTCGGTGAGCAACGAATTAACCTTAGAAAAAATTTGTGAATTTTCCAAAACAATATCCATTTTTAAAAGATTTTTCATTTTTAGTGGGACTTATCCATTAAACTGATTTTGTTTGTACCTTGTGGTTAAATTGAAATTCAATCATTGCATGTTGAAACAAAAATGTTCAAAATTTGATTCTTTCAATTCATTTTTGGTAGTGCGCATAAACACATAATTCTGTTTTTCCACCACACATTCTTGGCAACATTTATAGTTCTAACTTCTAAGAAGCGATACTGGGAACTAGTCTTTCTGAACATGACGAAGGATGTAAGAATCTCTCAAGCCTTCTAGTAGCTTAGAGTAGTAATACTAGAGAAACAAGCTGTACAGCTAGAGGCTAGAGTCAACTCTTTCTTGGCAGTTGTATGAATTTGCCTTGCGCATGTTGCCTCTCTACCAATACTACTACCATTCTATGTGATGTTCTTACATACTTCATTTATATTCCCAGTATATGTGCTTCTAACCCTGCGTTACCAGGAATGTTTGTGTAGTGAGACTGGAATGGGAAGACTGGTAGTGAAAATGGAATGTGAGTTTCTGCGTAATTCCAACAATGAGTTGACTATATATTTATAGTTAGGTATATTATTTCATAATTGATAGAACTGAAAGGAATAAGTGAGCCGATATAGAAACTTTTCATGATTATTTCCGTGTGTGAACATGGACTTACTTATTCTCAATTAATGACTTTATCATCTAAATAAGTTCGATTCTATTGAATAATCGTGATAAATTATATTTTTCTACTCAAGAACATAGATTTGTATTGGTTGAAAGTACCAATGTGCAATAATTAGTTTTTCCATAACTTATAAGATGTATGGGAGTAGATGCTTGTCCAAGTGAATGCATTTTGTTGAATTATAAAGTATTTGCATACAATCATTAGGCCTCCCGGTTGCCAATTGCAATCCTGTGGTATATTGTGCTTACCTTAGCTGCATCAATGGGGGTCGGCAACCGAACACATAGCAGACCTTAGCTGCTAAGTGTAGTGGGGAAAACCGGACTTCAATCAGTTTGAAGCTGTGTTGTGATACATAGCGCAGCACAGCATCAGTGGCCAGTCGTTCATTGGCTTTGAACAGCATCGCTTTCGGTGGCTGTCTGTCCTTCTTCTTAAGGCAATATAGAGAAACTTTTTTCATGAAAGGGCTATTATTATTTTTTAACTCAATTCTCGTATCCTTTGACTGATAACCATAGTTATTTGTTTAATTAAATACCAATCCAATTATTACTTGTTTTTCTTCTCTTCTAGATGATTGGTCACTAGGTGATTTCGTTTTATGTATCTTTCATGTGTTCAATTTTAAACATTTTCATAGAAATTGCGTTAGATTGTTGATGAAGAAAATAAAATCGAGAGATCTTTTTTCATATATTTCAACCAAAGTAATGTTTGTTATTTCAAGCCATGCTCCCGTCCCTTCTTGATCTAAGGTTACAATGCTTGATATCTAAGTCGATATTAAGAAGGATTCTGGTAGCCTATTATTGTAAAGTGCGATTTTGGTGTGAAACTTGGTACAGGTCCGCCAATCTTTTCCGGTCTTTTATATGCGTCAAGCCACTGTACTTTTGTTTCTAATTTGAATGTATCCAATTTTTTCGTTTACCACTTATTACAGTAAGCATTTATTTAACGGCATACAATCTTGAGAATCCATAGACTGATATTATCAAAATAAAAAATAATACCGCCACCTTTATCAGCCATATAAAACATAACATGTGTAGTAATAAAACTAATATAATATTGTACAAACAAAATATGAAATTGTTGAAAGTTGCAATGTATTTTTGTAAATTCACGTAAGGCCTCAGCAACGATTTGAGCGTTTATAGAGAAAAGTTTCAATATTATTGAATAAAAATTAGCAACTCTTTCTTGGTCTCTGAGAGCTTTGTAGAAATCTTCTCCAACTCTTGAAAACCTTCATGGATAGTTTTTGGTTATTAATTTGACGACAGTTGTACAAAGTGCGGCAGCATAACTTTCTTTATTCAAAACTTAAAAGTAAAGTTATCCTTAAAGTTTTGTTTTTCGCGGTTTTGAAGGTGAAGTAGGTGGTGTCCCCATTCTCCATACACAAGTGAACCGATGTCTGGTGTTTGTCATGTTTTGCCAGCATAGCAGGCGTTAATGTTGGCAATTTATTTCTGGATGTTAGTTTTCAAATCTTGTTCACATAAACACGGGATTTGAAAAAAATGCACAGAAACAATCACTAAGGGCCAAGTCGAGCAAAACAGTTCACTCAGAGAATAATTGGGGACTTCACCTACCTGATTACAAAACTGGTATGAACCTATATTATATTTTTTTGGATTATGACAATGGTTTTAAGTTTTGAAAAAAGGAAGTTATGCCGTCACACTACGTTATGCAAACACAGCGAACAGTTACAGACTTAAGTATTTATAGAGCTTTATTACAGAATAAAACCATATCCAATGGATGGATTAGTATTACTGTTCTATTCTTGCAGGGAGTCACATTGAAAGTAATCAATTCAAGTACATGGTGATTTCTATGGCCCAAGCCAGGAACCGAGAAAGATTGCCAAACTTATTCTTTGAAATGATTTTGAACCTTTTAATGATAATTAAAGGCTTTAATGAACAATGAATGATTCTACTAACAAGATGAGAGACAAACTATATAACAAGATAAATTAATGACTGTTCCAATAGGTACTAAATAGCTACAGCTGGAAGTCACAAACTAATATATCATAATATGTTAAACATCATCACATTCACTCCGCCTAAGAAGAGAATGAAGTGAGTGTTCATAATCGGCAAGGTAAGAAGGAAGTTGTTTGTTTCTTCTGCTTCTCCGTTGTTCATTTTGAGATATATTGGGAGTACAATTATTTTCTTCCAGAGATTGAGAGGGTTGAATTCAATCTTTTTGATCTTCAGCTTGATCCACTATGTCTTGAGGTTCATCAGCATCTTGTATGACTTCTGATTCTTGAAGTTCAGTGGAGGGTTCCTCTAAACTAGCTACAGGAACAGATGGTGCTAAGTCTCTTGTTGACACTGTAGTTTCTCTTCCATATGGAAATTTTATATGAGCATATTCACCATTTCCTTCAAGTAAATCAACTTCTTCAATCAATGGATCATATTTTGATGCTCTTACATGTTTCTTGAGTAGCACAGGTCCTGGTGAGATAAGCCAAGAAGGAGTAGAGCCACCATTTCCAGTACGTCTGATGAAACGGAACATTCTTTCATTAGTAGTTGTACATAATAGAGATCTAATTGAGTGGACTGATTCTTGTAGACTGTCTTCCCAGTGCGTGATTGGTTGATTTCTAGTTTTTAAAGCTAACTGAACAGTTTTCCATATTATGCCATTATACCTTTCAGCTTGCCCATTGCCTCTTGGGTTGTAAGGCGTTGTTCGGCTGGATGCAATCCCATTGATTGCTAAATAATCTTTAAGTTCTTGCGACATAAATGATGATCCTCTGTCTGAATGAATATATGCTGGTGTTCCAAACATGAAGAAAATCGATTGTAAAGCTTTAATAACAGTTGTAGATGTCATATCAGGGCAAGGTATTGCTATAGGGAATCTCGAATATTCATCTACTATAGTCAAAAAATAGTTATTTTTGGTCTTAGATGGTATTGGGCCTTTAAAATCCAAATTGAGGCGTTCAAACGGTGAGGTTGCTTTAATGAGAGTTCCTTGATGTTTATAAAACCTTGGTTTAATTTATGCACACACTCTACATTGATTTACTGTTTGTCGCACTTCATCAAGAAAGAATGGGAGATTTTTACTTCTGATCCAATGATAGAATCGAGCTGTTCCTGGATGGCACAGTGTTTTATGATAGTTCTGGAGTCTCTCTCTTCCATTTGTTATATTTGCGCACATTTGGGATAAAGCATCAGCAATTAAATTTTCCTTACCAGGACGATAAGTAATATCATATGAAAAGCAAGAAAGTTCCAAGCGCCAACGTTGAATTTTTTAATTTTTAATTTTACTCTGGTGGTCTTTCGAAAATATAAAGGAAACAGATCTTTGATCTGTGATAAGTTGAAAATGTCAGGAATTCGCTTGAACTGATATAGTTATACCCACTGCTTCAAAAGCTGTATATAATTTATCACAACTCCTTATTGGTATTTGATGATAGGCACTTTTAAGGTCGATTGTACTGAAGACAGAATATCTAGCTACTTTATCGACTAGTTCTTCCAGATTTGGCAGAGGATACGCATCAAGTAGGGTAAATCTGTTGATTGTCTGAGAGTAATCTATCACCATACGTTTTTTATGGTTGGTGTTGGAAGTTACAAGTACTTGTGCTCTCCAGGGAGAGTCACTTGTTTCAATAATATCTTCTTTTATGAGTTTATCTATTTCTTGATTAATGAATTCCATGTCAGATTGATTATGACGTCGAGATTTTATCGCGATTGGCTTAACATCTTGAGAAATATGTTGGAACAATGAGGCAGGTTTGACTTGAGCAGCAGTTAGACCACACACTTTGAGTGGATCTTTTGACCCATTAAAGGACATATAGAGACCTGAATGATTAGATAATATATCATGTCCTAGTAAAACGTCACAGCAGAGATCTTGAAGAACAAGAAGAACTATGTTATTGTACTTATGACCAAGAATTGTGAGGTTAACCGAGCACTGGCCAACAACTGACGAACGGTGAGAAGTGGAGGCCATACAAATTTCGTCATTAGAAGGATAAATTCTTAATTTTAGATCTTTTGCCAGTTGTTTATTAACAAAGCTGCTTGAGCTACCAGTGTCAATCAATGCTGCTACTTTGAAGTTATTCAATATTGCAGGTACAGTTGCTTTGCTGAGTCCAGGAGGTGACAAACTATAAACTTCAACAGCAGATACTTTATTAGAGCCCCAGTGATTAGAATTATTTTTGTTGGTCTGCTTGGATCTGCATATTTTTGCATAGTGACCTTTTATTCCACAATTTTTACAAAATGCATTTTGAGCTGGACACTTATTTCGTATATGAAAGTTATAGCCACAGTAATCACATAACTTGGATCGTTTCTGAAGTTTCGGATTTTCTGAACTTACAATCTGTGCAGTAACAGGTGAAGCAGGTCTCATAATCGATTCAGTAGAAGGTGGTACTACTGGTAATGCGGCGTTAAGTGAAACAGAAGAAGAGTTAAAACTGAGCGAATTTTGATATGCTGATTCTAAAGTTCTTGCTTGATCAAGAATTTCGTTAAAATCCAAAGATTTGGATTCTAATAGGCGTTGTCGAATATTTGGTGAAAGCAAGCCACTGATGAAAGCATCTCTAACACAATCATTATGATTTTGCTCAGCAGTAACGGCCTTGAATTTACATTTTTTACTCTGTAAAAATAATTCCTCTATAAATTGATCTATTGATTGGCCTGGTTGTTGTCTTTTGGCCTGTAATTCATGTCTAGCGAAAATTTCATCGACAGGTCTGACAAACAATTTTTGCAAAGAAGTGATTGCATCACAATACGTACCACAATGGCCTATCCGCTGATATACTGTTGGAGAGACAAGGTTGATCAAAAGTTTCAGTTTCTCAGCATCCGTCGATTGTATGCTTGATATAAAATTCATGAATGTCCTATACCAATGTTCCCATTCCACTGCTGCTGTCGGTGAATTAGGATCCACCAAATCGAGTTCTTTGGGTTTCAAGAGACGGTCCATTAGAGTATAGTGAATCAATAAATTATTTATTGTTCATTAAATTGAAATGATTGTGAACCTTTTAATGATAATTAAAGGCTTTAATGAACAATGAATGATTCTACTAACAAGATGAGAGACAAACTATATAACAAGATAAATTAATGACTGTTCCAATAGGTACTAAATAGCTACAGCTGGAAGTCACAAACTAATATATCATATGTTAAACATCATCACATAGAAAAATGGTTGAAATCAAATGAAAAGTGTTGTATTAATTTGAAATGACAATATTTATTATGTAACCATCTGTATTGTATTTGTCTGTAATAATAAATAGGAAAATGTGAAAGATAAAATGTGAAATTTGATGAATTCCATTCAAGTCAAGTGAAGTCAATTCAAGTCACAATAATCAAATGTGAAAGAATGACACTATTTTATTGATTGTGTGAATATGTACTATTATTTGTTGATATGGAGGAAACATTTAGTCACTGAAATTAGTATATGAAATTCTTATCCTGAAATTAATGTAGACTACTAATTCTGACTACCAAATTGTACCGCTGTATTTGTTTAGAAGATTCAAATGTAAGAGCTTTACTGTACAGAGCTACTACAGTGGCGAACACACGCCACAATTAAGCCCAAATTACACCAGCTGTGTAAATATAATTGAAAAAATCAGCTAATAACAACTGAGCGCTCTAAACAATACAGTATTGTTACACGTGTACATTGTCATTTTTGAGCTTGGTCGCTAGCTCAGCTGGTATAATTTAGCCTTAACTGTGGCGCGCGTTTGCTACTAGAGTGGCTCTGTATAATAAGGCTCTTATATTCTTCCTGTGGACTTGGGAAGGAAGGGAATCCTTATTTAGTCCCGCTCCCCACTCACCCTTTTAAAGTAGGCAATTAAGAAACAGTTCAAATGATGAAGAAATAATCATCTTGGTATCGGTGATGGTAATATTCTAGTAGATATCCATAATAAGACTGATGTTGCCCAAATCACTTCACACATGTCACAATCTTACACATGAGACAAAATTTTCGACTGTTACGTCATTATCAACCTCAATAAAATGAAACTAAAACACATAATAGCCTAATACATACTCTTGACCAGTAGTTCTCAACCTTTTGTTTGGTCACGGCACAGTCTCCTTTGTTGACCGTACTTGCGGCACACTGACAGGCGAGTTGGCAACACTTCTATCAGTTTATCAAGAAATGCGTGTTTGTTTGTCATCAATTTCAGCAAGAATTGAACTATTATGTAAAAATGACAAGCTCAAATTTCTCATTAGGAATGTGCATCCTTGTATATCACTAGAAAATAAATATGTCCTTGTCCGTTTTTGAAATTTATATTTAATTATTCTATTATTTAATTTTGTTCACTTCCATTGTCACATTGTCTCGAAAATTTCGCGGCACACCACGAAAAATCTCATGGCACACCGGTTGAGAATCACTGCTCTAGACGAATACTATCGATTTATATTTTATGGACTAACTAGGGTGATGAAGATTTTTCTGCTAGTTTAAATGATCAAATTGATCTTAACCAATTAAACACCTATTGCTCTATCAGTCAATTTCAGTTATAACAGGACTTTATACATTGATATTTTTTTCGTTTGTTAGTAGGCTAAATAGGCCCTTAATTATTATTTCTGGTTGTTTGACCTTGGTTGAGTTATTGACCTTTGATATTTTTTGAGTTTATTCATATTGATTTGTGTTTGTCACCTGTTTCCTACATGGTTATCATAGTTGATTTACATTGGTAGGCTATTCTTGTTACTATATGGCATTTTTCAGTATCAGCCAATGTCAGATTTGAAACACTGAGTAGAGTTTGACCATAGAGAGGCTTCCAGTCTCTAAGCCAATAATATTTGTCTAAGGTTATAGGCTACTCTGTATTTTATTGAGATTGATAATGATTTGTCTGTTGAAACTCAAGTATCTTGTGTGTTAACATCAAATTGGATTGAACAACATCAGTTAATTATGAATATGAATTGAAAATTTAGTCTTTCCTTCCTCTCTTAATTTCCACTTGTCTAAATCAAGGATAACATGATCCAAGCCTGGTGTTAACGTTCTTGTGTAAAGCCTTGATTGCATTGAGCTAGTTTACTCACTAATTACTGGTATATATTTAACATTTTTTTTGCATGTCATTAACTTCTTTCTTATTAAAATAACATTACTGTCATCCCCTCCTTTTTGAATTGTAACTGTTTATATCTTCTACAGTGACTTTTCTATTTCTTTTTCTCTGTATCGGACTGTATAAATCTGGATTATTTGTTTTGTAATTTCATCTGTATTGTGCTGCATTTGTTTTTTTTTCACGTTATTAAGTGACGAACTTGTTGGTCCAAACTTCGCCACGTAAATCAGTTGGAAAATTCATTCTATTCTAATATCTGTCAATTCTTTTTGTTATTGTAAGCTCGTCCATGATTACACTGTACAATACACTAGGCGAGTTTACAATAGGTAGATAGATAGATAGATATAGATAGCGCCAATGACCTCCTCTCAAAGGGGTATAAGGACTTGTCAAATAGTTGAAACTTATTTCTAAGTTATATCTTTAAATCTAAATTACACTGAGCAATTCTATGTATTAAACAATTAATTCGTCGGCTAGTTAACAAGCACAATGCAATCGAAGCTTTACTTCCCATACATAGATAAATGGCTTTACATGTATTTACGCACTTTACACAGAAAAAGTGCTGTGGCAAGTTGAGGCAAAACAAGCCTCCTCTACCACTTAGCCCACTAGATGGGAAATAGATAGTGGCATTCCACAGACTAGGTAAATCGGTCTAACAACTAGTAGTTGATTTACCACCTAGTCTGTGGTTTGAGTCTCATGAGTATGCATACTTGATGACTAGATTTTGAATATCATTACGCAATCGAAGTTTTTCAGCTCCTTGAACTTTTTTCAAGTGGGGCCGCAAACTTTCAAAAAACAGCAAGTCATCGTCACAATTCTCTAGTGTCCTTGCAATAGTTTTATTCACTATTTCTTCCGGAAGATTGATTGAGTCTTTTACAGTTCCATTACTATCACAATCAGGAGATGTGACACTGACAGTGTAATCTTTGTTCTCATAAAGGTTTCCCATAACTGTCAAAAATGATTCATCATTTTCTTCAGTGTGATTGCCATCAACAGATTCCTCTTCCAAAGACTGCACTGGATCATCAAATTTACGCTTCTTCAGTAGTCTTGCAGGAATGGGTTTGCCTTCAAATTGTGGTCTAAGGAAATCCAGCACCGAGAAATAGTACCACTTGGATTTTTCGGGAACTGACCGATTTGCTAGCACTTTTCTTAACTCTGCTCTGTATTGATCTCTCTTTGTTTTCCATTTGTTTCGAGCTTCTCTCACTGAAATAAAACAAATTACTGTATTGTAAATGTATACTATTTTCAACATCCAAATTTATTCACTTTTAAACTAAATAAACGAAGGGTGAAAAATTAAAAATAAAAATCCACAACAATAAAACAAAACAAAAGGGTTCTTGACGTACAACATAAGATTAAAACTGACACTGTATCTCTTATTGGTTTTTTTTCTTACTCAAAGCTGGAGGGATGCATTTCACTTCTGAGAAAAGACTTCATTAGCTAATCACCCTTCTTGGCTTCTTCTCAGAAGTGAAATGCATTGCTCCAGTTATAAGTGAATAAAATCAATAAGAAATACAGTGTCCGTTTGCAGTACTTTTCAAAAATACCAAGTCCTGCCTCTTTTTATCAAACCACAAAAATCTATGATTCAAGTTATTAAAACAATGATATCTTGATATGAGAGATGCAATGAGAGATAAATATTCACAAGAATGCATTATAAATTTAATACTATAATATAAAGCCTATTTACTGAAATAACTCCTTAAAAGTATATTACAAAAAATATATAATCAAAGCGCTTTTACTCAAAAAGAGGCCCTATCCTAGCAGCGCTCTTTTTAATGATTTTCAAGTATTAACAATAAAGTGACATGTACAATCTCTGTTATTATTCAACAATGGGAACAGAAATATGTTCATTCTTGGAGAAATAGTTCGTAACATCCATCATCCAGGTTTTGAGGCTAACAATAGCAATCTTACCGTTTTAGAAGGCAATTTATATGTACACTCCACATAAATTATTACATTTAATGCCCATCAAGTTCAAAGATGCACCAATGACAATAAAATTAAGAACATTATTTAATGAATGGATCTGTTGAAACAATAAACTACCTATATATTTTTTTGCCTTTTACACCTTATTTCCATATGGCTTTTCCTGTCTAATTTTAACTATGCATTACTTTTTCTAGTTTAGGTGTAGTCTCCATCATTTATTTTTCGTCTATTTGCCGTTATATTATTTTTATTTTACTATATCTAATCGATATATTTAATAATAAAAAAATACTTTTTTACTACTAGTAACTTTCAGTAATAATTATTGTTATTGTCTTTTGTTAATCAGGAACCCACTGCTCGCTCACAGATATGTCTTGCCTTGCAGTGACTAACGAGTCTTTATTTGGAATATTCCAGGAAGGGAATATTACTTTAATACCTGTTATTTACCTGCCAATTCGTTGTTTTATTGCACATATTAAAAAACTATTTGATTTGTTCCGTATAGCAGGAGCCACAATGGTCCTTGCACAGTTGAGCTTCGATACTAGAGCAAAGAGAGCATAGGAACGGAATCAAACATGCTATGAAATGAGCCACATTAAAGCTGAACAGTGAGCGTTAAATGTTTCAACAAGGCTGACGTATTGATCTAATTTCTTCACTCTTGACTTGTTACCTATGTCACAATTTCTTTCAGGAGGGTAAGCTTCTATGCGATTCCGGCACCCTTATTGGTGTTTGCACCCATGCAAGGTAGTGAGAATCAGATTGTAGCCACACTGAGCTAACTTAGGTGCCTAGTGACAGGGATAGTCACATGTATGTCTGAAAAGAGATTCAGATAACATAAAGTTACTAGGCACTGGCACTGTCAGTGTAACTGGATCATCAATAATAGTTTATTAGTCATGAAACCCACCAGAACAATGATTTTCTTCTGCAACCTCTTCCCATAGCTTTTCCAATACGAATCGATTGTGATGCAGCTTATTATCTCTATTCCAGAGAATTTCACGAATCTTTACTGATTGTATGAGCGGTATATAAAAGTCCTCCGTATCGGTATTCATCGTTATAGGTTAGAAAAATATAAACAAATATTGACTGTATAAAAAATACTGTCGACTAGCTTACAGACCGTACGGCCGGTTTCACTTCAACATTCCACGCAATCATGTCACTCTCGATTGAAATTTAATTTTTCAAGAATTTATTATAATAAAGTGAACTATAATAATGTATAGATTTTAAATAATTCTAGATTAAATTGCCGAGCAGGAGCAGGCAATATTGACTTGACAGTGTTGACACTGCCCAATCATATGTATGCGAAATTTCGTATAAATCAGATATCGACATTTTGATATCGGATTGTGCGATTGTGTCGAGTCCCTACTCGATATTTCGGATTCGATAGTCCGACGCCGTCGACGGTCGCTGATCAGCGAAAGCGAATTTGGGATTGGAACGTTTGTGTTGCGTTACGAATTGAATTAAAGGTTATAATTTTTGTCTTGGCTTTACTAAACGAGATTGTAATTAGCTCTTCCCAAATTTTCATATATTTTTATAAAAATGTCAATTGGAGTTCCAATTAAAGTTCTACATGAAGCTGAAGGACATATCATTACTTGTGAAACTAACACGGGTGAAGTTTATCGCGGTAAACTGATTGAAGCCGAAGACAACATGAACTGCCAATTGTCGACTACAACGGTTACATATCGCGATGGAAGGGTAGCACAATTGGAAAATGTGTATTTGAGAGGCTCAAAAATTAGGTTTTTCATATTACCTGATATGTTGAAGAATGCCCCTATGTTCAAAAGACAGGGAACAAAAGGGCAGTCATCAGCCGGTAGAGGGAAGTCTGCAATCATCAGAGCTCATGGTAAATATTCAAGATTTTTATTTCAACTCATTTTCAATATAGTACAACTGGACAAGCTATGGATTTGTACAAAATCCAGGTATACAGAATACTGTTGAAGTTACTTATAACTTGAATAAGAGATTTAAGAGTAAATAAGGGATTTTGGTAAACATACCAATCATCGGTTCCTACTAGAGATGAGGCGTATTTACTGGAACAGGTATTTTTACTGAGTATTTGAATGTACGGACTATCACCTAGTATTCGAAGAACAAAATACTCAGATATCTGTGAGTATTTCTAGAAACGAGTAAACTACGCGACTTCAGTATGGCCAGTTACTTCAAGTCCCCACTCCAATCTCACGGAGTGGGAGTGGAGCTTTGTAATTTGCAGTTGTACAGTAGCTATTAATAGCTCATTTCTCATTATAGAACTGCAACTACTCACTCACTCTTTCTCGCTCACTCTCTCCGGCTCTCTCTCTCTCTCTATTCACTATACTCGATTGTAGGCGCATGCTTAGTTGCGTCAAAGACAATAGAATAATTACCTTAGATTGTCTTTGGTTGCGTATGGCGTACGCGCGTACTTTTCCAGTACAAATACTTCTTGAGTACTTGAGTACGAGTAGTTGTTACTCAAGCGTCTCAAGACTCACGTCTTGCCGTCCGCGTCTCATTTCGCTACAGCACATTTGAGAGCAACTCAATAATAAGATTCGTGCTGTATTTAACGCGAGAAACAGTAGTAGTACCAGTACCGCAGTACAATACTCGATACTGTACGATACTCTCTTGTACGTGTACTCTCTTACTCTGGCGAACTGGCTAATATAAAATACTAGCTAGTATTTTGGAACAGGTATTTGGAATAGGTATTAGAACGTACTTGTACTCGGAATACTTAGTATCAGAAAAACCTAGTACGACCCATCTCTAGTTCCTACACTTCTTACCCAAAAGCTACACATATATGCTTCAAGTTTTCAACAGCCGTTTGAAAATCAATGAGAAATTACGATTTTTCAAGGTTAAAACGTTGAAACTGACAAATGCTGATAATTGGTATACATTTCGGTTGGTAGTAGCCAAGTCATTTAGATCAGGGGTGCACAACCCGCGGGCCGCATGCGGCCCCCGACCTGATTTTTTGCGGTCCTTGGCCCGCTCTAAAATTTTATTAGAATTTAGTAAAAGGAGATACTAACTGTATTTATTTTTACGTTTTTGTTGTTGCAATATGATACAGACATCATTTGTAAAGGACAGGATGTATAGTTACAGCAGAATTTTACTGAAGAGAATATGTACTGTGTATATTTTTTAGTCAATATCAAGGTAAGGCAACATGTCTAATTTTCCAAGAAACTGTTGGAGTTACGAAAGATTATAATTTAAAAAGACATTACGAATCTAAGCATTTAAAGCAATACAATCATTTTACAGGACAACTAAGAAAAGATAAAGTAAACGATTTGAAAAAGAAATTAACGAATCAGCAAAACTTGTTCAAAACGCCAGTGAAAAATTTGGAATCAGTAGTCAAAGCCAGCTTTGAGATTTCAAAAATACTAACGAGACATTTAAATTCTTTTGCAGTTGGTGATATTTTATATCCGGATAAAAAGCGATTAGTCTCCCAAATTAGCCTAAGCAGAACGACAATTGGTCGTCGAGTGGAAGACATAGCATAATTCTTTAAAAACAGAACATTTCCAAAGTAAAGTGGGTTTGACATCAAATTTCAAGGCATTAATAAATTTGAAAAGTTATTTGAAATCTACGCATCACCATTCAGTGTTGATTGTATGAATGCACCAGAAAATATTCATTCAAATGGAACTGATTGATCTTCAGCACATGATCCAGCTAAAGTAGATATTTGGTGAAGTCCCATTAAGTTATTAGAGTTCTACAAAAATTACTTACCTCGAGAAATGGTTAATCTGCGAGAAGTTTTTCTAAAACTTTCATGTTTGTTTGGTAGTACATTTATTTGTGAGCATGCTTTTTCACTAATGTAAACTATCAAATCTAAAGCTCTTACGCGGTTAATAGATGGTCACTAGAATCAACTTTGCGAATAGGAACAACAAACATTAAAATAGACACTTAAAAAATAATCAACAGAAAAACCGTGTCAAATTTCCCACTAAAGTATTGGTTTTTTACAGTTCCTCTTTTTAGTTATTTTATTCTTACATATTAAAATTAAAACACCTTTCAATCTATTCTACAAGAACAAATGATACAATTTTCGTTTTCTTTTTAACTCAGTTAATCATCTGAGTAAAAACTCAAATGTTTAATAAGTGTGTGTGCGAATACGAATCCATGTGAAGTATAAGTTTGACTAACATTGATCAATATATATAATGATGGAGGATTGTTAACCTGTGGATAACCTTGTATGACAGGTATGTAGGCTATGTAAAGTTCTAGTACACTATTCTGCCGTTCATCGTATCATATATCTTTATACTTTACTAGCTGGTCCGACGCGCGTTGCTGCGTTCTCGTAAAAAATTCTTGATTTTATTATTTGTCACCTCCCACTGAGCTTACATTTCAAATTTCAACCTTCTAGGACTATTGGGGAAGAAGTTAGTCCTAGGGCTCTTCCAGCTGATCAGAGGCCTCCTTCATTGTTTTCTTACACAGTAAGACCTTACTCACCACCTCTCAATGAACATTTCAAATTTAAACCTTCCACGACTATTAGGGTAAAAGCTAGGTTTTTGATTTTATTATTCGCCACCTCCCGCTGAGGCTGCATTTCAAATTTCTAGCTGCATTGGTTAACAGATGTCATCAACGCGGTATAATTACATTTCATCATACCCAGTCATATGTTTCCTACATACTGCAATGCTCCGACTGCACGGTATCCTACATGCAAAGTTTTTGCGTTCCAGACAGCGTAAATAGCGCCGCTAAGGGGCCTGCCATATGATTAAAAACTGTTGACCTCCATCAGCTGTTCCTTTAAGTTCAGTAGGTTAGGTGAATGATGATTTGCAAAACACACAAACAGCTTGTCCATCGAAACAGCGTGTACAGCAGATCGAAAAATTTCAAATTATTTTCCATATGATTGAAAGATCCCAGTAAGCTAGCTAGCCATGTACCCGTGCTTTGCATAGGCAAAACTTTAACCCCCTAAAAGCACCCCTAAAATTGCGAATTTTGAAAAATCCTTTCTTATTGCACGGTGAAATCCTATAAGGATTGTTCATACGAAATTTCAAGTTCATAGGCCTAGTAGTTTTGGCTCTGCGTTGATGAGTGAGTCAGGGTATCATCCTTTTATAGATAGAGATTAAGATTAAAAAAAGTTTATTCCTGCGGCCCGGCTCCGAAAATCAGTAATTGAAATTGGCCCACTGCAACAAAAAGGTTGTGCACCCCTGATTTAGATGAACAATGTAAGTGAACAAAAAGACACTGTTCACTCCTGTAAAATCACTTCCCGGTGGTTCGGAACCCACCTAAAACTGTAGGTCCAACTCATCAATCACTATCATCTAACTCATTACCCACGCACAGGTCTTAGACCTATGTGGGCTTCATCCTTAGATTAAAAAAAAGTACGGTAGACCTTAAGTTAATAGTAGGTATGATTTTTAATAACATAAAAGTGATACTTTTGGCCTCCCTCCTCCCTATAAATCCCATAATCATCTAAATTCAAAATTATCAGTTTTCCTGAAAATTTACCAAATTCTAACCTGAGACTAATTTAAGATTTATCTGTTTCTGGTATCGAATTCCTGAAAGTCTTGTTTTCTTGAAAAAGGCAGAAGAAAAGAGAAACGTTTTTGTCTGAGTCTTAGTCCAGTCTCAAATTTGAAAAAAACGATAATGGCAAAATAAAGTTTCACTGTTTTTTTAAGATGGCGGCTGAAGCACAGCTAGGATTCTTGGGGACTTTTAGTATGTTATTCAGTATGTTTTTCTGGTCATATATCCAGATTTTCTGCCATGTTAGAATTTCTTCTTATTGCCAATTTGTCTGGACTATAGGGGATTTTAAGACATCCACATTAAAGATGTGAATTTGATCCTTACAAACTGCTAAATATTTGCAAAAAGCCTCTAGCTTTGACTTATATGTTATTTCCTTTGGCCTATGGGCCCTACCACTGGATTGCAATAAGGACTATTAGTCCAGTCAACCTGTGTCGAAGAACACCAGTTGAAGGAAAAAAATAGTATAAAGCTAATTTTTCCCCCATCGACTACTACCATTTAGACAAGTGTTTAGCCAAAAGTCCCCACCCCTACCCCCCTTGCTTCCCCCCCTGTGCCCCCCCAAACATGAAAAGTGTAAGGGTTTCGTAAATCGCGTCTATCTCAATTACTAAATAACATATCGGATTGCAATTTTTTTTTAATCTCTTCACTATAACATTGTCTGCAATTAATGTCTAGTTAACTTTCGTCATAACTTTTACCGTTTGTTTGTAATTCGTATGAAAAGGTAAAAATTTGTATATTTTTTGACACATAATTTTACTTTTTGTCACAGAACTTTTTACGCCGACATTTTATGGAAGAATGTTTTCTACGAAAGTTGTAGCTCCTATTATTACCTTTAAAATGATATAAAACAGTACTTACTTTGTTGAGGATCCAGCGAGATCGAGTCGGTGTAATGCAGAATGCATACTCTGTCATGGCAGGTTCGGTCGAGGTGGGGCCGGCTGGCGTGGCGTTGCAATGCAAATATTGTTGTATAGTGAGATTGGTTTTTATCTTTAAGGTATACTTTTGCATTTTCTATAAAAAAAACTAATCGAGTCTAATTGAAACCGAAATTCCTCACTTTTTTAATTTGTTTCAAATAATAATAATAATAAGTCCTTATATACAGCTAAAATAGATATTTTAAATAGTTTTTGGTTTGAAAATGCATGTAATATTTTTTTAAGATGTAATTTTAGAACAAAATAATTGCAGTATCTCAATTTGAAGTAAAAAATGTTGTATAATGAGATTGTTTCATTATCTTCGAGGTACATTATTGTATTTTCTATAAAAAAAACTAATCATGTCTCCGTGAAACCTACATTTCTCACTTTTTAAATTTGTTTCAAATAATAATAAGTTTCCACGATTTCTGTACAGCTTTAGTGTACTACAAAGGGCTTAGGAAAGGCTAGGATCAAGTCGGGAAGTGAGGGAACAAGTTCCGACTCCAGAGTATACTGGCCTTGAGGAGGGAATTGCGAGTTGTTGCTTGCAATGTGGTTACAAGAGTTTAAATTGGTGAATTTGGTTCTAGACTTTATTCTGGCAGAGAGAATCGGCGATTGGAATTTGCACATTAATACAGTCAAGCAAATGATACCATATTTCCATGCTGCTGGTCATTTGCTCTATGCCAAATCTGCACAAGTATACTTACAACAAATGTTGAGTGTACAAACAAAGATGTCAAATGAAGACTTTGAAAGGTTCGTCAATAAAGGTTTCTTCACAGTTTGGCGTACAGATGGATTTTTTACTGGTAACTGGACAGACATGACCATACAGCAGACATTAATTCGATCATCAAAATCTACAGGTGGCCTTACTCATGGATGAGGATTAAGCGAGAGGACACTAACCAAGTTCATTGTTTGCGCTCCTGGATCCCTGCAAATTTGTGAGGCTTTTGTGAAGTTCTCTGGCTGCTTGACTCAGTTTAATGAGAAGCACACTGAACTAAGATGCAGTAGAAGAGAAAGGGACAAGTTCGGGTGTAAACTGCAATGAAGCATATGCTGTAGGAATGAACTGCTTGAAAGACCTTGAAGGAAATAATTTTGCAGATGTTAAATTGAAAAGAAAGAATAAAGTCGAAACTATAGGCTATAGGTAAGTCGAAACTATAGGTAAGTGGTATAGATGTGAGATCTGAAGAAGTGCCCCTTTATCCTGATCAGCTGTTTAATAGGGTTATTTGTATGTCTCAAGGAACAAATAATCTCAAACAATACTTCAACTATGAACTCAGCCCATACCCTTTATCTTTATTTGAAAACAATAAAATGATGAGAAAGAGAACTAAATCAAGTCTTATGAAAATATTTGAAAAGTGGACAGTTAGCAACAACGTTTTTGAGAATTTGCCCCCAAAAATATATGTTGTAGATGGAGGGTATCTTTTGCACAGTGTTATTTGGCTTGACAAAGTAACATATAGCAGCATCATAGAGAAGTATGTTGTCACAGTAATGAAACGGTATGGGAAGGATTGTCATGTTGTGTTTGATGGGTATCCTGACTATCCCACCACAAAAGGGGTTGAACATATGCAGAGAAGTAAAAACAAATCTCTAGAAATGAAATTCAACATTAATATGGAATGCTCTGTGAAGCAAAATGAATTTTTTGCAAATCCAAAAATCAAAAGCCAGCTTATTGAGCAGCTCGCTCAGAAGCTTGATGAAACAAACAGTCCAACCATTGTGGCAGAGGAAGATGCAGATACTGAAGTGGTTGGAAGAGCAATAGATGTCTCTCAGATTCAAAGTGGGAGGCCTATAGTTGTTGTTGGACAGGATACAGATCATTTCATTCTATTGTACCACAGTGTCAAAATGTGCAAATACTCTTTCACAAACCCTCTGGCACACCATCAACGTATGATATCAGCAAGATTCGTGAAGAGATTGGTGATATGAAGGATGTGATATTACTTTTGCATGCTATCACAGGATGTGATACCACATCTTACTTATTTGGCAAAGGCAAAATTAATGCATACAAATTGCTAAGTTTATTAAAAGATCTCCGCACAAAAGCTTTACAGTTTAGATTAAGTGAGTTATACTTATTCTTAACAAATATTTGACTGCAAGTCGTTTAATTTTCACATTAAAAGTTAATATTAACAACGCAGTTCGTCATGGAACAAGAAATCCTGGGATTTACAGTTTTATGAAAAACAGGCAGACAAACATATTCTCAAAGAGGTAGGAGAGGCGTTTGTCTTTGAACTATATGGATGCACAACCCAAGTAGCAAAATAATATTGTCCCAATATTGAGAAAAATATTTTCTCAATGTTGTGACAATATATTGAAAATGTTTGTCAATATTTTTAAAATATTTTTTTAAAACCTTTAACATTGTTTTGAGAATATTGTAGCAATATTGCTCAATGTTTGGAAAATGTTTTATCAAAATATTGGAAAATATTGACAAAAGCAAAATAAAATATTGCCCCAATGTTGAAACAATGTTTAATTACTTTATTTTTTTTAAATATAGTGACATAAGCTAGGGTTCAGGGATTAATTGAAGTAAGAACAACAGTTAGATAATAAGAATTTAATTAATCGATAATAAGTATAGCCTAGTGTATTTTATAAATCATTCAAAGTTTCATTTAAGATTAAGGATTCCATACTCTCATTAACCAGTTCATCCCGTTCAACCGTCATTGTTTTAGCTTTCCTGAAAACAAAACAATAAGAAAAAATCTTTAAAAACAGTATTTTAAAATTAATATTTCATAAAAAACTATAATCTTTCTTCGAATGTGCATGATTTGCATAATCTCATAACATCTACTGAAAGGTCCTCTCTTGCCTCAAATCAGGTTTTATTATTTTTTTTTGAGGATGAAGCCATAGACGAACCATCAACTTACATAATACCTGGTCTATGATGAAGCCCACATAGGTCTGAGACCTGTGCATGGGTAATGAATTGGATGATGGAGATTGGTGTATTGATAATGTTTTAGGTGGGTTCCGAGCCACCCTTTATTATCAATACCAATTATCAACTTGGAGTAATGTAGGCTATGAAATCGATTTTTGTAGTTGGTTATACAGTTGTAATTAGTTAGGTTTGAATTCATAAATAAGGGCTGAAAATATACTGTGAAAAAAACTTGTTTAAAGCTTAAATGATGCGTCTGGGGCAGAGCGTGACGTAATTACTAAAATGTTTCTATTTTCTTCTGATAGATTTCACCCTTGTATACTCTCGGTAAGTGGGAGAAGAGTTAGACTCGTGCCTAAACGTCTCTCGTGCAGCAAAGTACCACTTTATGCACTTATTTTACAAATAACTAATGCCAACAAAAATGTTGAATGATGACATCCTAGCTTATCACTACATCCAGTACTTAGCAATGACATTAATTGGTACAGTCTACTCCAAAGAAGACGGAATCCTATACATGTGAACTGAAAAATTATCAAATACTTTAAAAATATAAAATTAAGTATAGAAGAATAAATTCTTACATTTTGTCCAATTTTGATTGCGACTGGGCTAACCAAGTTGCAGCCGTGAGTTGGATTTTTTTAATTTATGCATCAGCCCAACATCTATTGATTTATTTATGATGGTAGGACTATGGCCTAGAGGCAAAGTAAGAAAGTAATCTATCTAGATTGAAATATTGCTAAAAAGACAATGTTACAAATCGCAATATTTCAAGTTAGATTCTGTTACAGTCCAGGCTACTATAATAATTATTATATTTAATGTATTTCCTTTGTTCTACTAAATGATCTGCTTCATGAGTTAATTAATAACTCTACCAATAACTTAATATATTTTTCTAACCTAAAACAAAAACACTGGGACACTTTCCTAAATAGTAAAATCTTACAGTAGAATATGATACAAAAAAGTAACAAAACAACAACAACTTACCTTGAACACCAGATGAATTTTATCCATACAATTAAAAGTTGTTGAAAATTGCTGGGACGTTGATGCACTCTCAGACAGATAGTGCAACGTAATTCAGTAATGGCGTTGTTTGGAGTCGAAAGGATGTGATGTGAACACATGACAACAATTTTGCTGTCAAGCATAATTATCTAGTCCAGACAACGAACACAAAAAAAAACCGAAGAGGGGCGAAAGAATTTATGTATAAGCCCAAAGTGTTCGCAGTATATGCCAACACACATTACAATAGTACAACACACATATGCCAATAGTACACATTTAAATGTACATTTTCCCGAAAGTCTCCTAATTTTATTAATGTTTTAAGAATATTATCAAAATATTGCTCAACAATATTTTACTGTGTATATTTACAGATATTATGGAAATATTACACCAATATTGCTACAACATTGTCATGAGAATATTTTCTACAATGTTACTAAATGTTGTGCCAATATTGGGACAATATTATTTTGCTACTTGGGAAGGTCTGCAAGTCTGAATGACAGTAGGTATTCAATGTACCTTAGAGCTGTTGCAAAACTGTCATTAAAATCCAAATTTAACTTGGCATCCCTCCCTCAAACATCTGGTGCTGCTGAACAACATTTCTATTGAACATACTATCAGATTCAAAAATGGACCAGAGATATGGAAATCAGCACTACAGAATGGGGATGGATTTTAACTGATAACATGCTGTACCCAGTGCACTCAAAAAAACCACCAGCACCTGAAGAAGTTATAAATTTAGATTCCTGCAACTGCAAAAAGGCTTGCAAAAATAATTGTAGCTGCTTTAAAGCATCACTTGATTGCACAGAAATGTGTGGGAGCTGTAGCGGATCATGCAGCAATGTAACTTTGGTTGGAGTTGAGGAAAATGAAGAACTTGTCATGGAAGTTTATGGAATCAGAAATGGTCAACAACAATTTAGTTTTTACTGAGAATAATCTGAATATATTTTTCACTTCAAATTGAGATACTGCAATTATTTGTTCTTAAATAACATCATAAAAAAATATTATATGCATTTTCAAACCAAAAACTATTTAAAATATCTATTTTAGCTGTATATGAGCACTTATTATTTGAAACAAATTTAAAAGTGAGGAATTCAGGTTTCAATGAGACTCGATTAGTTTTTTTCATAGAAAATTCAAAAGTGTACCTTAAAGATAAAAACCAATCTCACTATACAACAATATTTGCATTGCAACGCCACGCCAGCCGGCCCCACCTCGACCGAACCTGCCATGACAGAGTATGCATTCTGCATTACACCGACTCGATCTCGCTGGATCCTCAACAAAGTAAGTACTGTTTTATATAATTTTAAAGGTAATAATAGGAGCTACAACTTTTGTAGAAAACATTCTTCCATAAAATGTCGGCGTAAAAAGTTCTGTGACAAAAAGTAAAATTACGTGTCAAAAAATATACAAATTTTTACCTTTTCATACGAATTACAAACAAACGGTATAAGTTACGATGTAAGTCAACTGGACATTAATTTCAGATAATGTTATAGTAAGGCGAATAAAAAAAATTGCAATCCGATATGTTATTTAGTAATCGAGATAGACGCGATTTACGAAACCCTTACACTTTTCATGTTTGGGGGGGCACAGGGGGGGAAGCAAGGGGGGTAGGGGTGGGGACTTTTGGCCAAACACTTGTCTAAATGGTAGTAGTCGATGGGGGAAAAATTAGCTTTATACTATTTTTTTCCACCTAAAAACACAGGTTGACTGGACTATATATGTTATTGTGGCCATAGCCGATATCCATAAAAAATTTAACCGTGCTGGTTGCCAACCTAAAACCTCAGATGAGACATACGTTATTTCATGTAATAGCACCAATCAACTGCTTTGAAGAAATTTTACTGAATAATTTTTTTTTACTTCATATTTTAATCAGAATAATTACAGTATTATTTATTGTCTCTCAAATTCCTTAGTTTTGGGTAATTCTGGAAGTCCTGTTAATTCAATGATTCGGCAGAATAATAACTCATCAGAATAATAACAAAAGTTCATATAAAAGTTCATAGGCCCACAAATGCATTGTTATAGAATTAAAGGTGGCAGAAGTTAGCAGTTAGCCCCATCAATTTACTCATTCATCATTATTTTGAAAGTCTCGTCACTTTACTTGTGAACTAGCCAGGTTTCATCTAAAATGAGCTGAAAAGTCAAATAAAAAAAATTATTATAATAATAGTGTCGAGTGACACGTCTGGTGTCAGGGTTTTCAGGTGATTCCTGAACAAAGTTCAACGTAACTTAACGCCTTTTTTTAGGCAGCCTAGACGGTCATGCTTAATTAACTTGATCCCTGTAACACGAGAGTGGGCTCAGGAAAAATCTTCCAGTTAGACAAGTTAAAAATCCGTAACTAGTGTTTTTTTTTTAATATTCTACGGAATATGCCGAAGTGGCCCAAAACAGGTTTTCGATTTTGAAGTGGATAACTTTGGTTAATTGTACAATAATTCTGTATTTTGTAGACAAAACTTAATTTAATTCTGAAAAAATCTCTAGTAACCCAATAGCAAAAAACATCTCCATATTTCATAAAATCAGATTTTATGGTATCAAACCACATTGATTTTGCACAGACTTCTTCTTCAATATGGTATTCATTTTTATATTTTATGAGGTTTAGGTGTGTTTTTGGCTATTGTGTTACTGTTCATTATGTTTTTGTTCACGATAAAATTCTCTTCAAGTTTTGCCAGAAAAAGATTCCGATTTATTGTACAATTAGCCAAGTTTATCCACTCCAAACTTGAAAATAGTGTTTTTGGCTCATTTTTGCATATTTTGTTGAATATCTCAAAAATTACTGTAGTTACCGATTTCTGACTTGTTTTATTTGATTTTTTGAGCTCATTTTACATGAAATCTCACCACTTTTGAAGTAAAATGGAGGCATTGTAAATTTCTAAATGAGAAAAACTTAAGATAACTGTTGACTTCCGCCATTTCTAATTCTGTAACAAAGTATTTCCGGACCTATGTTCTTAAGAATTTTTTGCCTTATTTTGGTGAGTACAACTGGCACACCACGTATTGGTAAATCTTTGCAAAACATTCTGTATAAAATACAGGAACTGTAAATGTTATTTTTCAAGCTTTTCATTTTTAATGTCAATATGTATTTGCGTTTGTTCCAGCTCGTGGAAGAGGTCGAGATGGTCCGTCGGGTCATCGTCCTCAGGGAAGAGGTTGGCAAGGAGGAAGCGGTGGAGGGAGTCGGGGAGGAGGAGGTGCTCCATCGCGACATTAAAATCCATTCCAATTTTCAAATAAGAACATTTTTTCATAAATTGAAGCATGTGTCAGTGAATTGAACTTGAAAGAACTTCATTATCGTCAAATGTTAGTATATTTCAGTATTGCTCAGTTAACTTATCTTTAGAAATACTGGTGCAGTAGAACCTCGTTGATCCGAGCTCTTATAATCCAAACCGAATTCGCCTAATATTAAGTTTTGAAGTTTATTTTTTACAATAACAATCAGTGTGAAAATACGAAACGCTATTAGCCCAATGCTTCTCCAAAAAATGTTATTTAGAGAAGCCAAATCTAAGTTTAGATCCAATTTTTATTGGAAATTCCACTCAGAAGCTGAATCAACGATTCTTCCCCTGTTGAATATTAATTTGTGAGTTCAATTTCAGATTGGTAGAAATGTGTAAATTTCATGGACTTAGTTGACAAATTACACATTAAGAAAGTACATTAATTTATCAATTCAGTACAGTAAATTACAAATTAATAAACATTCTGGCCGCCTTGAGTCTGTTGAAAAGCGTTTTCAACCATTAGCACTACTTTTATGTATCTTTAAGTTAATATACAATATCTTACAGTACCAGTTTCTGTTTAGTTATTCATACAATCTTTTGAAACTATTACTTTACAAAAGAAATCTCAGTAACCCAGATAATTCGAATTGTTCTGTAATTCGAAAATGGACTTGGTGCCTATCAACTCGCATTAACGAGGTTTCACTGTGTAGCCACTTGAGTTACTTCTAATTATTGCTAGAAGTTGAAGGGTGAAGCTTATCTGTGTATGAATGTGGTAGATGTTATTTTATATGTATTTTAATAAGTAAAAGATTTGTTTGGGAATTAACAAACCACCACAATAAACAGTGTTCTATGTGCAAATGTATTATGTATCTGGTGCTTTTTTCCTGTGGGATTACTCGTTTACCCTGTATTTGGTGCAATCCGTGATTTTCCCTTTGTCTCGTACTTTTATTCGGTACAGTAGGCTACTATATAGAACTTGGGAAAAATCATAGATTTATTTGGTACAGTACTATTGCAGAACTTGAAGAAAAATCATAGATTTTTTAACTGTCATATCATACATTTTGAAGGACAGGGTTTACAAGGTATCTAATGACTGTCACTTCAGATAAGCAATAGTACTGAATCAAATATATTTGAGGTAGGTATTTCCATTTCAGGTGATGGTCATTATTTATTTAGTTTCATTGCATGCTGTAGCATTGTGTATCTGGTGATTCTAGATTATTTAGTATAAGCTAGCAGTTATCTTGTGAATTTTATAATGCAATTTGGTAGGTTATATAAAGCTGATTGTCATCTGTAGTGGTTTTTTCATGGCTGATAAGCTCTGGCTGACTAGATGAATTATCTAATCGGAATGTTCGCCATTACTTCCAGATTGTGCAAATATAAGGTGACTCAAAACAGCTCACTCTCGTCTGGATAGTTGCAAAGTTCATTTCTTAGTAGAATTGTAGCTGCTCCTGTTTCTAAATTTAGTGGTAGGTACAAATTATATTTAGACGTTTATTACTTTGATAAGTAGTTTATTAAATTAATTTTCTTATAAAATTACAAAAGGTCTTATTTAAAAAAGTTGTATAAGGCCTACTAATGACACTTTTTGGCCTACACGTCAGTCTGAAATTTTCTTCACAATTTTATCAGTTTTTCTTCCTCTTCTTGTTTTTGTTGCTGAGCTTCGTTCTTCTTGGTGGGACTGGAGAACATTCTGATAGAAATTAGGTTATCTAGATTATCAGATTATCTAGCAGAAAAAGATACTGTTGAACTAACATTTTTTTGTTGCAATAGGCTTTAGCCTGGCGAAAAAAATTTCAATAAACAATCTAAGTTATATATCTATATACCATCACTTTCCAACATTTTTAGTTAACAATTTTATGGCATCACACATTTTAAGAGAAGCAAGTCTCACCCCTGGTGGAATTAGATCAGGATCTATCAACATTAATCTAAACTATCAACATTTTGATAGATTTTCTTCTTGTAGCATAGCATTTTTTTAATTTCCTACATCAAGTAGGCTTCAGCGGGTCGCTTATCGCAGTTGGTTGGGGCGTCGCAACTTCAGCTTGCTGTCGTTTGAGCGGTCGTGGGTTCGAATCCCGCTCCACCGTCTAACATTTGTGTGTAATCGTTCACCTCATTACCCACGCACAAGTCTCGGACTCATGTGGGCATCATAAGCAATAAAAAAGTATATATTTAGGTTCTCCCTTGATCAGTGGCGTAACGTTTTCCAATTGGGCCCCCCCGCAACCGATTTTCCGGGCCCCTCTCCTCAAAATCTTATAAATATCTTCCTTCACCTTCACCACACTCCCCCTGAAAAACTTGCATATTTTGTGGGCAGTTATCATAATTATGTAAGAACTAAATGTCTTTTCCTCTATTAAATTTTAAAATTCAATAATGTTTCAAGGGGGGACTAGTCTAATGATTTTGACTCTAGCCTACGGGTTCCTGAAAGATGGAAATAGTTGAGAGTTGATTTTATTATAAATAATTAACTTCATAGAAACCTTGAAATTGAGGTCTTCCATAGGATCCACATTCACATTCTCTTTGCTAGCACCTCCATTCCTTTTCCCAGAAGTTGTATTCTCTCAGAATTCGCCTCGTTCGCGCACACGGACACAGGTTAAATTTTAATAAAAAGGCACTTAATCTAAATTACGGTGAAATTACTAAGTCAGGAAGAGAGAAGAAAATTCAAGAAATTTCCTGGCGGAAGAGAAAAAAGGAAACTACTTATACTTGATACTATTACAGTATAAGAAAAACTATTATTTTATATACTTATGCAGTAGCCACGTAATTGATCCGATATATCAAGGGTTTAAATATTCCTTCTAAATATTGTTTTAAAATGTACAAGTCATTAAACAAATAGAAATAACTAAAAAATTAAAAAGTATGACATCACAATACCACACATGTTGAAAAATAGAACAGAAATGAAAGAAATTGCACTCCAAATAATAAATATCACGATCACACTCACTAACTCACTTGATACGGTTTACTCTAGGGCTATAGGCCATTTCACCGGACACGTGTACATGCATCTAGAATCTAGATGGACGATTCAATAGAGACTGAATTTAGTAAACTGTACTGTTTAAAAATGAACTGTACTGAAGAAAAATGTTGACTGATTTCTACACAACCCCCCACTTCCAATTTCTTCGTATGCTAATAAACATCAAGGAATTAAATGGGGAAATAATTAATTTTCTCCAATATTTGCACAGTGGTGACTTAGTCTTACTCATGATTTATAACAGTCTAGATAAGTTTGTTTGAAGAGTGTTTTGTCCTTGGTATCTCTTCATTTAATTTCCGGAAGTCACAACATCCTGCTTCTGAATTCCTCCCAACGAACCCATGAGACCAATAGAAGGGGCATATGCACTAGCGTAGCATACAGTAGGTGAAGCCAAGTCTGCCATCCATGTAGTGGATAGAAAGACAAAATCGTGTTTTCAAGAGCAGAAAATTTCAATGCGCGCTCTCCAAATAAACTGCAGTTTAACACACTTAGGATTACGATATAACTTTCAAACTTGGCATGAGTATAGACAATTAGTTTCTGAAGATAACAGTGACATTATAAAAGTTAATAGTTAACTCTATAAATTTTAATTAGTTGTTTAAAGTTATAATTTTTGTCAGAGGTTCGAACATGACATAAAAAAGTGAGTTGGCTACCAAAATTTTCATCTTTTGGGTAGAGATGTGATCAAATCGAGAAGGTTGTACAGAAATAACTGAATTTTTTTTTCATGATTTTTATTTTAAAATACGACCTATACTTTGGATACAATGTTAGGTTGAAGTGCGATCGGGATGGCGCAATGTCGTCAGCTGGCTTGTGCATCCAGAACCACAAAGCCAATTCATCACTTATTTCTTGTGTTTGATTCAATACTTCCTTGAAGGTTTATTATTGTAATGTAATAATATTATAGTTTGATTGTTCTTAGGAAATTATTGATTAAATTAGTCTAACCTTTAATTCTTTCCATTATGAACGCAAATGAACAAGATCCAAATAGGAAAATGTTTATTAGAACAATTTTTTATTTCATTTTATTAATCATATGTTGAGCATTGTATCTTGTACAATATAAACATGAGCCAATATTCTTAAAATATAAACAGTCATCTCCATTAAAATGCATAATACATACAATATAACTCAGTTTTAATATGAGTTATAGAAATAAATGTCACAACTTTTTTAATTTCTCTACTATGCTGTTACACAATGAAATTATAAAATGAAAATTCATCTTTAAAGTCATGTAACTAAATTGAATCGTATAAATCAATGACTACAAAACGTTGAACGTTTACTTACTTTGTCTAATGGGGAAATAGCGTTTGTCTAATGTGAAGACCCTACTTTTGCTATCCATAATGATATAATTTCTATATGGGCGCCAACCAGACCAACTTTGGGTTGATAAACAAAAGTATTCTTCAAGCACTCGCGAAGACACTGAGTATTGTGCAATGTATTGTGCTATGTGTTAGAGAAAGAGACTATTCTATTTATAGAAATTATGAGTGAGAATGTCAAACAACATTAAGATTATTAATTATTATTGTTGTGACTAGACAGCGATAACAAAAGACAATAATTGTGATAGTGTTTTTGTGATGTCTTTTATGATCGCTGTGACTACATTTGCAAAGTAAATACATTATCCAGTTCAATTCAGCTTTTTGTTTTATCTTTCTCCTACTGTTCTATTTCATGTTAAGTAAAAGGATGTGGCAGTCAAATGACAGATATTAATGATATAATGACAGATATAATATAGGAAGGTATGTGAAAAAATGTCACTCCATTAGAAAATTAACTATTTTTCGAGTAAAGTTTGAGTAATCCTTGTCAACAAAATTCATCACAGAATGCCTCTACTCACAATTTAAATTTCAGAATACATCAACTGAGAAATGACATTTCTATCATTTATCCATGTCAAGAATGAGCAATTCATATTATGAAGAAACAGGCTGGCGATGTAACATGTGCCATACTGGTAATAGCAAAAACCGGCTTATCAAGCGCTCGCCACTTGGGGAGTCATCCCTGCACCACCATATTTGTAGTGGACAAGCGCCCAACAAGTGGCTTCACCTCAGCGACAAGAAGCCCCTTCTATTGGTCTTATGTGTTCCCTGGTAGAGGCATTCTGTGATGAATTTTGTTGACAAGGATTACTCAAACTTTACTCGAAAAATAGTTAATTTTCTAATGGAGTGACATTTTTTCACATACCTTCCTATATTATATCTGTCATTATATCATTAATATCTGTCATTTGACTGCCACATCCTTTTACTTAACATGAAATAGAACAGTAGGAGAAAGATAAAACAAAAAGCTGAATTGAACTGGATAATGTATTTACTTTGCAAATGTAGTCACAGCGATCATAAAAGACATCACAAAAACACTATCACAATTATTGTCTTTTGTTATCGCTGTCTAGTCACAACAATAATAATTAATAATCTTAATGTTGTTTGACATTCTCACTCATAATTTCTATAAATAGAATAGTCTCTTTCTCTAACACATAGCACAATACATTGCACAATACTCAGTGTCTTCGCGAGTGCTTGAAGAATACTTTTGTTTATCAACCCAAAGTTGGTCTGGTTGGCGCCCATATAGAAATTATATCATTATGGATAGCAAAAGTAGGGTCTTCACATTAGACAAACGCTATTTCCCCATTAGACAAAGTAAGTAAACGTTCAACGTTTTGTAGTCATTGATTTATACGATTCAATTTAGTTACATGACTTTAAAGATGAATTTTCATTTTATAATTTCATTGTGTAACAGCATAGTAGAGAAATTAAAAAAGTTGTGACATTTATTTCTATAATAACTCATATTAAAACTGAGTTATATTGTATGTATTATGTATTTTAATGGAAATGACTGTTTATATTTTAAGAATATTGGCTCATGTTTATATTGTACAAGATACAATGCTCAACATATGATTAATAAAATGAAATAAAAAATTGTTCTAATAAACATTTTCCTATTTGGATCTTGTTCATTTGCGTTCATAATGGGAAGAATTAAAGGTTAGACTAATTTAATCAATAATTTCCTAAAAACAATTCAACTATAATATTATTACATTACAATAATAAACCTTCAAGAAAGTATTGAATCAAATACAAGAAATAAGTGAAGAATTGGCTTTGTGGTTCTGGATGCACAAGCCGGCTGACGACAGCACGCCATCCCGATCGCGTTTCAACGTTGCACTTCAACCTAACATTGTATCCAAAGTATAGGTTGTAGATTAAAATAAAAATCATGAAAAAAAATCTGTTATTTCTGTACAACTTTCTCGCTTTGAGCACATCTCTACCCAAAAGATGAAAATTTTGGTAGCTGACTCACTTTTTTATGTCATGTTTGAAACTCTGACAAAAATTATAACTTTAAACAACTAATTAAAATTTATAGAGGTAACTATTAACTTTTATAATGCCACTGTTATTGTCAGAAACTAATTGTCTATACCCATGCCAAGTTTGAAAGTTATATCTTAATCCTAAGTGTGTCAAACTGCAGTTTATTTGGAGAGTGCGCATTGAAATTTTCTGCTCTCAAAAATACGATTTTGTCTTTCTATCCACTACATGGATGGCGGACTTGGCTTCACCTCTGTAATGCTATGGTAGTGCATATGCCCCTTCTATTGGTCTTATGGGTTCGTTGGCCTCTACTCACAATTAAAATTTCAGAATTAGATCATCTGAGAAATGATATTTCTATACTTTATCCATCTCAAGAATGAGCAATTCATATTATGAAGAAACAGGCTGGCAATGTAATGTGTGCTGTACTGGTAATAGAAAAAACCGGCTTATCAAGCGCTCGCCACTTGGGGAGTCATCCCTGCACCACCATATTTGTAGTGGACAAGCGCCTAACAAGTGGCTTCACCTCGGCGACAAGAAGCCCCTTCTATTGGTCTTATGTGCTCGCTGATTCCTCCACACTAAGCTATTTACGAATTGATAAAGTAAATAATAAACAATTACCTGACAGCTGACATTATTTAGCCTCCTCATGCTTTCTTTCTTTCTTCAGTGTTTCAGTTTAAGTTTCATTTCTTTTGAAAAAAATATATATAAATCAGTCTGGGTATGGGCCATTTCTTAAAAAATTATATTTTCAGTCCGTGCCCCTTTATAGCCCGGGCCCCCCCGCGCCGCGGGGTCTGCGGGGGTGTACGTTATGCCACTGCCCTTGATAAATACATTATAATTGCGTTTGGAATTTACTTTTAAAAAATTGAATCTTCTACTCATATTAAACTGCCATTTTCGCAGGGGCTTGAATATTTCGGAGCATCTCTGTTTCCAGTCATACACTATTCTAGCCAGTGGACAAATTGTAAGAATATTTATTTGTATTCTTCAGGTTGAGTGATAATGTTTTCTTTCTTGATCACCTTTACAATATGTGCAAACATGCGATCTGGAGGCACAAAAGAGTGCTCAACAACTGGAAAGATGAATTCAATCTTTTTTACACTAACAGGTGCAATAACAACCTTTGACATATTTTTATTTTGTCCTGCACATCCATAATACACAAGACGAAGGACTTTTACATTGTTGAGAATGCCAAAATTGTTCAAAAATGGTACAGAGCTGAGCTTATCTCATTTGAACCTTTCTTTTGTTATTATTCGTAAATGAAACAGTTTCTTTTTTTTGTTTATTTGTTGAGCTTCCAACTAAAATGGTAAAATAAAGTTTGTACAATTGCCTTGACAAGTAAGCACTCTGGACAGAGACTTAGGCAATGTCTGGTTTTTTACCAATAACCACGTTTTTATTTTAGGTGGAAGTAAAAAGCTTTTGTTTTGTGGCGCCTCTAACCAATAAAGCATTTTTCACATTGCAGTGATCATTGAAAGCAATGCAAGTTGAACATTCATCTGTTCTAGGGCTCCCAAAACCATTATTAAATTAGGTTGACATATATATGTCTCAAATATGAGTTTAACTTTCAACTCAACTGTTATATCTACTTATTAAAATTATTACAGCTGTTGTTGTTATATTCATATGTTCAGATTCTCAGAGTACTAAATAAAGGAAACTAGTAAAACCTATTCCAACTTCAATATTATATTAATAATTATTTCATTTTACATATTTAATAATGGCGACTCAGAGGTGAAAATAGAATATGGAGAATCAAGAAATAATTGAACAAAGCCAGTCAATATTGGAAACATTACAAGCTCAAACCTCTGCTCTTTCTGAATTGGTAAGAAATCTTGTAATTCCTAACCCAGAACAAAGTAAAGAAACAATATCAAACTCTATTTCAAATTCTTCAATAACATTTGAATCTTTTGATGAAGAAGTGGAAACATTCAAATCTTACAAAGAAAGATTGGAAAATTTCTTTGAACTAAAGAATTTACATGGAGAGTCAAGACAGGTTAAACAAACAAAAGCAAGAATATCAATCAATGCACTTTGTGCAAAATATTATTCCCTTATATCAAGTTTAACTGCACCTGATCTTCCATCTTCAAAAGATTATGAAACCTTGACTGAATTACTGGAGAAACAACTCTGTCCACAGACAAATGTTCTCACAGAAAGACACAAATTTTTATCGAGGGATCAAGGAACTGATGAATCTATATCTCAATATGTTGCAGTTTCAAAACAACTTGCTATATCATCAAAATGGAATTGCCAAGAACAAAATTGCAGAAAACCTGTGAAAAGCATTTTACAAGCACAGTTTATCCATGGACTTTGTGATAGCGAAATTTGAGAACAAATTCTCCAACAAGGAAACGACATTAGTTTTGAAAAAGCAGTTGAAATGTTGCTAGCAATTGAAGCTGCTAAATCACAAAACAAGTTATATGGTACTGATACACATGTTAAACAAATTGCTAAATCCAGAGTATCAAATCATAGTTCAGGTTTCAAATCTACAAAGAATGATAAAACTGGAAAAAAGCAACAAATGTCTGGAAACTTCAAGAGGAGAAATCTACTTGTAGAACTTGGATTAGAAAATAAGAGTTTATGTTGTGAGAAGAATAATCACAAGGCATCAGGATGTAGATCCAAGAACCTTCATTGCAAATCCTGTAATAAGCAAGGCCACATCGAAACTGTCTGTATTTCATCTCAGCTAAAACAATCAATAAACCAGGTACAAGGATCAGAATCGGAAAGTAGTGACACAGATTCTGAGTATGACTGCAATCAGATAAAATCTGCACCTATTTATTACAATTTAGGTGAACCGAGAGACGATCCTTTTGTAGTCACAGTCAAAGTTGGTGGAAGTTCAAAGCAATTTGAAATCGATTCTGGTAGTCAAGTTACTATTGTATCATTATCTGATTTTCAGAATTTAAAACTGAATTGTGAATTAAAACGATCAAAAGTTTGGTTTCGTTCATACACAAATCAATCTTTTACACCAATAGGCATAGCCAGAGTACCAATTTCATTCGAACAACTTAAAACTCATGGTAATTTATATGTTGTAAAGGGGAACTACACTCCTATATTAGGTAGAGACTGAATTAGAAAACTAAATGTAAATGTAACAGTGGTTAATTTAGTAAAAACCGGTAACCGTTTAGATCAACAGAAAAATGATATCAATTCAATCACAATATCATCGTTCACAATAACAAAATAAATAATGATTTCTATCAGTTCAACATCAACTTAAAAATATAAATTTATTCATTTATTTTCAGATGAAACAGTTAATTACTTAACAGTTAGAATAAATTCATATACAGTTCAATAGTAACTTAAATATAGAGATAGTCAAACAAAAATATGACACTCAGATTATTTCAATAATATATGGAACTTAAAACAATTGATACATTGAGATAGCTCCAAAAAAGTTAAGAAAGTGATATAAATAGGAATGTGAACTGACAGGCCTTAGTTCAGGAATTAATCTTCACATGGACCTATTAAGGTCTGTGAGTGAAGATGAGTTCACAATCAGTTTGTCTACATATTTGAAAAAAAAGGTTGAGGATGTAAAATGAGTAGTTACCAATAATATTGAAATTTAGTAATATATAAAAGTAATATTAGTATTTGAAGAAGATGACAAAAGCAGACTCCAATAGGAACAGGCGCGAACCTTGATAGAAATTGACTACTTTAAAAGGAATGGAAAAAAATCAAGAGAAAGTTAATCTGTAATAGAGAATTTTATATAATTATCAAGAAATAGGCTAAAAAGTTTAGTAAAATTGACTAAAGGTTAGGGTTACCATATCTCCGGGTTTCCCCGGAGATCTCCGGATTTTGAGGCCAAAAATGAGGCTCCGGGGGATTTCACAGGAAAATAAGAAATCTCCTCTTTTTGAAGTGTTTTATAAGAATCCTCTATGATGCAGGTCTACTCAAATTTTGACGTGTCTTCTGGTTAATAATAGGTTGATTTTCTGTAAGTTTACCAATTCTATTTGTAATTTTCCAACCAGCAATGTATATTAAAGAGGCCAATTACATTTTTGAAAACATTGGTTTTTACTCATTTAATTTTCATAGAGGGATGTCCCTATCCGCCAACGGTGAACCCCCCCCCTTCACGCTCTGATTTACAACACATTGTAAAATCTCCTCTTTTTTGGTGATTACCTTATGGCAACCCTACTAAAGGTTATAAAAATTGACAGAAAATCAACCAGAGGAGGAACCCAAACCATATGCGGATGCACCGAAACATGCTGCTGTAATAGTGGTAATGAACTTAAACATGAACCTATCTGTAGGCTGAGACTATAAGTTCCTCTGAGTTATCCGATCCAAGGAGTGATAATAGCAAGAGTGTTTTTTTCTTGAATATGCCTATGGATAAAGACTCAAATAGGTTCAAGTTGGAAAACTATTACATATATTTCTATAAAGAATTTGTGATATATATGAAGGATTCGTTGTGGAGTAAGTTTTATGCAAAAGAGAAGATGAAATGGCGATGTTTTGAGAATAACGAGTATTATAATAATGAGTGACTGTAGAAAGATGGAGTTTTGATGTTTGAACATATGAATGAGGAGAATTTTTATGAACAGTTGCTTGATTGTGAGTATTGATGTTTCGTGAAAAAGTGTATCAGATTGGTAGAATCTTGATTTCTTGAATGCTACCTTGATGACTTCTCTTTGAACCACTGCAAGGGGATGAAGAACCGTTTTATAAGCTCCACCCCACGCAGCGATGCCAAAGGACAATAGCGACTGGATATAGGCATAATAGGCCATTTTAATCTCATTTTGATTGAGAATGTCAGTCAACATACGGAAAGCATAAATCAATCTGCGGATTCTACATTTCAAGCGGTTGATATGTTCTGACCACCTCATTTGACTGTCAAAAACAACACCTAAATATTTGTATGAGTCCACCTTCTCTATGCACTCACAAGTACATAAATTGTCTAGTGGATTATCACATTTATAAATTATTATGTTTTCAAGGTTATAAATTGTCTAGTGGATTATCACATTTATGAATTCTTATGTTTTCAGGGTTATAGTTGGTGATAGGGCGTAGAGATATTGGCATATACTTTGTTTTAGATATATTAAGTGAAAGGGTGTTCCGGTCAAGCCATTTCTTCACCTGTGCAAGATCTTGTGAAGCACTGGTACATACCTCCTTCCAAGACGCACCTTCCAGAAAAATCAGGGTATCATCAGCAAAAAGCAGAATTTTACCATTGAGCATCAACTTTGAGATGTTGTTGATGTAAACAAGGAAAAGCAGGGGACCCAAAGTACTTCCTTGAATAACTCCATAGTCCACATCAACCTCACCACCAACAACACCTGCTATGGAAACAGACTGCCTCCTGTTTGAAAGAAAACTCTTGAACTAGGACAGGGATGTGCCTTGGATACCTATTAGTTCTAGTTTTTTTTAAAAGCTTGCTTCTATCTATAGAGTCAAATGCTTTTTTCAGATCTAGGAAAATCATCATTGATTTTTTATTAGAAGAAATGGCTTCATTGATCACTACATTGTCAAAAAGAGCATCAGTTATTGTTTTATCTTGCCTAAAACCATACTGACATTGACATAGTATTTGGTTTTCTTGAATATAGTCCATCAGTTGCTCTTTAACAATCTTTTCGAGTATTTTTGAGAAAACACTCAACAGGGAGATAGGACGGTAGTTATTTTTATCGTTATGTGTGCCAGTTTTGAATAATGGTATTACTTTAGCTAGTTTGAAAGGATCAGGAAATACACCACTTAAAATGCTTGAATTAATAAGATGAAGTAGAGGTTTTAAGAAAAGATTGATATTATTTTTAAGGAATGTAGCAGAAATAGAATCATAACCAGGGGCCGAGCCTCCACGCAAGCTAGACACGTGTCGCATGATAACCTGCTCTGTGACAGGCTTCAGAACAAAATTAGTGTGATTCCTGTACAGATAATCATCTATTAAGGGCTCCCCACCTGAATCAATAGCATCAGCCAGTCTCCTGCCTACACTAGCAAAAAAGTTGTTAAAATCATTGGATGCATCCTTATATGAGTCCTGAGAAAGGTTATTTGTACTTGTAGAAAGGAATTTATGCAAGTCTTTATTTTTAGTATGGCCAGCTATCTCATTGACAGTACTCCAAAATTTTTTAGGATTTCCATAGTTAGCATTAAGTTGCGATCGATAATACTCTCTTTTAGACTGCTTTAATAAATTACTCAATAGGTTTCTGTGATTGCGGTATTGATTTTCCAGATCACTATTGAAAGGTTGTCTTTTGATTAATTTGCTCAATTTATCCCTAGTTCGGATAGCTTCAACAAGGCCAGATGTAATCTAAGGCTTCAGTTTTTTGGATTTAGCAGTGTGGTTGGGTAATTTCCTTTTTGACTTTTCAATACATTGTTCAATGTTGTGACAGAAAATTTGAGCGCACATGTTAGTATCATTACAGGCAAAGAAAGGCTCCCAGTCCACCCTTGCTAGGCTATCACTAAGAAGGGATTTTGCTATGTAATGTTTGTTAATGTTATTAGCTCCCTGCCCAGGCTGCATATTGGATTGTGACGGAGAAGTGATAGTTAGGGCGATACTGTAATGATCGGCTACACTAGTATGAAGAACAGCAGAATTAACCGCCAACATATCTCGATACCTCACAAACGCATGGTCCAGGCATGCACCTCCGGCTTCAGTCACTCTAGTGGGCTTATCAATACATTGGACGAGACCGGCTCCTGACAGACTGTTGAGATACCGATCGGTGATAGCATCATTCTTTAATAAATCTATGTTTATGTCGCCCAATAAAATGCATCTTCTATCCTTAGGGATGGCTCTATAGTAATTATCCAATTCAGCAACAAAATTATCAGTGTCACTGTCAAACGTTCTATACAATCCCAGTAAATTGTATTGTTCCCCACAGTAATTAAATTCTAGACTTAAACCATAGACATCTCCAGGAGTCACCTCTGTTGCGATCGCTGATAGTTGCTTATTAACATAAATCAATACACCATCATTCTGATTGCGTTAAGTGTTTGTTCTGAATAAATCAAAATCGATCAGGTCAACTGTACCATCACACTTGGACAACCAACAATAAATAATTATTGTAAAAATTGTTACAATAAATAATTATTGAAAAAATAATTACAGTATATCTATCTTGGGAAAAACAGAATCCAAATAAATCAAGTAATCTTGGAAATTCTTATTATAGCTCCTTATATTACAATGCACCATTTTCAAACTTTGTAGGCCAGAACAATTGAGGAACTGGAAATATTCAGAAAAAGTATCGAGGCTCAGACAGCCGTTAATCGAAAAAAAGTAGCCTTCGTCATCTTCGTCAGGAACTCATCAACTTTTTCCATTGTGAATATGCCAGTTTTTTATATAAAAGCTGGGTGGAAAATACTTCCTAATGGCCATTTTACTTCTTCAGTAGTGATTCTCTAAACTTCCAACTTCTTTACGAAAATGCTGAAGACGCTGCTCTTACCTATACAGCCAATTCCACAGCTGAACTCAATACTATGATGTATCATGACATCCAGTCACTAAACGTTTGGTTTTCAAAAAATAGCTTGAAATTAAACATAAATAAAATAACGTTCATACATTTTAACCTTGGAAATAGAGAACACCAAAATTCACCCCTCTCCGTTCATGCTCCTAAATGTGACTCAATTAACTGCAATTTTTTTGTAGATTACATCTTGGAGACTCCAGTTAAGGAGACAAGTTATATATTGTGAAGCGATATCACATACAGACACTATAAAATACCTAGGTATAACTAGATTGTAACCTACGCTGGACTGAACATATAAAAAACAGCTCAACTTAAAAGTCAAAAAACTGTTAAACATAGGTTGTAGGAAGTTTTATTTTCTAAGAAATTTATGCCCAGACTATGTTTTGAGAAAGCTATACTACGCTATAGTGGAAATTAGATTAAACTTCGGCTTGATTGGGTGGGGAGGAGCCTACTTTTCAGAAATAAAGCCACTTGTAATTGGAAATCTCCACTTGTAATCTCCAAAAATTCTATTTAAGATACTGTAATCGGGAGGATGGGTGAACCAGAAGACTGACCTTGAGGTCCAGAAATCAACTTGTACCTCCAAGACCCTATAAGGAAATTTTGAGGCGGTTCTACCTGTACACTGCACCCAGAGTATTTGATACCTAATGAAATTAAAATCATGAAACCCATGCACCAGTTTAAAAATATCTTAAAGAGTTGATATTCTTACTAGAAGATAACGAAACTCTATTCTCAAGGCGAGTGACTTACTATATGCATATTCAAGAGAAATAGTTGGAAAAATAAATAAAAATTCGATGAAAAGGCACGTATGACTCTGCTAGACTAGTTCTTTTATGTTTAATGCGTGATCACATAAAATTATATAATCCTGCAGTGCTACAATTGTATTAGAAACAAGAAGTAAATCAATCATTTACCAAAGCTGCGTAAAACTAGTTTTTTTCTCAATTGTGTTTTTATGTTTGTTTAATTGTTTTATTTTATGGTGCCCCATACAGGTTAATCTCGAGGCACCTACTAACTTTTTTTCTCTCTTTACTGATCTACTAACTTTTTTTCTCTCTTTGCTGATCAGAAATCTAATGTTGCATTATGTGTGCTGTAATCTTTTTTTTTCAATAAATATTCATTTATTTTAGTAAAATTCATAATGTAATAATGAACAAAATATAGTAATTATTTTAATTTTGAGTTGCAATCAGTAATTTTCAAATTTGCAATAAAAGATAAAATTTAATGACATTTTTTCTTGCTGTCATAGACTTTTTCCTATTTTGAAAATGTAACAGTCTTGCCTGTTTCAAATCATTGGCTTTCTCAGATGAAAAAACCCAAAACAAAAAAAATCAAATTTTAAAATAAGGAGGGGAGGGGAGGATAAAATATTTGACATTTCAACAAAAACTTACAATAGATTAACGTGTAATAGCTTATTCCATTCTGTTCATCATTTAAATTCATATAGGCCTACCAAACTTTCATTTTACGTCACTTTTCTGACAAGCACAAACTAACATTTGTGTAGATGTGAATGCACCTGTAGGCGGTACGAAGTTCGCCAGCTTCAGCTAGCTCTTCGATAAAAATATAGGCCTACAATAATTAATCTAAATAAACCATACTGCAATATTGTAGGAGCCAGAATCTCTGCCATTCTTGTTTCAAGACCTAGTGAAATTTAATAAATCCTAGTAACAAATTGAATAAAATCAAAGTTCATAAAGTTCTTCAAACTGCATAATTTAAATAGCATAATTATGTATGAATTTATTGAGTGAAGAGGCTCTAGAGTTAGAGTTTCTAACATTAAGGAAACTGGTCAACAAAGAAGCATCAGGTAAGACCGGGTTACACTACACTTTATAATTCTACCTGCTTTTGATATAGGTTTTGGTGTTAAGTTCAAATGCTTAAAGACTTTAATAGAGCATTATCATTTTAAAACTGAACTACTTCAAATGTGGAACAGTTGAAGAAGCATTTTTAAATGTTTAGGTAAACACTCGAACCTTACCTATATTGGAAGCAGGTTAGGGCATAAAGTTTAGTGTACCCCGGTCTTATTTGTCACTTGTCACATTTCCGTGTTGTTAGAAACCAAGACTTAAGTTAGTCTCAGCAAGCCATAAGAGTCATGATATGTGAGAAATTATGTCAGCTGCATTATAAACTAACGCGTGCTATCTAATAACATAAATAAATAGAAATTTTATTTTATGAATAAATAGAAAATCAGTATATCTAGTAAATAAGAAACGTGTGGCTTTTAATGATATTGTTATGGGTTCTGTCTCTAAAATAACGCTGGCAACACTTAAATTTAACACTTGCACTTTATTAACACAAATTATTCACAACACGCACTAATCAGTCATCATGTCTTACACAAAAGAAATCAATCAGGAACAGATAAATCTATAATGTTCAGCTAATAAAGAATTTGCAATATTACTGTAAAAAATCAATCCCTTACCGAAACTATTAAATAATAACTGTTCAAATAATTCAACTGTTATGTCTAATACATAACAGTTGAAACACTACAAGCACTTACGAGTCACTGTATAAACAGTTAAGTAAGCCTGAATAATAATCTGTCACAATATACTGCGATTATCACTTTAACAACAGACGTTTGATTAACACAATCTGTATAAGCGCTCACTGGTAATACGGTTTGTATGAGCGGAAACAGGAACTGTCACTTCTGCCACTTATTTCATTAACGATCGTTTCACAACTGACTAACTTTTACAAGAGTTTCTCCTATTTATACATTTTTCATAATCTAGAAAGAACTAGATCCCAGTCAGCACAACTATGTAAATTATACGTATTATTTATCTTCAGCCAAGGTCCATGGATGGTATATAATACATATTGCATTTGTATAATATACGTAAATAATACATCCAAATGTCCCACTTTTGATTGTATAATATACGTATATCTATACATTCATTTGCGTAAATAATATGTCAACAGTATATGTAAACAATACGTACACCATAGACATATAAGATACATATTAAAAACATCCCTAGTGCAACAAATTTACATATAATTCATGTTAATACATATAATATATGTAAACTTGATGTCAGTATATATCCTTTTCAAAATAAATTTAATGTAAATCATAGAGCTTGTCATACAAATGGATATTAAATGAACAGCCAGCAATATAGATGAAATAGATTGGGTTTTATTAAAAATAAACAATTTTTGTTGGACTTAGGTACAGTACATTAAACATTAGATTTTTTTGTCTTATTCCAAATTCTGGTTCCTGCCTGCCTAAACCATTCCCGCAGGCGATTTTCAAAAATCTTGCTGGTGAATATAGTGCAGTGTGTTGCACTAATAACCCCTGAAACAATAAGTTTTCTATATCAATGACAAATATATCTTAACTAATACTTTATTACTTTGAAAAAAATAAAATAAAAAGAACACTGTAGTGGCAGGTGAGTCACAAGAAGTTTCTGAACTTCACTAGCAAACCTGTCAACATTTTTCAAAATTCAACATCTATATCAACGAAAAAGTTGTAATTCTGATGTCTTCAGACAACATTTTTCAAGAAAATGTTTGTGTTTCTTGAATAAAAGCTGTGATAAGAGAAATTTCCTGCATTGTTAAATTAATATGTAAAATACACAACAGTAAATATATTTATAAGCTGACACCCAGCAGGGATAGTAACACCACTGGCATCATGAGATTTTTTGGGAGAAATCATCTGTTTGCAAATAAAACACAAATTTAATTACCCCCAATTTTTGTTCATGCAGTACTGTATTCCAATTTAAATAGATCAAGTTCTGTAGTATTATTATTGTTTTTATTATTATTACTGTAGAACCCTTTAATATGACTTTGGGAAAAAAAACTGCTCAAAATAAAGTGACCATGTCTGACAGTCCATTACACTTCCATCACCACGACCGGCACTGCATGGTGTCTTGCTCATCCCCAATTATTGAAAGTGTTCAAGGGTGGTCCCAGGAGTGGTGGTCAAGGGAGTTTTGATTAAATTTCCATTTATGACCAATAAGATTCAGCCAATTTGCCAGTTTTTGATTGATAATACGCAATTGAATCACCAATTTTACGTGATAAAACACTTTCCAGCCATTTTTTTTATTATTAAATGCAACAATTAATTGCCAAAAAAATGTGGCCCAATTGCCATTATAAAATTAATTAATTTTTATGATTAATTCAAGTTCAATTTCCATTTTTGGCATATGTGGCTTTGGTCAAACAACCTTTTTGGCTAATAATAACATATGTATAATAATAAAATATGAGGCTGACGAAGCTTCTTTTCAGAAGTGAAATGCATTCCTCAAGCATCTCCAATATATGTGAGTAAAACATTATTTAAAAGTGAAATACAGTGTCAGTTTTAATATTAGATTAATAATAACACACATTGCAGTTGTCAAATCTGGACTATAAAATGTGGTGATTCATTGTTTTTTGCCATAAAATTATGTTAATCTGCCATTTTGCTTATTTTAGTCAATAACAACTTCTGGTTGGTGCATTTACCCTCCACAATGCAGTCCAGCATTGTTAAATCAATATGTAAAATACGCAACAGTAACAATAATTTTCGGCAGACAGTATGCATGCAGCTTGGCTGTTATAATTAAATCAAATTATTTTTCATAATAAGGCTTAAAAGAAATATTTAGGAAACTCGCTTTAACAAAATAATACATCCAAGAACATCTTACATTACACTGGTTTTGACTGGAAGTAAAATTGAGTTTAGGGTTTAAATTTTTTTAAATTTATTCTGGAAAATAATCTGTAATTTGATAGTAGAATATACTTACTTTCTAAAATAAGAATGATTGAAAGCTTGTTCAAGGCTCTCTTGCCTTTCTGCCCCTCCCAGCTTAAATTAACTGCAACTTCATTGGTGAGCAGTCTCACCAGGCTTCTTGTTACAGAATCCTCTACAGAATTCCCTCCAATTTTTGTGAGGAACTCAACCTGGAAAACAAAAAGTATATTGTAAAAATAAAAATTACACATAAATTACGGCAGTACAAGTTAAGTTGGTTTATTTTGAGAGGTTGGCAGTTCTTTAGAGTAATAAAAATACATTTAGGCATTAGGCCCCACTGAATTGTCTAAAATGGAAGACAGTCTCACAGACCATCTTTTGTTTTATATAATTTTCAGTGTTGTATCAAGTTTTTTATTCCAGAGGGGCTGTATTTTAGGGAAGTAAATCCTTAGGAGTTGTTTTAGTCAGCACTACATTTTTAGTATTTTATACAAATCTTTTATTTGTTTACATATTATTTTAGTACACTTACATATTCTAGTGTATGTGTGTTAGATGTAAAAAAGAATTATACTGCAGAGTTATATGTAGGGAGATAAGATATACACTGTCACAATACCAGGAACCAATCTCAATTAGATATGCAACACAGTAGTCTAAGTAAAGGTAAAAACAGTTTTGGAATTATTAGTTCAAAAATATTTAATAATGTACACAATTTAGTCATTCAAGTTGAGATCCTATAATTGGTTAACCCTGAACCCTTTCTATAGCTTGAGTGAATACTTTGCCCTGAAGTCAGTACACTTTTGATTGACACTCAATACCAAATAGGTAGGCCCACTATCTCTAAGAAACTTTATTTCAACTAGACAACACCTAGACCAAGGCCTAATAAACCTAATACATAAAATGTAGACCTACTTAATGAAACTTTATTTGTAATTGCACAAGAACACCTTATTCACCAACACTGCACCCACCCACTTCAAAGTAATAAGTCATAGGTAATAGTCATAGGAACTCTCTGATTTATGTACCTCCTTAAACCTTGGCCTAATACGCCCCCATTGGTTTCTATTACTAAGAAGATGGACATTGAAATTTGCAGGCCTAATATTGGCTAGTGTGTAATATTTTCATTTGATTATATATTGTAGGATGTCAGCATAACTGTACCCCTTACATCGTTTATATAAGGTACATAATGTTGACATATAACAGTAAATATAAGCTATAAAATGAAATATAACTTATAACTTAGGCCGGCAATAGACGGACTGCTTCAAGCAGTCGTTAAGGGACTGCAAAAGTGCAGTCGATTTGCAGTCAGGCCGACTGCAAACAGACTGCTTGAAGCAGTCCAAAAGCAGTCGGTTTGCAGTAGGCCCGACTGCTTTTGGACTGCTTCAAGCAGTCGGTGACTGCCTTGTTGAATAGGCGGAGTAGAGTTGAGACTGTTTGAGCCTTCCATAGAGACAATAAATTATTAATAAAATTACTGAGAATAATTTTCTAGAAATGATTGGAGCACAAATTAATTGAAGAAAGACGCATTTAATGAAATTTATGAAAATGGTTTAAAACAAATTTAATAATAGTTTAAAAAATTGGTAAATGGATGGAATGAGAAATGGATCCTCAAAAAATAAATTATTTTCTCATTTAATATAAGAATACATTATTCTCGTCATACAAAGATGGCCCCTTGACATGAAAAATTACAAGAAATAGTAACATTACAGTATACAAAATCACAGGGTTATTAATTAGACAGCGAATAATTAATAATAAGATAATATTTCTTGACTTGATCATTTCATAAAAGAAAAAATAGTAATAACCAGCCTAAGTAGTAGAATTAAATTCTTGGATTTCTTGTTCCATAACGATCTGCGTTGTTAATATTAACTTTTCATTGTAAATTTTATAGGTGAATAAATAATAATTGTGCTCACACTTGGCCAAACGCTTTCGAGTTATGGAAACTCATCTTCAAGGCATTCTAGATCGGCGATATTGGTTAGAAGAATTGTGGTTTTTGTATCATGTGGTCAAAAAGTATGTGTGATAAAATTTAATTCATTGAGCATCTAACCAACATCGCCGATCTAGGATGCCTTGAAGATGAGTTTCCATAACTCGAAAACGTTCGGCTAAGTGTGAGTACAATTATTATTTATCCACCTATAAAAATTGACTGAAAGTCGTTAAATTTACAATAAAAAGTTATTACTAGAAATATTGAATAACGATATTTTTATGGATAGAGCCGGAACCTTAAGTACGGTACTGCATCCTTTTTTAATAATGATTTCCGTGAAATCACTGGATGGACACAAAATTATTATTTTAGTCCTACACAGGATGATTCAATATCTAGAAGTATTTATTGTAAGTGACAGATTCACTTTAAATAACTCCTAGAGCTTAACATTAGTCAAAATTAGGGGGTAAACTAAATCTTAAATGAGCAAAGTTAGGAGAAAATTATGCAAAAATCAAAAATGAAAAAATATAATAAAACAGGATCTTTGTCTTTGAAGAAGACTCTAGTTGACAAAGTACAACTAGTTTTGAAACCAACGTGCCATGTTCATGTAGCCTACTAAATACACACAATAAGTGAAATATGAGCGGTGGTGCGAGCAGTCGAGTGGACTGCTTGAAGCGGTCCGTGTATTGCCGACCGACTGCACTTTTGCAGTCGGCAGCACGGCGGAACTCGACTGCAAATGGACTACTTGTTTTGTTACCGACCGCAACTCGACTGCTCAAGCAGTCCGTGTAGTGCGGTCTTGATTTTAACATTGAAAAGCGATCCGCCCAACTGCGACTGCTTCAAGCAGTCCGTCTATTGCCGGCCTTAGGCTACTTTTACTATGATCTGTGGAGTAAGGTTTTGGTTACTTATCATAATGTAAAGACATTGAAATTCATCATCAAAATAAATGATTTTACAATATTATACATCATACTCACCTAACCTATCTCCACAGTGCTGTAAAAATAGATAAGTGAAGCCAATTCCATTTTAAATTTAATTTAATGTTCAAACCACCAGAACAAATGATTCAATAGCTAACTTATATTATTAATTTCGATGTAAGCTATTGATATTGCTAAGCTCAATATTTCCAATCAGATAAGTTAAGTGTGGTACAAGTACAAAACTCCACCCACAGCAGAGACTGAAAACAGATTTTAGTGGAAACTGTCAGTTGGGATAAGTTACCTAGAAGTTTATATGTTGATCAACCAATAGGCCCTAACCCTATTTAGTTTTAGTTTTGATTATCTAACATCAATAACTTTATTCAACCCTGCAATTGATATGAAGCTTGAACTTAAGTGTTTGGATTTTTGTATTTGGGGCTAAACAGTAGGCCTAACATACAGAAACCTAACCTAAAAGACGTTTTTATAAGTTTCTCAGATTCTTGGATCCTTTCAAAGCCAATAGTGACATAAAATTCAGTTTATTTTTATACATTATGAATAAATACAAAATAATACGTTTTCCACACTTACCTTGAACGAATAATTAATTGTCCTTAGTTTGAACTCTGAAGAACAGAACAATCTTATTTCTCACTTCATACTGCCAGAACAACAGTTCTTAAAAATTGACCTCAAAAATACACTACTAACAAACTCAAACTATAAATATATTGAAAAGATAATTAATATTATACATATAATGAAATTAATGTACAATAATTAAATGATTTATTACAACTAAAAGCGAGGGCAAGATCGAACAGAGCAGAAGTAGAAGCGTGTCTGTGTGTGTGTGTGTGTGTTTGTGTGTACTGTCTGTGTGTCTCAAAGTCGAATGATCCTCAGTAATAATACTTGGTGGAATCGTGGAATGGTGGTAGCTTGGAAAGACAGACTCTAAATCAAAATGGACTACACCTTTATTCTGCACCAGCCAACTCACTACCTTTATTCAAGGAAAAAATTTCTCTGGGGCTGGGGAAGTTTAAGCTGTCTAAATTGTAAAGACAACTGAGATAAATATTAAGTATTGCCATGTAAATATTTAGTCAATCTCGAATATAAATAATATATATAGTATATGTATAGCCTATCTTAATACATACCATAAACATAACATTGACTTATTCTGTACTTATACCAGAATTTGTAATAGAAGCATAAAAGGTTATAAATGCATTCTCCAAGCAAGAAGGCTATTGCTTTTCACTTGTTTTAGTTTTCTCAAAATACTACATTAATTTCATGAATGTCAACCATGATTCGTCAAATTTATGTATACAATACGTTCCAGATTCACATGACTTAAAATTGACCTATTGACCTAAACTATACGTATACTATACGGTTTGTGCTGACTGGGATATCTCTCCATTTTTCTATCAATTTCTAAAGTAAACAAATAGAATATTCTACATTCATCCAGGCCATGATAAGAATATTTTAGAGGTCTCCCGATAAACCACAAGGTGAGGGTATTACAGGAGTAAGAGCAAATAGAATAACATGCTGCTTAATGGTAACCGGAAATCAATATTGACACAGGCAGATAATTTTTCCTTTCCAGATATCCCCCTTTGCCTTGTCCTCAACAGTATGAAGAACCTTACGGGTAGTATTCCTAGTCTGTGGTAATAAAAAAGTAGGTAATATGAAATCATAGAGTTTCTCGGTCCCCCAATCAAGCGCAATCAGGGCAAACATATGAATTTACTTGCATCACGATAGCTCAAATATAGCTCACTCACCACATCTACCGCACTACTTCTCTCATTTATGTAGAATTGATGATTTTGCACGCATCACATTAGATAGTTCAGTAAACTTCGCCGTTGAAGTTGCCAAATCATAAGCTCAAGTACTTTAACCTGTTTGGTCACACATGCAAGTACACGCGAACTTATCCCATCACGTCCACCTCAAATTGGACCCAAATCTAGGGGACGGTCAGAGGCAATAATTTAACCGATTGGTTTTTGGGTAATGAAGATTTAGTAGCCAATATTAAACGTCCAACTAATGAAAACGTGAATCATGCCAATGTAATCATTTGTCCTGCTGTTAGAACTGCAGTTTGTTTCTTTAAACTTATTCTCCTTAGTCTCCTCTTCAGTTTATTTCTTTAAACAAATATAGGCATTTTAACCTCCTTTTCAGTCAGATCTTGAGTTTTTGCTGGAGTTTAGCTCATTTTTTAGGTGCTTATTTTATGGATTTTGTTATATTCATTGCTGAGCTTAACATTACAATCATCTTCTGTGATTAAAATTACTCTAAAACATTTGAAATATAGGGGGAGCAAAATCAAAAATATTAAGATTAACTGTAATTAATATTGAATGCTATTTAATTCCTCACATCGAATTGATATTCTAAAGTTTATAAAAATGTATATTCCTGGATTTCTTGTTCCATGACGAACTGCGTTGTTAATATTAACTTTCTAAGTGAATTCAATGACTTGCAGTCAAATTTTCATTAAGAATAAGTAGAATTTACTTACTCTTTCAGATTGATCTCAAATATTTGAAAACGTTCGGCCTACAGAGTAAGTAAATTCTACTTATTCTTAATGAAAATTTGACTGTAAGTCGTTGAATTCACTTGAAAAGTTAAAAATTTATATCTCTTTAAGTTTATGAAACTATATTAGTTTATCACCAAACTTTTCATTATAAAGGTCAAAAATAAAAATGAAAGCAATTAAATTAGTTTTTTAAGGTCTTCGAGTCTTCACTTATTCCATTCTTTTTTGAAGATTACATCTTAGAGACTCCAGTTAAGGAGTATAAGACAAGTCGGATTAACAATTATACAATCTTATATACTAGTTACCATAATTATTACTATATCAATTAGTTGAGGTGAGGCTTAATTTTGATGTGAAAGGAACCCAAGTAGCAAAATAATATTGTCCCAATATTGAGAAAAATATTTTCTCAATGTTGTGACAATATATTGAAAATGTTTGTCAATATTTTTAAAATATTTTTTTGAAACCTTTAACATTGTTTTGAGAATATTGTAGCAATATTGCTCAATGTTTGGAAAATGTTTTATCAAAATATTGGAAAATATTGACAAAAGCAAAATAGAATATTGCCCCAATGTTGAAACAATGTTTAATTACTTTATTTTTTTTTTAAATATAGTGACATAAGCTGGGGTTCAGGGATTAATTGAAGTAAGAACAACAGTTAGATAATAAGAATTTAATTAATCGATAATAAGTATAGCCTAGTGTATTTTATAAATCATTCAAAGTTTCATTTAAGATTAAGGATTCCATACTCTCATTAACCAGTTCATACCGTTCAACCGTCATTGTTTTAGCTTTCCTGAAAACAAAACAATAAGAAAAAATCTTTAAAAACAGTATTTTAAAATTAATATTTCATAAAAAACTATAATCTTTCTTCGAATGTGCATGATTTGCATAATCTCATGACATCTACTGAAAGGTCCTCTCTTGCCTCAAATCAGGTTTTATTATTTTTTTTTGAGGATGAAGCCATAGACGAACCATCAACTTACATAATACCTGGTCTATGATGAAGCCCACATAGGTCTGAGACCTGTGCGTGTGTAATGAATTGGATGATGGAGATTGGTGTATTGATAATGTTTTAGGTGGGTTCCGAGCCACCCTTTATTATCAATACCAATTATCAACTTGGAGTAATGTAGGCTATGAAATCGATTTTTGTAGTTGGTTTTACAGTTGTAATTAGTTAGGTTTGAATTCATAAATAAGGGCTGAAAATATACTGTGAAAAAACTTGTTTAAAGCTTAAATGATGCGTCTGGGGCAGAGCGTGACGTAATTACTAAAATGTTTATTTTCTTCTGATAGATTTCACCCTTGTATACTCTCGGTAAGTGGGAGAAGAGTTAGACTCGTGCCTAAACGTCTCTCGTGCAGCAAAGTACCACTTTATGCACTTATTTTACAAATAACTAATGCCAACAAAAAATGTTGAATTATGACATCCTAGCTTATCACTACATCCAGTACTTAGCAATGACATTAATAGGTACAGTCTACTCCAAAGAAGACGGAATCCTATACATGTGAACTGAAAAATTATCAAATACTTTAAAAATATAAAATTAAGTATAGAAGAATAAATTCTTACATTTTGTCCAATTTTGATTGCGACTGGGCTAACCAAGTTGCAGCCGTGAGTTGGATTTTTTTAATTTATGCATCAGCCCAACATCTATTGATTTATTTATGATGGTAGGACTATGGCCTAGAGGCAAAGTAAGAAAGTATTCTATCTAGATTGAAATATTGCTAAAAAGACAATGTTACAAATCGCAATATTTCAAGTTAGATTCTGTTACAGTCCAGGCTACTATAATAATTATTATATTTAATGTATTTCCTTTGTTCTACTAAATGATCTGCTTCATGAGTTAATTAATAACTCTACCAATAACTTGATATATTTTTCTAACCTAAAACAAAAACACTGGGACACTTACCTAAATAGTAAAATCTTACAGTAGAATATATGATACAAAAAAGTAAAAAAACAACAACAACTTACCAGATGAATTTTATCCATAAAATTAAAAGTTGTTGAAAATTGCTGGGACGTTGATGCACTCTCAGACAGATAGTGCAACGTAATTCAGTAATGGCGTTGTTTGGCGTCGAAAGGATGTGATGTGAACACATGACAACAATTTTGCTGTCAAGCATAATTATCTAGTCCAGACAACGAACACAAAAAAAACCGAAGAGGGGCGAAAGAATTTATGTATAAGCCCAAAGTGTTCGCAGTATATGCCAACATTTATAGTACACATTTAAATGTACATTTTCCCGAAAGTCCCCTAATTTTATTAATGTTTTAAGAATATTATCAAAATATTGCTCAACAATATTTTACTGTGTATATTTACAGATATTACGGAAATATTACACCAATATTGCTACAACATTGTCATGAGAATATTTTCTACAATGTTACTAAATGTTGTGCCAATATTGGGACAATATTATTTTGCTACTTGGGAACTCTTGTACACTATAAAAAGCTTTATCAACTAAATATTCAACTGTTTTTAAAATATTTCTATATTTTCAAGACTCTTTAAAAACTGCGGTAGCTTATTGTAGAGTTTCCTACCCATATAACTAGGTTTTTGTTTGAATATGCTACTATTGTGACTCACCAAGTGATAATCTCCTTGGCTTCTTGTATGTTAATCGTGTACGTCAAGATTTTGGTTAATATCACTCTTTTAACATATAAAGTAGCTTCATACACATATAAACAAGGGTACATCTAGGAGACCAAGTCTCTTGAACAACGGCCTACATGAATCTAAACTATTTACTCTTTCCATACACCTGACAGCTTTCTTTTGGATCTTAAACTAAAATCAAGGTTTTGTTCTGATGAATTACCCCATACTAAGATAGCATACCATATGTGACATTAAGAGCCCATGATAAGTTGTAAAATTTTTTGTTATTTAATCTAGCAAGCTGTCGCAGGAAAAATACCCCAGATGAAATTTCACAGCATATTTTCTATATGTATGGAGCCCAGGTCAAACGTCTATCCAACAAAACTCCTAGAAATGCAATGTTTTCCTCCTGGTTTAGTTGATTATCGTTTACAAACACGATTATAGCCTATCTTCATTTAAATTATGTTTGTTTTTGAATTGAAGGTATTGGCATTTTTTACAATTTTTTTTTTTGTGTAGGCCTACTATGGACCGCATTTATTTACCATTCAATTCATGTTGGTCTCTTTCTTCCTCCTCCAATACTCCTTCATTTTATTGTTTATGTTAATGTCAACTGATTTAAGAATTGGACAATGGACTGCACACCTATATGGCCACTTATTTCTAAATTATCTAGAACAGAATTGCTGAAAATGAGTGATGTATCGTCTGCAAATAAGAGGGCTCTACCACTAATTAATTCTTCAGGTAAACGGTTGATAAATGACAAAAAAGCAATACACCTAGTATTGAACGCTGAGGCACACCAGCTTGTACCTCTAATTTATTAGATTCAACTTATTCCTTACTATACTATTCCTATCTACTGTAGCTAGTTCCACACATATATAGCTCTCTCATAATATAAATATATGGTTCATTTTTTGCCTTATCCGATTGAAAGACGAGTTATCTGTTCGGTATGCGAAGATATAGTAGAGTATCCCGATTAGTATGCATACATATTTTGTAATGTTATCTTACACTTACTTATTAATTTATAATTTTAGATCAATTTAAAAAAAAATAATATTTTCATTGTCAGCGCATGCCCAAAGGTTTTAGTCAGCATCCGCTACTTTTTAATCGGCCCTAATAAACAATTATGTTTTTCTCCATCCGAGTTATCTTTGTTGTTCAAGATTTATTTATTTTGGCAGAAACATTAGACTACATTACACAATTTTATAGGCAAGTCATTAAAAAAAAAATACATTAAAGCATAGGCATCGTTTCTATTTCGCCTAAAATAACAAGGGTGGCTCTGCAAAGTCAATCAATAGTATTATCACAGTCAATCCAAATTGTTAAAATAATTTGAAATTATGATCCAACTTAACAAATTAACATTATTATGATTCATCTCAACTAATTCAAAGCTCTAGATATGGTAACTAAAAGTATCCTTAAACACAATAAATGTTCTGTACACATTTAAATAACTGAGGTTTATTTCAATTTAATTCTATTTTTGAGATCTATAGTACCGTATCCTTAAACATTCAATGTTCAGTGCATTATTGAGCAGATCATGCATTTAGCATATCAGCTCAGTTTTATTTATTGTCAATACATATTCATCTGAACAAAAAAAAAAAACTTATTTACAATTTTTTTTACGTGCTCATTGGATCACTGTAGAAGTCAATCATTTCCTGGTTCTCCTAAAAACATTATCTTATATTATTTTACTATTAATAATGAATATTTACATGAAACCTCTCTAAAAATCAGTAGCATCCCTCTCCAAGCTAAGCTCATATTATGATACCATAATAGATTTTTTATGATGATTCAAATCTCGAATAACATTTTTTCTCATTTATCCATTTTTTCAAATTAATTTCAACTATAATAATATCCTCCAATGATTCTTGTCTCTTGTGAAACTAAATAGGCCTACTATTGTGTCTTCATTTCCATTTTTAAACTGTCACTTCTACTCTCAACATACCTGAATGCTATAAATTATAATAAGAAACATATTACGATAGGTACATGAAAAAGACATATCAACTTCGGATGCAGAAAATCTTCAGAACAACCCTAGTTTGAAAGTTGTGAAGAATATCTCATCACATTTGCCCAAATAATAGAATGCATGTTGAACTACGAATTGTGACAGTAACCTGTTGCAAAGTTTGAACGAGACAAGACAGACCGAATAGCGTGAGGGAAATGCTTTTCTTCCGCCTGACGTATGCAGATTGATTGATAACTCCTTGCTTCCTTAGTACTGTATTTGTCAATGTAATCACACTATCACACATGCGTCTTGTGGAGAAAAGCACATTGTATCATAGACGAACCATCAATCAATCTCTTACTATCCCTGATCAATGATTGTATTCACATGCCCATCTAGGCCCATACTATAGTAGTGTATTTACTGCTCTAACCATTTGTATCATAAAAAAGGCGACAAATACTATGCACATGGCGTTAAAAATGAAGTACCGAAATTAATAAACATTTAATAATGATGCTACATGATTGGTGATGTATAATAGTCATTTTTTATAATTCAAAGTAGGCTTTTTACTAGCAAATGCGATTGAATAAATAATAACATAAGTGAAGTAGGTGTAGTTGTTTTTTAAGAGGTTTTTACTGTTCATTAAGAATTCAAATATGAAATATGTATTCGATTTTGAATATATGTAGGCTATATTCGTTTGAATACTTATATTTCCAGTATTATATTCCAGTTTTTGGAGCATCTGTTATGTTTTATTCTGAATTATTGCAACTAGATTCGATAGTTGCAAGTAATGAGAGTCTTGAGATCTTGATAATGAGAGCAGAAGTGAATTAGCTTATGTATGTAGTACTGTATACTTCTCATCAAAGGAAATCTGATTGGAAATTTAAATTTGTTGATATGGTTCCATCTTCTTCTTTCTTCCCACAAATAAATTAAACTAGAAAAAGACAATCGATATGGAAATGAACACTCACATTCCTGTGTGGCAATTGTTTCTCTCCATTGCAGAGCATTGTCAGACACTGCTGAAAACTGTCAGTGAACTGAGGCAAGGTACGAATTTGGTTATGGTTCTGAACACAACCATATCAGACTTTCCAATCCGCTCCCTCATAAATTATACCCCAGCTCACAAATTAGCAAAATTATCAGACAGAAAATTTAACACAACTTTCCAGCAACATTCCTCAATCAAAATAATTTAGAACTAGTAGACAAACTACAGAAAATCCTAATACCACACAACTCCTCTGGCATCTGTACACATTTCTAATTTATGCACAAATAAACCTGAAACTTTACATTACCTCCAGTAAGCAAGGGCGGATCCAGGATTTTTGTAAGGGGGGGGCGCACCCTAGGATTTTTGTAAGAGGGGGGGGGGGGGTGGTATGGAATACCCTGCACAAAAAGGGTCCAGCGTACTCACCAGAAATTTTTTTAAAATTTTAATGCTAGAAATATCTCTGTAAGGGGGTTATGGAAACCCCCCCACGGGAGGGTGACCAGGGGATATCCTCAGCAAAAAATTTAGAAAATGCTTTGATATTATATTTTTGAAGCACTAACACTAAAAAAAATTGCTGTTAGTTTTGTACAAAATTGATTATTGAATTATAGCAAAATTAATTGAAAATTATCATGTTCAGACCTGAAATCTTATTGAAAGTAAGAAACAATAATCATTTATTGGCCTATTCAAGGGGATAGAGACAGTAAGAAGGGATATAATATAGATAATTATATTTTTTTAATTTCCTCAGTGGTTTTCATTCGTACATGAACTGTTTGTACCTGAGATGTCAATGACAATACGAACTTGCATTTTACACCAGCACTTAACTTTTTTAAGTAGTATCAGACGCGTTTAAGGACCTGAGTCCTATTATCAGCGAATAGAGAATAGAGACTGCTGTACAGAGTACACTACATAGAGTATACAGAGCGAAACGAATTAGGCCTATGTATTCTCTGTTTGCTGAAGATAGTACTCGGGTCTTGAGACGCGTGCGCTAGTACTCACAAAAATATAAGTACGTTTAATGCAAGTTTATACTCGTAATTAACATCGCTATCTTTTAGGTATATTATTTATGTATTTGAAATTAATAGTAGTCAAGCATGAAGTTTAAGTATGTTTTAAAATAATAAGCACAAAACACCAGGAGGCCACGTTAAAATAAATTTCATCTAGCTCTTGTATCATTGTCAATGGGTGATCCGGACCTTTATTGTTTCAGTAAGAAAATAAGTGCCGACTTACTTGAAACTATTCCCATTCCCTAGGTTTGATCATTTATCTTTCCTGAGTTGGGATTCCGTACAAATATGGCACCGTGCTTAAAAATTTCACTTGTAACGGGTTTTGGGATACCCGCTGTAACTTTTTGAGAATAAAACAATTTCCCTGAAACCACATTTAAGCGATTCTAGATATGAATTAATCTATTTTGAAAATTCAACCCACGTTATGTGTCAAAGTAAATTTCATCAAGCTCTTGCATTATTGTCAAAGTGTGATCCGGGCCATCATTGTTTTAGTAAAACAATTAAATGCAGGTATTTATACTCTGCTCTTTTTGATCCCTCGCCTTTTCTTATTCTGGTAGCCTACTGTACTTTCCTGATACTTGAACATTTCTTCTAAAAGGAAAGTTTGAGGTTGCTCTATATAATCAATTTTTTAAATATTTAATTTTTTAAGGAACATTTTATTGAAGTCGGTTTTTTTTTATTAAAAAAATAATCTAATACCACATTTTTAACGATTTCAGACATCTTCTTTCTTCAAATGTTGTCTCTGGAGGATCTATCCACCTGATTCCCTTATAGCTACGCCACTGTGATGTTACATGAACAATGAATACATAGAAATTAATCGATTTTTAAAACGTGTAACATTACAAAAAAAATTAAATCATTGGTACTCATTATGCACTTACAGTTAGTTATACATAGGCACTACATCATACAACCTACAACTATGCATAGTGAATCATTCAAATTAAAGTGATGTTAATATACAAAACTTAAATTTTCTTTTAATAAATCATAAAAAATTGCGGATAAATTTTGCGCTCCCCCCCCCCCCCAGCATTATATGCCTCCGGGGCGTATTTTTAAATCCAGCATTTGAGGGGATACCAAATGGAGAAACAGTCGAAATAATCATGTCTACTTTTTTTAAATAAATATGACGAATGACAATGTTATTTTACAGTAGTCTTATTAATTCTAGATATCTACCATAACATCACATTCACCAATAAAAATTAGATTATTATAAAAGGATGTTAAAGGAAAATAACAGTTTAGAATCAGTTGGATTACTTAGTAGATGTATAAAGTATGTAAAGATGTATCATTTTTTAATAGTATTAACCATAAAATATATTTTTCACACCACCTCAAGGGGGGGGCGCGCGCCCCCCGCGCCCCCCTGCTGGATCCGCCCTTGCCAGTAAGTACTCCTTCAAAACAGCACCTTCTTCAAGACTTAATTCCACTAAGCTTGGATCCAGCAACATTTTAAATGAGCATCTGAACTTCAACTCATACATCCTTGAGTGGAAGAGAGGACCAGGAGTCCTAACTCCGCCCCAATAAAGGCATTTAATCAATCAATCCTCTGCCAGAATTCGAATCTAAACCTCCCGCCAACACTTCCCCCCTAATCTTCAATTTCACCACAGAACCAAATTCATACCTTGACTTAGTGCACGGTCAGTTACCAGCAGTGTCTGATGATGCTCTACAACAGAGTGAAACAATTGTCACAAAAATGTGAGTGTTCATTTCCGCATCAAAGAGGTTTTTATTAATTTCAATTGAGATTGCGAAATTAATTTTTCAAATTATGGGAGCTTTTACTATGTGCTCAGAACTAAAATAATCAATATTTTTAAAATTTCAACTTCATTTTTTTTGGAATAATTGTTCCAAAAAATTCTGTTTTTCATATTATAATCTTTTAAAATAGAGTAGATAAGTTACTGTTTCCAAGGATAGTTTCTAATTATAGTAGCTGGAATTACTGAACTATTCTGTGATTCAGTGGAACAACTGCAACTATACATCCATCATTTCATAAGTAGAGAACCAATGTTTCTACTTGCTAGATCTGGGTTCTCTTTGAAGAAAGAAACATGCCTAAGTAATAAAACAAAATAATTATTTTTGTAGGATGGCACAAAGATTCAATTCAAATGCTCTTTGTTCCTTTATCATTATTACAATAAAACGAAATGCACACTCTTCTTTTCCATTATTGATAGATTCAATTGCATTGCACTAAATCAAAGATGCGAAGCTGAACGGGAGTCGAACCTGCGACCGTTAGAATTAAGCTTCTTACAAATTGTGTGAAAAACTGGCAAATTGAGAATTCTGAAAAATGTTGGGAAATGGTAGAATATTTTGAAAAAGCTGAGAAAGTACTGGCAGCGTGAACAGTTTAATCAAAATCCAAGAGTTATATCAGTTTTTAGCACCCAGGGAGCTTCATGATGTCAATCACAGTCTCAGATAGAGTCCATGAGCATTTCAATTAAGTTTATTGAGTTTATTTCGCACAATAAAGTTTTTATTTCACGAAAATGACGGAAAATTCTCTCACGGTGCTTTTTCCTTTGTTTGAATCATGCAGTAGGATGTTGGTCTCCAAGATTTAAAAGAGAATTTTATGTTTTTATCTTTAATGTAATTATTTTGATGTACATTGAACTTTGCTGTATCGTAATGATAATTAGAGTCCAATAATTGTATTTATTATTATTGGGTATTTAATGAATTGCAATAGTATAGTACTACAAATGAAATAATCAATGATTGTTAATGGCGATACTGTATTTCTGAAATGACATCCTGATTATCTTGGCAATAGACAAAGCCATAACCAAGAATAATGTGATGGGTGTCAATCCTTTGATCCTCTCTTTTCGAGACAGTAATTGAACGAGCGTAGCGAGTTCTTAGTTTTGAATTGTGACTCGTGACTGGAGGCTCACGGATTTTTCTGCATGTTTGTGTGTTTGTATGTTCGACATTAACTTTCGAACGCTTTACCAATTAACTTCAAATTTTAAACACATATTCTTAGAACCTTAATACAGATCAAGTTCGTTTGCCAATTAAATTGACTCGGTCCTTCATTCTTTTTGAGGCGAAACAAAAGGATTGGTTCTTAGCCCTTCATCAATATATCTATATATTACTATATATAGAAAATAGTTGTTTTCACCATTATGGAATTCGCTATAGATTTCAAAATATATTTTGAGTTATCAGCTGTAGGTGAATAAATGCGATCAGGCTTTTTATAGAATCTCTATCAGCTGATATACTAATTTCATTGCACTGATATATTATTATGTATATATAAACAGCTGTTTTTCATGTGGTAAATATATCTACTCTACAGATACAGTACACTATAGTCTGTTCAGCGAGACTACGGAGTGGAGTAAACAAACATGTGCGTGCGTGCGAGCCGAAACTCAACGAAGCCCGATTCACAGATAGGCTAGTTTTCTAAACGCATCGAACAGGCAACAGGCCTACCGTACCCATTGAAAACGACTTAAAATAATCATTTTCAAACAGCTACTTGGTTAATACTTATTATTTATTGTAAATGGAAATGGATACATGAGATTAATAATATGGCTATTTTCTTACCTTCAATGCTTAGGTAATGTATCCAAATATTCAGCAGTCACTGGTATCACTATTAGAATTGTTCATAAATTTGTCAATTGAATTATTTTTACTTATACAATTGAAATGAAAATACTGACTTGATAACGGAATTTAAAATCGAATATGTTCTTGAAATAATGCAATAATAATTATTATCATCCAATAAAGGGAAAAAGTGATAGCCGAGTGCCGTAGCAGATATCTGTTCAATCAGAGATAAGCTACGAAACTCCTGGGTCATCTTTGTAACGGTGACCGATTGGATTGGCCAGAAAAAAAGACTCTGTTCTTTGCCGTAAAATCACTTCCCGGTGGTTCGGAAACTACCTAAAACTGTAGGTCCAACTTATCAATTTTCGGTGCTACCCAGTGGAATTTTACGTGGTCTTTTTCTCGGAGGAGACAGTATTTGCTCGTTTTCTTCCTCTTCAGATTCAGTTGAAGACATTGTTCGACAGTCTACAAGCTAGGTCTAAACTACCGTAAAATATAAACTACCGTAATGGAATGAAGAACTTACTAATAAAATTATTTAAAAAAAACTGCTTTAGAAATCAAATTGTACGTAGGTAAGCTACTGCACAAGCACAAACATAACGAATTGTTAATCACAATGTAGAACTTTTGTATGCTCGATGTTCAACAGTGAAGCACAAACTTTTAGTGCGACAACAGCTGTTAAGAACGAATTGTAGGTGGCAATGAGTGTGAATTGGTCGACCGGCTGATGCCAGTACAATTCTCGAAATTCCTCACTCACACACATGCAAAGTTTGTTTACTCACTCCGTAGGCTGGCTGAACAGACTATAAATCCATTGCCCCGATATATAGGTATATGATTATGGTAGGTATTTTTTGAGGAAAATAAATCTGTGTATGAGAGCAACGATGAACTTGAACTTCAAGTGATAGATGGCTTGTAAATTTTATCTAAATCAGTATCTTCAAAACAGCCGTTTTTCGTTAATACCTTCCCCTACGATAAGCTTCTCAAAAGGGTTTCCCTTTCCAAAATTAGTTGTTTGCAAGCGAGTTCTCCAGTGTGCTCACTAGTTGAAACTTTTTCAACTATAAAAACCAAGGACATACACCTTCCTAGAAAAAAAAATAATTTTTTTAGAAATTTTGGGTGGGATTTTTAATACCTGAACCACTCTCTTGCTTACAATGCTGTACAAGAGAATAGTTATAACGAAATCAATTCTGGTTTTCATGTTTTGATTAAGAGTAATAATTCGTTACCGACTTTTTAGTTCACATGTGAAATATAGTTGAAGCGATTGCCTCTCAATATAAAGATTTATTTTCTTCTTGAATAAAAAACTAGATCTGAATTATATTGAAATTGGCAAGTTATTCCAATGAATTATAGCATTGTATTCAGATGAGCAAGAATATGTAAAGTTGGACTCAGTGGCGTAACGTTTTCCAATTGGGCCCCCCCGCAACTGATTTTCCGGGCCCCTCTCCTCAAAATCGTATAAATATCCCCCCTTACCCTTGCCACCCCTCCCTGAAAATTTGCACAAATATTTTGTGGGCAGTTATAATTATGTAAGAGCTAATCACCTTATTATCTATTAAATTTTAAAATTCAATCATGTTTCAATGGGGGCTAGTCTAATGATTTTTGCTGTAGCCTACGGGCACCTGAAAGATGGTAATAGTTGAGAGTTGGATTATACTGTATTATAAATAATTAATCTTGAAACCTAGAAACCTTGAAATTGATGTCTTCCATAGGATCCACATTCACATCCTCCTTGTTAGCACCTTCGCTCCTTTTCCCAGAAAATGTGTTCTCTGAGAATTCGTCGCCTCGTTTGCAGACACGAACACAGGCTCAATTTTTAATAAAAAATCATTTTATCTAAATTACCGCGAAATTACTAAGTCAGGAAGAGAGAAAAAATTTAAGAAATTTATTCTTAAGAGGCAGAAGAGAGAAAACGTAAACTACTTATATAGTACTTGTCTACTTGATCCTATTATAAGAAAAAATTCAACTGCGTTGGGAGAACTTATACAATTGAACCAAAACTATTATTTATTTACGTATACAATAATCACATAATTTTCCGATGTAACAAGGGTATAAGTATTCCTTCTGAACATTGTTTAAAAATGAACTAGACGATGAAAAATAGAAATAACTAAAACATGACCGTACAACATCACAATACCGAATACCATAAACACAGCATGTAGAAAAATAAAATAGAAAAAAATTGGCACTCCAAATAATAAAATTCACGATCACGAACTCAATTTATATGCATTATGGTTTACTCTAGGCCAATTTACCGGACACTTGTAGGCCTACATGCATCTAACTGGACCAGCGAACACAAAAGACCAATCATAAGAATGAGACCAATCACAGCTTATCATAAGATTGGTCTTATGTGTTCGTTGAACTGGACGATTCAAAAGAGACTGAATTCAAAATACTGTATGAAGAAAAATATTGACTTTGATTTCTACACAACCCCCCACTTTCCATTACTTTGCATATGCTAATATACATTGAGGAATTTGATGCGAAAATAATATTAATTTCCTCTAATATTTGCACTGTGGAGACATAGCTGTCATGATTTATAACAGTCTAGATAAGTTTGTTTGAATAGTGTTTTGTCTTCGGTAAGTCTCCATTTCCATTTCCTGAAGTCATAACATCCTGCTTCTGAATTCCTTCATTAAATCTATCTGCGAATTTATAGCTTATTTATTTATTTATAATTTAGCTAATTCATTCCTTCTTTCTTCCTTCAGTGTTTCAGTTTTATTTCTTTTGAAAAAATATATATATTTCAGTCTGGGCACGGGCCATTTCTTGAAAAAATATATTTTCATTCCGGGCCCCCTCATAGCCCGGGCCCCTCGCGCCAAGGGGTTTGCGGGAGTGTACGTTACGCCACTGGTTGGACTTTGTGAATTAAATTGGAAGTAAAGTGGAATTAAAGAAAAGATTCCTCAATCTAATATTAAAACTGACACTGTATTCCACTTTTATATAATGATTCACTCACATATATTTGAGATGCTTGATGAATGCATTTCATTTCTGAAAAGAAGCTTCGTCAGCCTGCCGCCAGGGGTCATGCTTTGTTGGGGCTAGGATGAGCGGCCATTATGTAGTTAAAAATTGCGTAGTAGACAAATCCAGTAGACAAAAGTAGTAGACAAACTAGTAGACAAAATCCTGAAAAAAATGAAAATTAAAAATCCAAAACCTGCAAACTAAAACAGATTTATCACACTCACATATTTCAACAAAAAATCACACAAAATAGCTTACATCTTCCAAAAATCCGGATTTAACACAGCATTCAGAACAACAAACAACCTGAAACACCAGATCCAACAAAAACCAGCTCACCTAACAAATAATTCACAAATTCAACAAACCAGGAATATGTAAGCTCATATGCAGCACATGCCCCAAGTACTTCATAGGACAAACAGGCAGATCATTCAACACAAAATACAAAGAACACATCAAAGCACTACATTTCAACTCTGACTCAACATTTGCCGATCACTTAATCAATACTGGACACTAACACAATAACATTTTTTTTTTTTCATTGCTGATGATGCCCACATGAGTCCGAGACTTGTGCGTGGGTAATGAGGTGAATGATTACACAAAAATGCCTGACGGTGGAGCGGGATTCGAACCCACGACCACTTAAACGACAGCAAGCTGAAGTTGCGACGCCCCAACCAACTGCGCTAAGCGGCCCACATTCAAACTGACTTAGAAATTCTACACACATTCCAAAAAAGCCACAATTTAAATATACTGGAGCAATATGAAATATTCAAACACCATAAACAAGATTGAACCAACTTACTCAACGAACAAACACAATTCAAATCAAACGCAATTTTTAACTACATAATGGCCGCTCATCCTAACCTGAACAAAGCATGACCCCTGGCGGCAGGCTGACGAAGCCTCTTTTCAGAAGTGAAATGCATTCCTCAAGCATCTCCAATATATGTAAGTGAAACATTGAATATAGCAAATTGAATATATAAAAGTGAAATACAGTGTCGCAGTTTCAATATTAGATTGTTCATTAAGTATTTCGTCATGGAAAACATCACAGAAAAGATTCCTATCAATAAAAATAGTACTCATCCAAATAATATAGCAGGGGTGCCCACAGGGGGGGGGGGCTATGACGCAGACTGCGTCATTGAAATTCTTGGTGGGGGGGTTCCAAAATACGTTTGGGGGGGGGGGGCGTAAAGTTGATAGAAACCGTGTTTAACGTTCAATAATATACTACGAAGTCACCAGATAGAATGTCAATTAATGAAAATATACAGTATTTATAATTATTATTATACAATTGAATATGAATTAGCTAAAATAGTTATGTTTAGGATTTGTGCAGGAAGTTATTATTCAAACTTAGCAAGACACTAAGCGAGTGCTCTGAAAGTGGTTTATACAACTTTACTCTCCTTAACAGTTACTAGTTAATCAGCAGAAAGAGCAGTAAGTCGACTTAAAATTATCAAAAACAGACTCAGATCAGCTATGGGAGACTCATGGTTGTCCAATCTAATGGTTCTAGCTGCAAAAAAAGATTTGCTTGTGTCTATTTCTAACAAAGAAATAATTGAAAGGTTTTCTGTTTCCTCATCCCAAAGACAAAAACTTCTATATGGGGTTTAGAGAGATAGATTTAACAATCTTAGAAGGTGCCTAGCTAACTTGTAGATGGTCACAGCCTACAAATTTAAAATGTTTGACTTCAAACTGTTGATGTTTTTCATGTATTTTACGATAACTACTTACTAATAAGTAAGAACTACTATAGCAAAACTTACTAAATACTAAAAATTCAGTAATTTTTCATAACTATGTCTTTATGTTGTTTTTGAAAGACACTTCTTTCGGTTGTGTGTTGTAAATAACTATACATGAAATGTATGCCTTTTATGTACTTCATCCATACATAAATTCTCCCAAGATACTACACTAAGTGAATAACCTGTTGTTTAACTACTGTCCAATAAATGACTTAGTATTTTGAATTTTTGTTTTACAAATGAAGTTATTAACTCATTGTTTTCACTTCCTTTAAAGGAACAACTTTGTAGAATTATTTAACCTTAATGTAGTTGGTACACCGAACATAAACTTTTAGGTATTTAATTTTTATTGAACATTGTGTATTTGTAATATTTTATTGTTTAAAAACCATTTAGGTTCGAATTCTATTTTTGCTATTTTGCAATTAAATTTATTGAGCAGAAGCTCATATATTCATTTCATTGATATTTCTTTTTTAATTTTACAAAAAAATGTTACCTATGTAAAGAATCTCAAGAAATTTACATACATTTTGTATATTATCGACTGGGTTTGAATTTTTTCAATAGTTATAAAAATCTTCTTTTAGTTTCAGAAAGAATACGGGGGGCTTTTTTTCACATTTTTTTTTGGGGGTGGGGGGGCTAATTTAGGTGCTAAATTAAGGGGGGTGCGTCATGAGGCTTAGGGGGGGGGGGGGCACCCCTGAATATAGTATTAACTAACACTGAATTCTATGAGAAACACTTTTAATACTCTACTGAAAACAAAAACAATGAAATGAGTTGGATGAAATCAAAATAATCAATAACAGCTTGGACAGAAAAAAAGCAATAGTGGAAATAGTTTAGCAAAATCATCATCTCATATTAATTTATAATAACATCTGTATGCCACCGCATTAGGCGGCTCTGAAAACTTGCGGTGTTGCTAGATATGGGACCCTGCCAGCAGCTGATAGTAGTAGAATCAGCAACAACAATGCACAAATTGACAACACTAGGCTACTCGTATTGGCTAGTCTACAATAATTCTGACGCTAGCAGTCATATGGTTGGCTACAGCGGTCAGTTTGTGTTTTTGCTACTGCGCAATTTCTTTGAGCCGCCTAATTTCTTAGTATAGGCTAAAGACCTTGGGCAAAATAAAATTTCTATTGGGTGGATATCAACTAAGAGAATATTGTTTTATATCCTCGCCCCCACAAAAGAAACAAATAATTATTAACCGAATTTATTAATTTCGAATTCCTTTAATTGCTATTACTTTATACTGAAGACTTCCGCAATGGCGGATATTGACAACAGCATTGTACAGCTGATGGGAATCGATGAATGCTACTGTACAAAGGGCGCTCAACCGGCAATTGAGAGGTCCGTGGTTCGATTCCCGGTGGTGACTGATATTTTTGTACAGTAGCATTCATCGATTCCCATCAGCTGTTCAATGCTGTTGTCAATATCCGCCATTGCGGAAGTCTTCAGTATAAAGTAATAGCAATTAAAGGAATTCGAAATTAATAAATTCGGTTTATGTATATTTGTCAGTTTATTCAATTGTCAGTCACTTCAAACTAACTTGTGAAATAATTATTTTTTGTTGGTTTAGAATTTCTAGGGGTTGCACCCCCTTCTCCATTCGCACCTGTTAAATTAGATACCACGCATTTTATAGTATAGAACTAGAGCATGCCATATCTCAATGAATTAGGTTTTGCTTTATCAATCATTTTCCAGTTATTATAATAATTGTTGAAGTCAGATTTATCGAATCTAACAATCAACGATTTGTCTATTCATCTTGAACAAGGAACAAACTCTGTGTCATAGATCGTATATATACGGTCATCTGTATCTTAATACTAATCGTAGGCTACTAGGGAATGACAAGGAACTTGTACAATGTAGAATGTGGGCCTACTTGATTGAATTATCTCTTGGCACTGTATATATTAATGTTATGGTACGGCACTTGAAGCCTTGGCCATCAATAGAGGAAACAGTTCATTCTAGATCCATATTCACTTTGTGAAATGATGATTGGAAACGTCTATCGATGACGTCCATCAAAATTATTCCCTGCTCTTACCTTAATTGAATTGATAGAAGCGCCAATTACTATGAACATCATGTACGGTAATGAAAACTGTTTTCTCAGAAAATAGTTGTTCCTAATTAGAGATGTTAATAAAGGTTTAAATACCTGCGTTTTGGTATCCAATTAATGTTAACTAATATCCGAAGGCTAAATAATCCAATATTTGATGATAATAATAATATATTTATTACCAAACAAATTTCACATATAACAGTATAGATATCAAACAAAATATAAACAATGGGTGAAAAAGATTTGGTTAGGTACCCCATTAGAAATGTCTGTATTGGGGTTACCTTCACAAAATTTGAACTTAAATAAAACAACAGACGGCAGATGCTGATAAAACAATGAATTGGAAAATTAAAAAGTTACTCTATTGATAAGACAGTTTTTTTGTAAGCAACACAAATATATTTTTACAAAAAGACAGGCTAACCTTAAAAAGAAAAACTAGTATAAAACATGCAACATAATTTAAAAGTAGAGAACATATTATAATAACATAGTTTTTAAAAAAGGTTAAAAATATACATATAACTTATAAGTGAATAAATGAAATAAAAAACTAAAATAAGCTGTTTTTGAGGTCATTGACCTCTCTTGTAAGTAGCCATCTCTTCAGCTCACTCAAAAAACTTAATTTATTTAGAGATGCCAGTTCAATTGGTATGTTACTGTATTAAATAAATTACCAGAGCAGAAAGTAAAAAAACGTTTATAAGCCTCACAATTTGGTTTTGGATTTTTAACTCTATTCGGAGATCTTAGCCTTGTGGAATGAACAAGAGAGTTCCCAATTTTTTGACCTCCTCTTAGATAAAACACTCTCAATACTCTAAAAACAAATAAGTGTCTCAATGGAAGAACATCAAGAGCCTGGAACAAGGGAAATGAGTGTCCAGTTCTTCTAACAAAAAATATTTGCCTCAGAATGCCTTTCTGTATTATTGTAATGGCTCTAATCAATGTTTTATATGTCCCCCCCCCCCCCCCAACAGCAAATACCATAATTCAATCTACTCTCTACTATGGCAATGATTGTTCTAAGAATAGATACTGAGCACTTATATTTCAATAAATAAAACTTTCTTAAGGCTATAATATACATCTGCTTTTCAGTTGAAGAGATATGATCCTTCCAGCCACAATTTTCTTCAAGAACTAAACCCAAGTATTTTATTTCCTCAACCTGCTCAATAGGGATACAATTTTGGCACTCACAAGAAGTTTGCTTCAAACAATCTTTACAATTGAAAGAAACCCTACCAATAATGTCATCATTGTTAGGTCTAGGAAAATGAATAAATTTCGTTTTGGAGCTCAATACTAGCTTATTTATAGTGAACCATAATTTCAGCTTATCAAGGTCATTCTGCATATCTCTCCTAAGTGCTAATGTGTCTCTAGAAGAATAACAGAAGGCAGTATCATCTGCAAAGCAGGTAACACTTCCACGAAAATTACCTAAACAAAGTTTGTTTATAAAAATAATGAATAATATTGGTCCCAGCCCCAACAATTAGTACCCTGGGGCACTCCACAGGTCAATGGCAAAAGAGTGCTCATGCTTTCTTTCACTCGAACACACTGCGCTCTACCTGACAAATAGCTCATAAACCATTTTAAAGGAGTCCCTCTACATCCGCCTCCCACAATCTTGTTGATAAAATTGTATGACTCACAGAATCAAATGCCTTGGTTATATCAATAAACAAACCAGGAACATTAGAATTTGAATTTAAACCATCAAAGACACTTGAACAAAAAGACAAAAGAGCGTCCTCAGTTTATCTGTTTATCAAAAACCCATATTGATTTACTCCAAAAAAATTGTGCAAATTAAGAAACTAAAGTAAGCGTACCTTGACAATCCTCTCAATCACTTTAGAAAATACAGAGAGGAATTATTGGCCAATAATTATTCAATCTAAAACATCACCTTTTTTAAATAGGTATTACAACAGCATTTTTCGATGCCTTAGGAAACTCACCTGTCACAAAACTGAAATTGATAATGAAAGCTAAAACAGGAGAGATATATTTACAAATTTTTCTATAGTAAATGCAGATATGCCATCAAGGGGACTTATTGGCATTTAATGCAATATAAATGCATTTATAACCCGACCCACCTCAAAAGCATCTGTGGGCATGAGAAAAAAGATCTAATGTTGGAAACTGCTGGGAAACGTTGACTGTAGTTATTAAAATCTAAGCCCTCCGGAGAATCCAAGTAATTTGTTAATTTATCAATAATAGAAGTAAAGAAAGAATTAAACTCATTCACAATATCTTTGGGTTCTGAAAAAGCCTTAACTTGCTTAATTTCATTTATTTTATTCTTTGATCCAATAAGTTCATTTATGGTTCTGCACTGTTTTCTTGAGCAGTAGCGGTGCATCAAGTTTTTCACTGGTGGGGTTAATTTTTAAATACACCTGTGGGTCGGTCATGAGGTCTATTTCATTCAGAATATTGTCAAGACCAACTAGTATTCAAGACGAATCCTTGGATTTTTCAAATCATCTGTTGAAACGGTACTGTCTATTCCCAACAGACAAGTTATAAAACTTATGTTGGGATGGCCAATTTGTAAAAAAATCAATATTTACAGTATTCTATTGTCTTTCTTAATAAGAAAAAAAAATGGATAAAAATACTGGCAATAATTACTGTGCAGTACCAGTACAGTTTTTGAGTGTTCCTGTGTCAGTGATTTTATTGACACAGTCAAGAGGGGTGAAGAGGACAGGTCAATGAACTAAAATTCAATTTTTAAGTAGGCCAATAACAAAATAACAATCTTACATTCCTGGATTTCTTTTTCCATGACGAACTGTGTTGTTAATATTAATTTTTCATGTGAAATTTAACGACTTGCAGTCAAATATTTGTTAAGAATAAGTATAACTCACTTAATCTGTAGGCCTACAGATTGCATTGGTTAAATTAGTGTTACTTTCCTCGTGTTTTTTAATTTTCTCACTTGTGTTTGAGATCCTTTCAGTCAATTTCCATCCAAAGATCATCATTTTCCTTATGATTATTATTATCAAAACATAAACAATAAAAACAAAAGAAAGATTTTTTTTCAATGCTTGGAGTTAACCATGGCTTTTTATCAAACCACGAGGTACAAAAGTTTCTGTTTTGCTTTGTGTATGTCTAACTGTGCCTAACTCTTTAATTTGTTTTTTACCTCCAATGGCAAGATCAAAAACTTGTGCAAAGTAAACTGTCAACATGATTCAAATTCATTGTTCACATTAACTTACTAACAAAAAGTAAGTGATAAATAATAAGAATTAATTAATAAATAATGCTGTTAATAGTTCACTTTCTATATGGGTGTTGTCCAGACAACGTATTACGCACTCTTCCAGCAGAGTGTGAACTGTGGAATGGAGCCACTGGTCAACGTAATAACAAGACTGTGGATCAAGTAAGGCTCTATAAAGAGTATTTATAGAGCCCTAGGTATTTATAGAGCACTAGGGCTAAGCCTGGGAATCAAATGCCTGAAACAAATGAAGCTGCAAAGTGGGGGAACTGGCAGTCTGACATCACCCATCTATAGAGCCAATGTATTTCAGTTCTATATTGCCAGGGCTACTTAGAAACTAGCCCAACCAGCCCAGACCATGGCTACTCATCTCAATTGGCGTGCAAATTAATATACTTGCCTTACAAATTCATGCGCTGTTTTCTTTTTAATTCAGTGTTTATTTTAATGAACTAATTTTTTTTCTTTTACGGAATTATTGGTGTGGCTCAGCCCTATCTGCCCTAATGGACATGCCGCCTGTGTTCTTGTGTCTTTCATATTCATTTGGAAATGATTGGTCATGCGGTGAGCGTGGTGTTCAAGTGATCGTGATGTTCAGTCACGACCGCTCAAGACTGCGCTTGGATGGGTGACCGTGCTTCAATGACTTGATGTTACAAGCTTTATTATCACTTACCCGGTGGTTCGGAACCCACCTAAAAAAGTAGGTACACCATGTTCCCCGTAACATGGCACAAACGGCGAGGCGGAACCCCACCATTAAAAGCCATATACGCTTATTATTATTATTATTTGGAATGGATATTTGTATAATATTCTTTCTTTCTTAAATTTAGATCACATTTCAATTTAGAAGAAAATTTATTAAAATATCTATGCAACTTGTTATTGCCTGGATTTTTTTAACTTTCTTATATAATATATTTCTATGTATTTGCCTATTGCACAGTTCAGTAGTCATCCATGGCTTTATTATTTTAAATTTAGATTTTTTAACTTTGTAAGAAGTCAATAGTCTTATTTTCTCCTCTAAAATTTTCATCAAAATATCAAAAGATTCTGACGCATTCTCCATCATGTAAACATTGGACCAATCTTTACTTTCCATCAGAGCTATCAATTGAACATAATCTATTTCAGGTTTTCTTAGTGTTTTAAAATTTGATGAGTTTAATTTAGTTGAGTTATTCACAGCGATATTACAACTTATTATATCATGATCGCTTCTACCAGACTCAGTTACATTAGCTATGGCCTTAAGATTTGCTCTAGATATGAAAAATATGTGGTCAAGGTCAAGACAACGTCTACCTCTAGTGGGAAAATTAATTAATTGTTTGAAGCCGTAATGACTTAATAAAAATTTATAATCATCTACCATTTAGAATTTTCAAGAATACACAAATTCATATCACCATTCAACAATAATTTTTTTTTGTTTGACTCATTCAAAACTCTTTAAGTTGTATTAGATAATCAGGTACAGAATGCGAATGAAGACGATAAAGACCGATAATGGACAATGAGGCCCTTTGCACACTGGGTCACCATGGCCGCGCCACCATCAGGAGTGTTGGCACAATCCAGACACCACTACAGCCACCACTCGACTACACCAGAATCACCAGTTAAATAATGGATGTGAAAGAAGCAGGACTGTTAACGTATGTTGTACTGCGTGCACAAAGGCATCATTGCAAAAATCGCAAATACTGGATACATCCGTTTTTACATGACAGGAGTACAAAGGGAGCATTTTTCACCCATTAAGAGGACTTGAGAAATAATCCAGATAAGTTCTATAGTTATGCAAGAATGATTGTTCCTACTTTTGACAAGCTTCTCATGTGTATAAAAGAGAAGATTACAGGAGAGAGTACAAGGCTCAGAGATTGTTTACCTCCAGAGGAGGAGTTACTTATAACGTTGAGGTTAGTATACCTTTCCTATTTAGCAGGTGGCCAGTGGCAGCGCCATCAAGAACCTCTAGTGTGCAGTGTCAGATAAGAGACAATGATATGATGTGGTCGCACCACAGTCCAGTGGCGAACAAAATCGGCGGCTTGAGCCACCACATTTCTGGAAGCGCGGCCGGCCTTCTAGCAACGATATACTCAGAAAAAAATAAAAATTATCCCTGAAAGAAAAATTTAGATACATAAAGATACAAGAGGATTTTGACATCAATACTCGCACTGTCAGGAAGGAACTATCACATTTTCTGGCAGACTATAGGAAATAAGGAAAAACGGTTTCTCTAAGAAAAGACAATCTACTAATTGAAGGAAAGCTCTTCAGTCTTGAGAACTTGAGAGAGAATTACAACAAAGAGAAAAAAAGACCGAGAAGTGACAGGGATTCTCCTACCGCGATCGACCATGATAATGCAACCAACCAAAGTGTAAATACAGGACGCTTCGGAAAGAAAAAGAACAATAACACCATGAATTCATATATAACGAAAATAGAGAGAGGAAACAATCAAGATTTAGAAGGAACTTCACAACAGTAGCGATCACGGTTCGGAGAGGCAATCACAAATAATTATAATGAAAGAGAACAAATGGACAAAGATTTTGGAAAATATAAGAAAATTATTAATAGAAATAACCAAGACAATATAAGAATATTCACATACAACTGTAGGTCACTTAGAGAGAACTGGAGGATAGATTAGTAGCTGGAAGAGCTCAATAACGTTGAGTGGGATCTAAAATTCTAAAATTTGCATGGATAACAAGAAAACGTTGCTACAGACTTGTATCCTACCAGCAATTTCTTATGGTTGCGAAACCTGGACTCTCAGTGAAAAGATCATTAAAAAACTTAGAACTAATGTGGGTTCGATGGAATGAATAATGATAGGATTGAAAAGAAGAGACAGGAAAACGAAATCATGGATAAGAGGTGAAACAAGAATTGGAGACATAGGCAAGATAATAGTAGAGAGAAAATGGAATTGGGCTGGCCATATCGCAAGGACAATGGATGAAAGATGAACCAAAAGAATACTGGACTGGCATCCACGCACTTTGAGAAGAAGCAGAGGAAGGCCCTTGTACAGATGGGATGAAGAATTTAGAAGAGTGTGCGGTGGAGCGACATGGCAGAGAGCTGCAAGAGAGAGGAAGGAATGAGAGAGAATGAAAAATGTCTACAAGGAAGTATGGCTGTACAAGGATTGAAATACTATTTGAATAACATCAAACCAAACAGAATGAATAAGGCATTAACAACTTACTCACTTGATCCTTTTATAAAGGATACCCCAGCAGCTGCTAAATATTGCATTGTTGTAAAATTGTTTGTTTTTGAAAATTATTTTGTTGTAATGATATTATTTAATGAAGCAATAAAATGGTTATTTATTTATTATTAAGAAAAATAGCTTCCATTTTGAGAGATTTTTTTGTTTAGTTTATACACTTCAAGATGTGAGAAAAACATAAAACAACAAAAGACATAATAATTTCAAATAAACTTGGAATTTCTCCTTCCAGTTCAAACTCAGTGAAGAAAAAATAATTGATAATAGAAGCAAGATACATTTATGTATATATGGAAACACACTTACAGCTTTGCCAAATCACTCAATGAAGAAATTCGTATTACAGGCGCTCCTTGCTTCTTCCACATGAGGATTTTACCATTCTGCACCCATAGAAAGGAGTAAGACTTGTTTTTCTTAACCTCTCTGACAGCAGCGTAGATTTTCCTTTGTCCCAGACTCAAACTCTCATTGACGCAACGTCCTTAGTGGAGAAATTCTGTCTAACTTCTCTTCTTGCCAACACAGTGAGCTTGTCCTCTCTCCTAACAAACCTCACAATAATACTTGCTAGATGATTCTCTCCCCGGGGCTTTCCCAGGCAATGACATATGTCGATTCTCTCTCTTGGTATATTAAAGTTAAGTGCAGTACATATTTTCCTAACTGTCTCAAACACATCCTCATTTTTTTCCTCTAGTACACCATACATTTCAACTGAGTTAGGATGAGTGTTCTGTTCCATATCTTCAAGCCAGGCCTATAGGTCACTCACCTTCTTGTTGAGATTAATGTTCTCCTTCTTCAAGTTCTCAATCAATCTAAGGCACTCATTTAGCTTTAGTGTTTGGTTTGATATAGTTCTTGTCTGGTCATCAATTCGACCGTTAGCAAATTCACTCTCCATTTGCTTCCTATCCTCTTGGGCCTCCTCAAGCATGAATATAACCTGCAATATGCTAGCATCACTCTCCTTTACTGCAGATACAGCCATCATACTCTTCCACTCTGTAGTTCTGCTCCATAGATGTAATATTTCCTTGAAGTTTATCTTCCATGGAAGTCATATTCTCTTGAAATTCACCCTTCATTGATGTGAAGTTCTGCTCCATGGATGTAAGGAATTTCATGTCAGTAGTCTCAAAGAGGTAGGTTGCTGGGTCTTCTCTTTCTGCCAATAACACCTCACAAAGCTAGTCCTGTACAGTTGACTTTTTTCCAGATGTTTCCAAATCATGGTCTTCTAGCTCCTGTTTCAGATCAGCCACTTTTAAATCACACAATGTAATTTTGCCAGCCATTTTAAATTAAACTTGAAAGAAATCCAAACTTCTGACACCAATTGTTATGGGAAAATCTTTTAGTCACCACTTACACAACTTGGAGCAAGTTTTCCAGAGGCTGAAGCAAGCAAATTTAAAATTGAATCCAAAGAAGTGGAGCCTGTTCAGAAGACAGGTCAACTATCTTGAACATGTGGTATCAGATTCTGGAGTTGCCCCTGACCCAGAGAAGATAAAAGCTGGCACACAGTGGCCAGTCCCACAGGATAAGCATGAAGTGAGAAGCTTTCTGGGTCTTTGCACATATTATCGGCAGTTTGTGAAAGGATTCTTCAATATTGCAAAACCCTTGACCATGTCAACTAAGGACAAGAGCAGCTTCATTTGGGATGAGAACTGTCAGCAAGCTTTTGATGAACTAAGGCATGTTCTGATAAATGCACCAATCCTGGGTTATCCAATAGCAGAAGTAAAATTCATCCTGGACACAGATGCCAGCAATGTAGCCATTGGAGGATTACTTTCTCAGGAGCAGGAAGGAGTTGAGTAAGTCATTGGATACTTCAGTAAGGTCTTGTCAAAACCAGAGTGAACTACTGTGTCACCCACAGAGAGCTGTTGGCAGTAGTTAAGGCAGGTTGACACTTTCACAAGTACCTTTATAGAAGACACTTCCTGCTGAGAACAGATCATGCAGCCCTGAATTGGCTCCTATGATTCAAGACTCCTGAAGGACAGGTGGCATGCTGAATTGAGTGACTTCAACAGTATGACTTTGAGTCAATTCACCGAGCAGGATCCAGTCATGGGATTGCAGATGGACTATCAAGAAGGCCATGCAAGAAAGATTGCAAGCACTGTTCACATCTTGATAGCAAGCACTGTTCACATCTTTATAGCAAGGATGGCATGCTGAGAAGAACACCAGTGGTTGCTGAGAGGAGTGACCAGCTCCAGAAGGACCAGGAAGAGGATCCTGACCAGAAATATCTTTGGGCTTGGAAACGCACTGGACAAGGAAGACCAGCCTGGCAGGAAGTGGCACCTCTTTCACCAAGTGTGAAGACATATTGGGCCCAGTGGAGCTCAATTGTTGAAGATGAGGGAGTACTCAAAAGGGAGATTGAGGATGCAGCAGGGAATCAGAAGAGACAACAGGTAACTGTCCCAGTCAATCATGTATCAGAAGTGCTGAGGAGTCTGCATGATGGCAAATCTGGAGGACATATTGGTCTTCATAAAACAATGGAGAAGGCCAGGGAACTATTTTATTGGTCAAGGTTAAGAGAAGATGTCAAAGATTGGTGTAGGAAGTGCATAATCTGTGCAGCAGAAAATGGCCTTCTGAGGAAGAAAAAGGCACCAATGAAGACCTACAATGTTGGAACACCTTTTGAGAGAGTAGCTATTTGAAGAATAAGTGACAAAGACATCTAATGAGAGAGAACCAGAAGATTCAGATTGCAAGTCATGTTGGTCCATGAATGGAACAATGTATATCGAAAAAGTGTGTAAATAACTGCTTTGTTTGCTTTTGTAACACTACCCCCACCATAAGAAATTGTTCTGTCCCAGAACAATGGCACCTTAGATGGCTGATGTCTTCCTTGACTGCTGACCGACTCCTCCTTGACCCTCCAAGGGTTGTAGATGCAAATGGTGATCTGGATACCAGTGGATTGGAACACTTCTTGCAGCATTGGCTTCACAATTGCCCAGTCCAAGCCATCATAACCACTTCCAAGCCTTGGTATGCCAAGTTTTCTCACTCCTAATGTCTGCATCCTGTCCCTCAGCTGAACCAAGCAAGTCCACAATGTGTCATCTATTGGTATGCCTTCACCTCAGGCTGCATCTTAGTCATCTTAGGTAGAAGATCATTTCCAGGTGACGAACATTTCCTTCTGCTGGTCCTTGCTGTTCCAGGTCCTTGAGACCACCAAACTTCTTCCTGAAGGCTGTAGCAATGCCTTGAGATTCAGCCAAGCTGCTGGTGACACAGTGTGCCAGTGCATACTCCTTTGGTAGGGTGAACAAGTCTCTCTCACTTGTCTGGATCATTTTTCCTCCTAATGCAAGCATGTAGTCATCAGCGGACTCCTCTGGGGATATAGTGCCCTGAACTCAAGCACTGTTTACTCCAACAACACTGGATTGTCTCTCACACAAGATCTGTAACACAATCTGTCATGCAGGTTTGTAAAAACTAACTAACTGGTTCATGTGAGCTTCTTTATATAGTTGTCATAATTCCAAGTACTGGTGGCTTCTAGATGCTTCAAGAATGCCATGGAAGGCCACATAATATAGTAGAACACAACCTCAATTGTTCAGGAAATTTGTAGAATTCTCGAGAATCTCAATTGAGTGAGAGAGATGCATATTTGAAGAATAAGATTGACAAAGACATCTAATGAGAGAGAATGAGAAGATTCAGATTGCAAGTCACATTTCTCCATGAATGGAACGATGTACATAGAACAAGTGCGTAAATAAATGCTTTGTTTGCTTTTGTAACATTACTATATATAGAAAATATTTTTTTTCACCATATGGAATTCGCAGTAGATTTCAAAATATATTTTGAGTAACTATTGCCCTGATATATGGATATATAAACAGCTGTTTTTTTATGTGGTAAATATATCTACTCTATAGATACACTAATTCCATTGCCGTGATAGGTATATGACTATAGTAGGTCTTTTTTGTGGAAAATAAATCTTTGTATGAACGATGAACTTGAACTTCAAGTGATAGATGTCTTGTGAATTTTATCTAAATCGGTATCTTCAAAACAGCCATTTTTCGTTACTGCCTTCCCCTACGATAAGTTTCCCAAATGAGTTGTTTGCAAGCGAGTTCTCCAGCCCGTTGGGCTCATCAGTTATGTAGCTAATTAACATCAATAAAATGTTCTTGATCAGAGACTTGAAGGTGTGCTTGACTAATAATAGTTTTTGGGGACACATAATTGCCATGAGATGTAGCCTACACGCTAGTACAATATTTGGTCGTTAAAAATATGTTTTGTATCCATTAAGATTGGATTAATATTTTATTCATGAAAAATTGCAATTCTGCTAAATGATATAATTATATTTTAACATAAATATATATTACTAGCAGCTACCCTTCCTTCGTACGGATTATGTTTAGAAATATGACTAAATATGTTTCACCTTTTTTGATAGCAACGATCATGAAGTTGTTAGCAGCTTAGTAAACAACTTTGAACGTAAACAATAATTCAGTGACAGTTATCAGAGAGAATATTTGAGAACAGCTGATTGATATATCATGATAAATTACGTGATTTGTTCTTATGTGGTAATAATAGTGCTACCTAGCGAATTCCCAAGAGCCTAGCACAACCCGCACCTTCCTAAAATGTTAATTTTTGTTTTGATAAATTTAAATTAGAAAATTTTGTTTTTTTTTCAACAAAGAAATAATTGATGAAACATAAGATGAGCTTTGATTCACCAGTCATATGTTTCCTAAAAGACTGCAATGCTCTGACTATACACAAGTCTGAAGACAGCGTAAATAACACCGCGAAGGGCCCACCATTCAGATCATATTTGAGAACAGCTGATTGATATATCATGATAAATTACGTGATTTGTTCTTATCTATATAAATAAAATTAGAGTTTTGTCTGTACATTTATCAGAATTATATATTTTTTGTTATTTTTACGTTTTATACATCAAATAAGCCGAAAATAGTCTTATCTCACTTTCTGTCTGTCTGTCACGGCCCTAAAGGCATTTTACGCGGCCTTCTCCTCAAAAACGAGAGCATCGATCGGGATTTTAGTTATTGAACATTATTGAACACTTTATTGACAATGTCTTCAGCTATAAAAAACTAAATTAACTTTTTTTTAGCAGAGTAATAAACGTTTAAAAACCAAGTATTTTGCGATTTTGGATACATTTTACGCGGCCTTCTCCTCAAAAACGAGAGCATCGATCGGGATTTTAGTTATTGAACAGTATTGAAAACATTATTGACAATGTCTTTAGCTATAAAAAACTAAATTAACTTTTTTTTAACAGAATAATAAACATTTAAAAACCAAGTATTGTGCGATTTTGAATACATTTCTTCTCTAAGTTTTATTACCACATAAGAACAAATCACGTAATTTATCATGATATATCAATCAGCTGTTCTCAACAAATATTCTCTCCGATACCTGTCACAGAATTGCTTTCGTTCTAAATAATTGTTTACTAAGGGCCCGTTCACACGATACAGTTTTTGTGCGGTACAGTAAATTTGCTGTATCAGTTATTTTGCATTCCTTTCGTTTGCATGTACATTTCATATTGTATGTTCACACAATACTGTTTTGACTGGATCCAGTAAAAAAGCTGTTCTAGCCGATTTCTACATTCGGTTTTGTCTTCGAAAACTTTATCGCTAAAATCAGCTGTACCGCAAAATAACTGTATCCGTATCCGGTGGCACATGTATTGTACCGGTAATGGATATGTTCAAACGATACGCTTATTACGCTGGGAGCAGTCTTCAGATCGTCAGCATTGATCTTCTTCATTGATATTCTTCAGCATTGATCTTCTTATTAGTGAATTCCAGTGTCCAGAAATGGAAGATATTAATTGTGAAAATTTAATTTCTCTAACATATCAGAGACCCGCCTTGTGGGACAAGACTTAAGATTACCGTAATATTAAAATAAAGAGAGAAAATTATCAGCGCGGCGAGAAATGTGTGGAATTCAATATTAATTTGATCAAAATTTAGAGAAACTCTTAAGCCGCGACTCCACCAACCGAACATGCTCGGCGAACAGTGTTCGCTGGAATCAGCTGATATCGCCGAACATTTTTTGGAGCTGGTTTGGTGTAGACGCCTTCTCGAACATTGTGATCGGTGTGGTGGGAATAGTGGCGGGAACCTGTTGTTGGTCGTCACTGTTCGCTCACAGACCGAACATTCCAATTGAACTCACGAACATGTTCGGTGACCCATACCCATATGTTTAATGTTTGCCTGTTTTTTGTATTCGGCAGACATGTTCGGTTGGTGGAGACGCGGTTTTAGTAAGTAACTTATTTGAAAAAATCTTACACAAATAAAAAAAATCCTGGACTGGAATAAATAAAACTGAACTGGAAGCGCAATGGAAGAAGGAGGAGAGCACAGCAATAAGCAGGAAAGTCGTACCGTGTGAACATCACAGTACAGTTGACGCCGTACAGTAAAAAACTGTACCGCAAAAAAACCGTAACGTCTAAACGGGGCCTAAGCTGCTAACAACTTCATGATCGTTGCTATCAAAAAAGCCGAAACATATTTAGTCTTATTTCTAAACATAATCCGTACGAAGGACGGGCACAATAGCTAGTGTGGTAATAAAACTTAGAAGAAATGTATTCAAAATCGCACAAAACTTGGTTTTTGAACGTTTATTATTCTGTTAAAAAAAAATTAATTTAGTTTTTTATAGCTAAAGACATTGTCAAAAAGGTTTTCAATACTGATAAATAACTTTAATCCCGATTGATGCTCTCGTTTTTCAGGAGAAGGCCGCGTAAAATGTATCCAAAATCGCAAAATACTTGATTTTTAAACGTTTATTACTCTGTTAAAAAAAAATTAATTTAGTTTTTTATAGCTAAAGACATTGTCAAAAAGGTTTTCAATACTGATAAATAACTTTAATCCCGATTGATGCTCTCGTTTTTCAGGAGAAGGCCGCGTAAAATGTATCCAAAATCGCAAAATACTTGATTTTTAAACGTTTATTACTCTGTTAAAAAAAAATTAATTTAGTTTTTTATAGCTAAAGACATTGTCAAAAAGGTTTTCAATACTGATAAATAACTTTAATCCCGATTGATGCTCTCGTTTTTCAGGAGAAGGCCGCGTAAAATGTATCCAAAATCGCAAAATACTTGGTTTTTAAACGTTTATTACTCTGTTAAAAAAAAAAGTTATTTAGTTTTCTATAGCTCAAGACATTTTCAATAAAGTGTTCAATACTGTTCAATAACTAAAATCCCGATCGATGCTCTCGTTTTTGAGGAGAAGGCCGCGTAAAATGCCTTTGGGGCCGTGACAGACAGACAGAAAGAAAGTGAGATAAGACTATTTTCGGCTTATTTGATGTATAAAACGTAAAAATAACCAAAAAATATATAATTCTGATAAATGTACAGACAAAACTCTAATTTTATTTATATAGATACTGGCCAGTGGTGTATGTTCCAGATATAACTCTAGTCATATGTTCCGTTGTTTCTATAACTCCAGTCATGTTTCAATACTTGGACCCATATTTTTTTTGGAGGATGAAGCCCACATAGGTCTAAGACCTGTGCGTGGGTAATGAATTGTATGATGGTGATTGATGACTTAGACCTACAAATTTAGGTGGGTTCCGAACCACCGGAAAGTGGTTTTACAGCAGACAACAGCGTCTTTTTTCTGGCCAATCCAATCGGTCACCCTTATGAACCTTGCTTGAGGCTTCCTTGACTCGAAAAGGCTCGAGAAGCCTTTTAAGTGGGTGCTTTTCAGGTCTTCCTTGAATAGAAGGAGCATTTAGGTAGGTTCACAACGAGTGTTACCTGCCAAAAATGTGACGGGTAAGTAAATTTGTGAAATGCATTCAAAATTCGACAACAATGTTCGAACACTGTCATGGATTTGGGCATTGCTGTTTTGAATTTTCAACGCTGATGCTTTTTTCAAATTCAGCTGTGTGTTAAGCAACACCTCAATTCTACTCACCCATCTAATTTCGTGACCGCTACTAAAGAGGAAAGTACCAACAGATCAAAGAATTGATAAATAAACATAGAATAACCTAATTGGGGTTACTATCATAAAATTCAATGCTCCATGGAAAGGACCAGTTGAGAGAAGCAGGTAAACCTACACCTTGAGTTTTGTAAACTTTTCACCTTTATAATTAATCAGAATATCTTTTGCTCACCCTAAGAATACCGGTAGATGCTTTCATTTATTCATAATCAATATAGCTCAACTTAGTATCGCTATTGAACTCTTGTTTAGTGAGACATGATTTAAGTATGCATTGGAAAATTATTATTAGCTTTATTTACTTTTGCAAAAACAATTTAGGGGCTGGCTACTCAGGGGTCTATTGCATAACTGTCTACAAATGAGTTTCTCTAGAACTTGTATGGTAGTTATTAGCATACTGCAAAATAATATGGAAGTTTCTACTTGTAGATTGTAAATTGTTATGCAGCAGGTCCCTGATAGCTTTCCATTGTCCCTTATCACAAATAGCTGAAAGCCTTAGGTTGGTGTCAAAGTACAAAGGTCATCAGAATCGGTACTTCCAGGTAGGTGAAGGAAGGTAGTAGGTGAAGCCAAGGTAATTAACTGACCTCGGTCAATAGAATTAACCTTTGATCAAACTCTGTGATCGATACAAATAGTAGTTGTAGGCTAAAAAGGTGTGTGGTAAATTGTTATGCAGCAGGTCCCTGATAGCTTTCCATTGTCCCTTATCACAAATAGCTGAAAGCCTTAGGTTGGTGTCAAAGTACAAAGGTCATCAGAATCGGTACTTCCAGGAAGGTGAAGGAAGGTAGTAGGTGAAGCCAAGGTAATTAACTGACCTCGGTCAATAGAATTAACCTTTGATCAAACTCTGTGATCGATACAAATAGTAGTTGTAGGCTAAAAAGGTGTGTGGAAAATCTGGGAGAATGTGGAACATTATGAAAACAGTAAAATCTGGGGAAACAATAGAAAAAGAATCTGATGGAAATATGGAGAGTAAAATAAAAAGAAAATGAAGTATTTATATTTAGGAGTCACTGACTAATCAATCTTATCAAAAAGGATTAAATTTGAGTTTTGAACTAGCTATTGGATGGACATTTACATTCAAAAATTTTATCCAGCGCCCCTTCTACCATCATCCACTTCTTGCTAAGCTGTCAGCTCTGGCAGAGATAGGTACTCCGAATTTTCAAACCTGGGTTTTCGTTCTTCATTGTCAAACTTAAAAAATTGATTGAAAATATCAATGAAAGATCTATCAATGTCTGAGAGCTGGAAGGTTCTGTTAACTACAGTCTCTCTCGTCTCTTTCTTGCATGATTATTTATATTATCTGTCTCCTGTCAACTATTAATGAGGAGTTTAAAGCTTTGGTCAGCTCCCGTCATCACTTTTTACCTTCCATTTCCTTTGAAAATACAATTTTATTTCTTCCAAATTTCAAGTTGATCGATTGCTGATAGTTGATCAATCCGTTATTAAGATAGATTGTATATTTATTTTCCATTTTCCATAAATGTATTGTTGAAGCGTTGTAATGATAGTTAACGTACATAGGTATAAAAGCAATAAAACCTAAAAAGAGGGGATGCATTTGATTCTTATTTGACAGAAAGTGATGTATTTATAATTATTGTAAATTTACAACAATGATTATATACTGGAAAAAATGAAGCAATGTGATGATGGAGAATAATTGAATCAAAATCATCTTAAACATTTATTAAACTTTTATAAATTATAAACAGCTATACTCTCATTTTTTTATAATTTTTTCAAGATTCTCACTATCAAACAATAAACTTTGCAGTCTAAATAGAACTACAATAATATGATGTTAATAGACTAGTACATTTATTACAGCATATGGAATAATCATGATATGCTTTTTTGAATATGTACACAGCTCAATTGTACATAGGTTTGATATGAGCACAAATCAATGAAGAATACTTCATAGTACAACACATAGTTGTTATATTGGTTACTTGGTTAATTTTTGGTTGGAAGAGAAGTAAGAAAAATATTATTCAAGAATATGTTAAGCTAAAATCTTATAACTTCTGCAATCAATACGGAGGATTTCAAAAGTAGGCCTAATTGATTTTGGAAGGAGTCTTAAAAGTTGAAAATAACAGGAACGTGAGAAAGAAATTCTACTTCAGTCCTGAAGCTAGTTGCCGATTCCGGTATGACAGGAGCTGAAACAGAGAAAATGATTGAAGTTTCACTGGAATTGTCTCAATAAATAAGATGCAATTGAAGAATACCAAATAAAATGAATATCAAATACTTCTTTAATGCATCATTTATAATAATAATGATCAATACAATAATTAGTAAAATAAATAATTATTAATAAATAATTAGTACAAACTAGCCTATAAATAAAACTAAAATGAATGGGAAACCCGAAGTGACAGCCGAGTGACGTAACAGGTATCTGTTCAATCAGAAATAAGCTACGAAACTCCTGGGCCATCTTTGTAAGGGTGACCGATTAAATGGGCTAGCAAAAAAGACTGTTCTCTGATAAAATTCCTTCCCGGTGGTTCGGAACCCATCTAAAACTGTCGGTCCAACTCATCAATCACCATCATCCAACTCATTACCCACGCACAGGTCCCAGACCAATGTGGGCTTCATAAAAAAAGTAAAAATTAAATCGTGTATATACCTTTAGAATTTAACTTAGAACCTTCAATCTCAAATAATGCAATCAATAATTCCATATTTCTTTGTTGCAAGCACCCTAATGAACGTTTTTTATTCGCTAGCTTTGAGGCTGTGTGCAGGGTTTTTGGTCATAATTTTTTCCAAGTGTCTTGTATGATTTATTAAAGTATTGAAATGTTGTCTATTGCCATGAGAAATTATTTTTTTCATCAATTATTTTATGGAATATGAGGCTTCAAAATGGAAATTTCTCGGTGTTGGGGGGCAATCGATCTTTTCTAAAAGTTATTTTAAATTTTTCATAACTAAAAGACACATTGAGGAATTAAATGACATATTTTTCCTTTTGATCAAACAATTTGTTTTTTCGAAATGTTTTGAAAATCTGGAAAAATTTCGGTTTTCCAAAAAATTGTTTTGAAAAATCAAAATTGTTTAAATGAGATAAAAAATGTGTAATTCTGTTCAATTTTTTCTCAGTTATAAAAAAATTATCAAATGTTTAAAAAAACTCATAGGTGAGTTGAATTTTTCCCCCAGAAACCGAAAAATTTCAATTTTGAGCCCCTATATTTCACAAAATAATTGATGAAAAGTAATTCATTTTGTGGCAATAGATAACATTTCAATATCTTAATAATATCAAATAAAAGAAATTTGGGGAAAAATTATGACTAAAAACCCTGCGCACAGCCTTAACCAAAAGATACTAGTATTAATTCAAAATATAGAATTTCATATATAACCATGGTTGATTCAAGCTCGGCGTTTGAATAAATATAATATATAAAATTATTATTGTGAGGCTTGCATTTTCTTATAAATTTCAGTTTGAATTGATTATATTAATAGTGCATTTTCTCTAATATAGATAATTTTGTCACATAGTTTATGATTCACTTATTAAAACTGTTTACTATGTCCAGTACGATCATAATATGGGAAGTAGAGAACAGAGGATTGCATCCATGCAGAGCAGCAGAGAAGAGTGAAAATATGTGAATCAAGATACCGTATCTGATGTGTGGAATCCCATTTCTATTAAGTAAGTCAATCATTATCTAAAATAATAATTGGAGATTTCAAGTATATTATAAGTTAGTAGTATATGAGTAGATTATTCATATATAAATAATCCATTTAAACATACCAATAACTTATACAATTCACTGTGTTCTTAAAACTGTGATAACCTAATGCTGCATTGCCTGATAATTAAGGGTTATCATTTTACAAAAAGGCTACCAAATAGTGAATATTGTTTGATAACAAATTACCGGCGTCTATTCAATAATTAATTTACAGGTAGGTAAACCCTATTCAATAATAAATAACAAGTAATTATTTTGGGGGTTGTTATGTTACTAGGTAATAATTATATGGGCGAACGTTCAATAAAATAAGGAATTCGAAATAACTTTTATTGAGAGATATTGTTCATGATTGATTGAAATTAGTATAGGTACTTACCCATTGCCTGATGATTGGTACGATGTCAGGTTCGATTTCGTTGGCAGAAGCCCTCTGTTCATCAATAGTGTTATCCGACGATGGAATTGGTAACTCGTAGTCTCTTGGTGGAAGTATTTCTTCAACAGCTCGTTTTCCATGCCCGCCAAAACATGAGTGCCCAAAAGACGCACATCCCTCTGAAAAAAAATTAATGTTTTATTTATCTTCTAAAAATAAAGTACAATTCAAATACTAAACTCAATTCTTCTAAGACAAGAGAAATTAGGTACTCCCGAGATAATTCTTTTTGGGAGTTACCAGCAAGAAAAGTTTTAATTTTATTTCCAAAGCAAAACAAACAATTACAAACTCAAATCATTAAGAAAACATACAAATAATTCATTCAAGGTGTAATCAAATAAAGAAAAAACAAACATACAAACAAAAGATAATTTGATAATAAGTTGGCAAGTCAGGAATTATGTTACTGCATCATTAAACGGGTTTAAAATCATAAGTTAATAAAATTATTCATTACAACATCACAATGTCATAGTTTATATATAGAGTGCGGCAGCACTATTCTTTTTCAAAACTTAATAAAACCCATTGTATGAATCAGAAATTTTAATTTGTTTTTAGTTTTAATAATGTTATTTTGTTTTACTTAGTTTCTAAGATCAAATCAGGGGGTAACGTCATCCATTCTACTTACATGAGGGAACACCATACATAAACAGTATAACGTTTATCAAACAAAAGCCTAGTTATATTGGTAGGAGATTCTACAACAAGCTACCGCAGTTTTTAAAGAGTCTTCACACTATAGGAAATTAAAAAAAAAAAACAATTGAAAAATTATTTAGTTGAAAGCTTTTTATAGTGTATAAGTGTTACTTTCACATCAAAATTAACCCTCACATCAACTAACTGATATAGTGATTTTGGTAACTAGTGTATAAGATTGCTGATCTGACTTATACTCCTTAACTGGAGTCTCCAAGACGTAATGCAAAAAAATCATCTCAATTAGAGGCGATAAGGTTTAGCCGACCCGCTCTCCCGATTTGGCCCATTGTGATTTTGCTATGGGTTTTTTTTGAAATTCCGACTACGTGAACGGTACAAGGAACCTACAAGAATTAAAGTCAACATCCAGGAATAAATTTCCGACATAATGCCTGCTATTCTGGCAGGAGTCATGACAAATGACTGAAATCGGGTTTTCAGCGTACGGTACGGCATAGAGAATGACGTTGCCTACAAAGCTAAGTAAAAAAAACTTCAGGTACGTACATTATAGAAAACAAAGGTAAATTTTATGATTCATACAATGGGTTTCATTAACCATAAAGGTTTGAGTAGGTATTGCTGCCGCACTCTATATAGAATATATATTATATAGAACACTTTATTTAGAACATAGTTCAGAACAAAGCAATACGTCTTATAGATTTCTTGCAGAAGGCTTGTATAGAAAATTTGTACAAATCATATGGCTTAAATCTCTGAACTTCCAAAAATCTCTGATTCGTCTGAGTCTCTGAAATCTCTAGAAGAATTCAATTGTATTTAAAAGGTGGCATCTGATAAGTGATCGGGTTTGGATAGGATTGAGAAATATTTTTTCCCAGCTTGACTTTGTTGATTCTTGTTCATGTGAATAGCTTATTCCGCATATACAATGCACAAAGAGCCAGTTTATTTTTCATTCGCATATGGTCAAGTTACAGTTTGCATCAAGTAAAGTAACATTCTAAATCTAAATGATACAATTGCGTTATTTAGTCTGATTGGTGACAGTGTGTGAAAACTTGTGTGTTGTAGCTCTCTTGTCCATACCAGAAAAACTGGAAAAGTGGGAAGAACTAGGAAAACTGTATTTTCTACTGGCGTTTCCTCATTTAGAATAACAACAGATACCGTAATAGACGAGCGACATTAGTGGCTGACAATTTGTTATTCTATATTTCCAAAGAGCTCAAACAAACAAACAAACCTTTCATAGAGTGGTTAGCATTTATAATGATCAATGCAATTTATTGAAAGATAAAAGTTATTATTCAAATGGAAAATTAAATTTTTTCCACAAGAGTATTTTTGTGTAATACAGCATGCAGCTTGTTTCTGCATTCAATTTTTTGTTCTCATTCCAACAACAATTCATGTAGACACAAGTAGACAACACATTTCTCAATAGACTTATAATAAAGAGGCCTACTATTACAATATTACAAATTTAAAAAAAATAATAAAATTCAATAATTAAGCCTATCATATATGAACTAAAGCTTGCATAAGCATAAAGCTTGTGCGCTAGCAGTGAGTTGAAATATTTTAGTTTTTACAGTTTGAAAGAAGTAAAGTAAACTGATGGTTCATTTATGTTTGTTGTTGGTTTTTCTGTTGTTCTTCTTGTTAGCCCACCATTCCTTCATTCATTGCGAGTTTTTGGCTTTTTTATGATATTATTATTATTTATATTTAAATTATTTGTTTCATTTTTATCAAAGGAGCTAACTCAACAATGAAACTATTATAGTACATTGTTCAAGTGTGCAGATTTTAGATCTAACCACATCTCTATTGTGCTACATTTTCTAAAGAGATGATCTTTTGTAGGTCCCAATGTATTTGCGTGGGAATATAACTCGCCATGTAACAAAAGACACATATCCAGCATCTGCCTCGCACCACTCATGCATCTATCTCTCTTTGATATGTCTTGCCTCTGCCCCATAAATTATTATGACCGTTGTGCTTATTCGCTCCTACAAAAATACTGAAAGAATCTCGCTTTGTGAAAAATCTTTTTTCACTGGCTTGCCACACTTTTCACCGCCGTATTATTTCCCGTTCCACTCTCCGAACACCCCTTCATATGCTAGAAGTGTCAGCACCACAAAGAATAATTTACATGAAATTTCTGTCAAATCTAGAGCATTGTAACAGATGAATCACTTGCTCTAATAAACAGAGTAATATTTTTTAATTTCTGTTATAGAGTTTAATAAACTTGTAGGCCTACTACTAGTTTAAAAAAAATGTGTTTTGATTAACAGTGCTGCGACTCCATTTTCCTTGGTAGTTTCGATATCTATTTTTCTCTAAATAAATGCGGAATGAATCTACCTTACGGTAAATTCAAAGGGGATGCTCTCACTGTCCCGACCTCATTGCAATAGTCAACGAGGGGTAAAAAAAAGGAACGCAAAATTTAATATATAGTGAGAGCTGATCGGTGAGTCAATTTATTGATCCTCCTCAATAACACAATCTCACAGTTTGCACCAAAACTACTGTAGTTTTCATATAACTTGGCAGCAGTTGAGTTTAGATCTAGCAAGTCCTCCCATATTCTACACGCTGCCAAGTTATATGAATACTACAGTAGTAGCCTAGCTGGACTGCTTATTTTACATTCCCATAGCAACATATGCCATGGGATTAAAACAACTTACAAACGTCCTTAAAATTCCAACATAGGGTGAAAAGGGTGACCCCCTCAGCTCTGGTCAGGTGTGACTGACGAACTTAATTTTAATTTATTTTTCCTTCTTATGAAGTGCCTACTACCTCCTGAAAATTTTGTACCTGTACCCCCTGTAGTTTTTGCTCTGAAGTTTTATGCGTACGGACAGACAGAGCCTACGCATAATGCTCTTCTATGCACTTCATACAGTGAGGGCTAAAAACAGAGTGATAATCAATTTATGTCATGGAATTCAATGAATTCATAGGTCTACCACCAAATCTTATAAAATACGTTCAAGTTAAGAGAGGTTTGATACAGAATTCCATTTTCCTGTGTAGCCTAGGTATTATCTTCTCAAGAAAAAAAGCGGGTTGCACAATAGTTGATCAAAGTTTGCGCTAACATTTCACACAAAGCCAAGACATCATTAAATTATTGCATACTAGTATTTGGTCAATATAGTAAAACATATTATTGCAATTCGTGTTTATCAGATGGACATTTTAGATCAACATATCTTTTGATCATCTTTAATTTATCAATTTCAAGCTCTTTCAAATGTGCAAATATTTTCATGGAATTAAATTTATTATTATTGTTCAGGGACAAGTGTAATCTCGTGGGCTTCTTAAATATATAAGTGTAGGTGTGGTGTCAATATCTTCGTTATAAATAGCAGAAAAAGAATATTAATGGTATGAGATAAAATCTTGATCATTCGCTAAAAAACAAGATGGCGATCAGACGTTTGCAGATTTCACTTTATCCAATGTAATTTGGTAATCGTTCAATGCTTCAATGTATAGAATTGATTTAAATTCTTGGATTTCTTGTTCCATACCGATCTGCGTTGTTAATATTAACTTGTTATTGAAAATTTAATGATTTGCAGTCAGTTTAAAACAGTTTAACTACTTGCAGTCAGTTTGACAGTTTTACTGACTGCAAGTCGTTAAATTTACAATAAAAAGTTGATTTAAATATTTATGTTGTATGGTCTTTCCAAAAGTCTGTGCAACCTGCTCACTGTTACCTAGTTTAAAAAGTCTCCTTGTATCTTATGGTTTTAAAATAAGCTCTTGAAAGATTTGAAACTGAATTCAACGTTCTTGTTGTAAGCCTCTCCAGATGCGAAAAATGTGAACAACACTTGGTGGACTTCACTTCTCTATTAGTTATCAAACTAGCTTTTGAAACTTTCAAAATTGATTTACTAAACTCTTCAAACTAAAATTAAAAACTTTAGTCTTTTACATCTTCAGAAACGAAAATTGTTCTTTTTTATAAAATAAAAACATTTTTGTGTGTCAATAAATTATGTATAGCTGCGCTAACTTGGTGTCAAGTTTATTGTGATTTGTCAGGTAGGTGAGAGGTACTGCAAATTAGGAAGGTCTTCGATGGGTATTCTTGAGAATAAGTCAACCAAATCATTTCTCCCCTCTGAAATCTCTCTGTCATGTTATCAAGATTACTATTGCTAGAACTTTGTACTATTTTATGAATTAAAAAAATATATGTACATTATTCGTATCAGTGTACTCATATCCAAACTAATAAATGTATGGAGGTGGTTGGGAAAGTTCCTAAATGAAGTTGATTACTCTAGGTTTCCAACACAAGCTTCAAGTATTTCTGACTACTAATTTCAAGTTCAAGGAGAATTTCTTAGGTTTTATGTTTTTTAGGTTAAGGTTTTTGTGGTTTTCCTTATTGGAAGTCTACTATAAGTTTTTTTTAAAGTATTATTTTTTATTGCAAAGCATATTCGATATTGGCTAGGAATTTAGAGCTGAAATTGAGACAAAGCATTCTTTTTTTGTGAACTTTAATTTTCAATTTATTGATATTTTTGTAGCTTTCAAAAAGTTTGTTCAATTATTTTGATTTTTACTGACATTTATATGAAGATATCTTACACTTATAACTTTTCTTTTGACATTGTTATTTTCTCACTTATAAATTTCTTGTCATAAATCACCTCATGTTTCACCCATGATACATTAATATTTGATAATTATTTAATCAAAACAAATTTTCATCTTTCAATAATGTAGTTATATTTTTTGTTGAAAATACAAAAATATCACTATGTAGGCTCTATTGTTATTTGGGGTACAGGTAGTTAACTAGTTTGAAAAATGATTCATGAACGTTGTATCATATAATATTGACATGTTATTCTTCATTGTATGAGGTTATCAAATGTTCTTACACCTATTATAATTGAATGAGCAGAGTAACAGTTCATCTTCCGATAGTAAGTTCTCTCTCAAAATAAATGAGAATAAAATAATTGTTTTTTATTAAATTAAATAAGCAGAAAAAAGTGCATCTTTAGATTAAAAATCATCCATGTGCTCTCGATATATCTATTATTTGAGTAGTAGAAATTGCTCATATTATGTTACATTACTGTAGGGTAGGTCATTTCAATAAACATTCAAACATGTGATCGTGTTATTACATATGAGTTAGTTTCATTAGATACCATTGGAAACTGAACTAATAAACAGATTAGTTTGATAGAATAAGCTCCACACGTAAGTTGAAAATGTACTACTGTGAAAAGAAATAAAAGAATGAATTACGAACAGTGATTTTGATTTTAATTCAAGAGTTATCCTACATTACTATAATCTGAAATTGTTTCTGATATCAATAACATATTTTACTCTAATAGCCTATATCCTGTTCTACCAGACCTATATTTTCATTTACAAGAATAAAACCCGGTTTTTATAATTCTTTGCTCATCAAAAAGTATGCATTAACTTACTTCGTGGTCGAAGGATGCGTTTTGGACTTCCCTGTGCTCCATAGATCCTCAAAAGTTCCTGCCGCACTTCATCCAGTCCTCCTAAGGACCGAAATCATGCTTTAGAATTTCTTTTCCGGGTTTTTATCAGTTTTATCACAATGGAACTTATTTAAAAAAATTAAATTCACATGCAATACATTCTTTTTATTAGGTTTCTGTTATTTATTCATACTGGTAAAATGAAATAATTGAAATCATTATTTTATTCCTGGATTTCTTGTTCCATGACGAACTGCGTTGTTAATATTAACTTTTCATGTGAAATTTAACGACTTGCAGTCAAATATTTGTTGAGAATAAGTATAACTTACTTAATATGTAGGCCGAGCGCTTTCGAATCTTTGAGATCCATCTTCAGAGGCCTCTGAAGATGGATCTCAAAGATTCGAAAGCGCTCGGCCTACAGATTAAGTAAGTTATACTTATTCTCAACAAATATTTGACTGCAAGTCGTTAAATTTCACATGAAAAGTTAACATTATTTTATCTCAACTAATTTAAATTTCTCATGAAAAGTTAACATTATTTTATCTCAACTAATTTCAATTTATTTATTTGAAAATGGATTACTTAACTTTCTGATATAATTTTATTGACATACTATCTGCTGAATTTCTATTTTTTCAGTTCTATATATTGTCAATTTGATCGTAGCCTTATAAGCTTAACGAATTCCGATTAGTTGAAATAATTGCTTTGAATTTTTATTAACCTAGGCCTCTTTGTATTTCTTACATAACGATAGTTTTGTAGTAACTCATATTAACATGTGTTAAAGACGTAGTTATTTCTAGAAGGATGCTGCAATCATAAAATTGCCAAAGTAAATTTAAAAATCAGTTTAACATGTATTTAATTTTATATATAGGCTAATTTATTATGGCAAGCTAACAACAGAAGCAGATTACATCACTTGGATTTGTGTCTTATTCAATAATTATTATAATCAATACCGTAATAATATCATATGCATTGGCTGACTCAGGTTTTAAGTTTGTTTTGAACCTTTTTATACTTGCCTCCTCATGCAATCTTACGAAGCCTATTGACACTACAATTTTTATCACTATTTACTTGTACTTCAAACTGCAATTTTACAAAAAATAATTTTGATTTCTCTCGTTCTATACGGAATCTCTTCTCACATCAAGGCAAAGTTCACTTTCTATGGTATCCGGCAACGGACACAATTTGACAATTCTTGAAAAAAGACCGCTTTAGTCAAATTTTGCCTTTTAAAAATAGTGTTAAAATGTGATTAAAAAATTAATCAACTAAAATATGGCTATAGATGAATATAAATTGTATGATTTGATTAAAATAGTAGGGGCCGCTTAGCGCAGTTGGTTGGGGCGTCGCAACTTCAGCTTGCTGTCGTTTAAGAGGTTGTGGGTTCGAATCCCGCTCCTAAGTCTGGCATCTACGTGTAATCATTCACCTCATTACCCACGCACAAGTCTTGGACTCATGTGGGCTTCAGCAATAAAAAAATTAAAAAAAGTAGCCTTATATGACAATTTGCTTTCACCAATTTTGTCACTGAAAATTACGTGAGTTAACTTTCCACAAAACTATAGATTCTGGTCAAGATTGCTAATTTGAGATTAATTTGAATCGTCATAATAATATTCAGACTCGTATAATTGGAATTCTCTGTGAATTCAATTAACAAACAGTAAAGACTATCCTTCAAGATGTCTGTGGCTTCATGTTAGTGAATGCTGTCACAGTTTTGATTCCTTTTAGGAATAACTTGCTTTGTTGGCTGACGGCTGACTGGTCTACAATCAACTCACAAAGGTAATAATTATATCAATAATTATTTGCTTCGGAAACCACGCAGATAATCACCATGACTGTTTAGCCTACCGGAAAATTATCGAATTTGTATTGACAAATCAGACAAGTGGAAAACTGGGTAATCAGTTTGAAAATCGACTACGGTACGAGATTTGATAGAGATAGTCAGGTACTCACTATTATTGAGGGTATCAAGTAGTGTGATAGATATCATAACAATGTAGGTTAGTAGTGTCATAGGTGAATGTATGATTCATGATTCTCAAATGTATGTAAAATTCATTTATAGAAATTTTTACCTATCGTAAGCCTGTGCACAGTGGTGGATCCAGGATTTGCGGGGCCCTGGGCAATTGACTTTGGTGGAGCTCTACTTACCGGGGTGCCTGGAGGTCCTCCCGCATGATTTTTTGAAAAAATAAGTTTTAAAACTGCGTTTTTTAATTATTTAGCTGTGTTTGATCAACTTATGAAACTGACCATATTTGTGTACTTTTATAGTAGTTTCTAATGTACTAAATTAACAGCCTGAAAATTTGATCAGTTGGCTGGGGGTCTGGGGGTCCTCCTCCAGGATTTTTTGAAAAAATTAGCCCTGAAAATGCGTTTTTGAGGCGTTTTTTTTTTTAATAAGTCAGCTGTGTTTGATCAACTTATAAAACTGACCTCATTTGTGTACTATTATAGTAGTTACTAATGTACTAAATTAACAGCCTGAAAACTTGATCAGTTGGCACTATAGGTAATACGCATTGACTAAATTTTTTTGTACAAAATGGTTAGCTAAACCCGAAAGCAAAAAAATGGCATGGTATATCTTAAAATTTGCTAGGTAAAAACTGTTAAGTATAGCCAAAAGTCAATACATTACGTTAGGTTTATTTTTTTTAAATACTGGACCGCAGGGCACCGCTGATTCCCCCGGCCCATTTTTGTGAGCTTCTTTAAGTATTTCGCACTGATTAAATAAATTTGGAATAAGAAATTTTAGTATAACAGATTTCTATGTCTCTAACTCTTTCCTTGCATATAGGCTTGTTGAGTTTGAGGGCCTCGCGCCCATAGCCGACCGACCCGACCTGCGTTTTGTTAAGTCCGGGCCAAGCCGCGGAGCCCCGGGCGGTTGCCCGGCTCGCCCAGCCCTGGATCCGCCCCTGCCTGTGCATGAAATGATAATTATTGCGAGAGGGAAATTAGAAAATTATCGTGTGACACTAATAATTCTGCATAATATTTTAGAGGGTGGGGAACAAGGTGTCTTGGTTTTGGACAGCAATTAAAATAATAAAATGTACTATTGCACTTGAAATCTTGAAACAAATGTTTTGTTGCAAACCGTTTCTTAGAGCAGCGGTATACAAGATTAGGATTACCAGGATGGTAACCGACGTCTGGAACCAGACAGGACCTTAAGAAGAAAAGAAACCGTTTTTCTTTCGTTTAAAATGTTATGTGCTAAGGTGATGCATTGGAGTAGCCGATTTTGAAAGCTTTCCACTGTTTTTCGACAAGTCTCAAGCGGAATGGCTTTCACCCCTTAACACTGATAGTCTTCAATTAGTCTATTTTATCTCTCTTTTTTCGAAGATTACGTCTTGTAGACTCCGGTTAAGAAGTATAAGACAAATCAGATTAACAATTATATACAATATTACCAATCTTGGGCACTAGTTATTATAAAAGACTGTTCTCTGCTGTAAAATCACTTCCCGGTGGCTCGGAACCCACCTAAAACTGTAGGTCCAACTCATCAGTCACCATCATCCAATTCATTAGCCACGCACAGGTCTCAGACTTATATGGGCTTCATCCTCCGAAAAAGAAAAAAAAGAATTACAATATCAATTAGTTGAGTCTTGATTTTGATCTGAAAGGTACTCTTGTGCACTACAAAAAGCTTCATCGACTGAATATTTTTTCAATTTATTTTTTAATATTTCTATATTTTCAAGACTCTTTAAAAGCTGCAATAGGGTGTTGTAGAATTTCCTACCAATATATCTAGGTTATTGTTCTAATAAGCTACCGTACTATCGTGACTCACCAAGTGATAATCTCCTCGGCTTCATGTATGTCAAGATTTTCGTTAATATCACTCTTTTTCACATATAAAGTAGCTTCATACATATACAAGCAAGGTACATTCAGGAGACCAAGTCTCTCGAACAACGGCCTCCATGCATTTAACCTATTTACTATTTCCATACACACCTAAAGTGAGTGGGGGCTGTTGCTTTCAGATATTTCCACTGTAAAAACTTCACCTAACTTTATTCATGTAAAATAACAATTTTATAAATTTTAGCGTATTGAACAAGTGATCAACACCACTGGATGATAAAAATTACAAGAACATACACATAAAATTCCAAGAGTTAATTAGAATTTATAGAATTTTGGGGCTGTGAAATGACAATTGATGAAAAAAAGAGCCTTTGGTGTTTTACATGATTGGATGGAGTTAGGACAAAATGGCTTGTCTTGAACTCTATCTTCAACCTATAAAATCTGATTAAAAACCCCCAAAAATCATATGGAGTGATAATAATGATTGATGAAGCAGGTACTTAGTGTAATATTTCAACTCAGCCATCAAAATTTAATTTGATTGATAGTATAGTTATTGGCCAGAATGCTTGTTGAAAAGGCAGCACATTGTACAAATTAATTACTTTTTGAAGAGGTTGCAAGTGATTTCCAATTATGTTGAGCTTGAGTGTCTTTGGAAAGCTCATTATTTTTAATCAGTGACAAGCTAACTTGATTTTTTCACTGGTTGTTGTCTGCTTTAGCAAATTTATTGTGTCATGGAAAGACTACACTAAAAACTTTTTGCATCATTATTCAGACTATTATCAATAAAAATGAGCCGATACAACGGATTATCCGTGAGCCTTACGAATTTAGATAAAAAAGGCACTGTCGGGTCCTTGATAATAATAATTATTATCATCAGTTGTACTGATTTATCATTTAATTTTTTTCTACAAACATCGTAACATAGTTCCCGATTCACTGTTCTTGAAAAAAAGTTTTGTTTCATCTTGTTCAACAGATCTCATAATATATCATGCTTCAATATTTCTGGTTTTTTTCAATTGACGATTTGAAATAATTTAAGAAAATTTCAACACAATCAAAAATGGAAACGTTAACGCTTGCACTGTAGAAATTAAGCGGATAATTGAGCTAAGCATCAACCTTCGAAATATAGTTCAATTTTTTTTAATATTCGAAATGAACCAGCAGTCCAATGTTATGTTTTTTACTAGGCAAATCTATAGAGCCTATAGCGGTAATTTGTTTTACATCATAATTATTTTTATCTGCGACCCCAAAACTCCAAAATTAATAGCGATCTCATTTGTACTATGAGGGATTACTGTATACGCAAAGTTTCAAGAGTCTAGAATTAAAATTCTAAAGCATGGACGGACAACGGCACGATTTCAGTAAGGCCCTATCGGGCCCTTGATATTATTTTGGAGACAATGTAAAGCTATGATGCAGCCTTCATAGTTTTCCTTTTACCTCAACTCATGACAGGATATTCTGCTGGCTTATCATGTATTTGTTAAATATATAAAATACATGCAATTTTTCAGGGGACTCGTTATCTATAATACTAACAGTTTATACCGAAGTATAATTGAAAAGTTCGACGCTGTACGGTAATGAGAAGAGTACTTTGATGTTACGTCACAAGCTTATGGATGATTTTTCCTTCAACATTTTTCGCACTGTTGAATAACAGCACGGGGAATATGATTTATGGTAGTTTTGCACAAGATTTGGAATTTAGAAAATATTTTACCGCTAATTACCTTGATAACAAATTACATGATAATACCAAATTCAGTAGGCTAAATCATTTTCCCTGTTCTGTAGATTGAGTGAATTTGAACAAAAAAATTAAATATCGTAGCCAAGTACACGTGAAGCTGACAATAAAGAATCCTATTCCCAAGAGCAAGATCTCTAGTTTAAAAAACCCTTCCTGTTTTTGAGGCATACATTTCATAACAAATTACATGTTAATACCAAATCCAGTAGGCTACATCATTTTTCCTGCTCTGTAGATTGGTCAGAAAAATGCTTTTTTATCTCCTTCCTAATGAGATACATTCCTGATGATCTATTTTCGGTTCTTCGTTGATCATGTCAGTGAAATAATAGATTTTATTAAAATTGAGACTATTTAGTACATTTATATTTTCTCTTTAAATTGAACCTCGAATCTATTACACTCAGTTTATTAACAATAAATTTGCTCACCTCAAATTTATTATTTTTTATTTTGTATTTCTTTGTCTACTTTTAACAAATCCTCCATAGGCTATACCTATAATGATCAGGGAACTTTGTTTTACTTGCATGAGAGTATTCATTGCCAGTAAAATAATGTGTACTCTCTTTATATATTTTTGTGTCTTTGTTTTCTAATTAGAGTGTATTCCAAGTTTCTGTGATTACTTTTGAGCTATTTTATTATTATATAAGTTAACATAAATTTCTCCAAAAGTATATATACTATAGCTACTTTTTCTATCATAGCACATATTAGTCGGCTACTTTTATAGTACAATAATTTGCATCCATTTCTGGTAAATGCAAGAATATCATTTACATAATCGTTTTTCTATAATTCATTTACAATTAATTCCTGGTAATGAACATTTTTCAATTCAAATTCAATTGGAATATTGGTGCATCTCATTGCGATTAAAGGCTAGCTTGTTTAAGACTAGTAGGTAATTCGGTATCACTTGTCGATGCAATTTACTATTCAGTAGAGGGCTGTGTCATTATTTAGTAGTCACGCTATTCTAAGCGCATGAGATGTGATCTCGCTCAGAGTAGGTACTCAAGTGCAGATAACGTAACTAGCAGCTCTAGATGAGGAGACGCAGTTCACGAATAATAAATTTTGAGCTATCTCCAACTAAAATCATGTTGAAATGCCTGTAGCTTTACTTATCATTGGCTCTTAAAAAGCGAATTAAGTCCTCTTTACGAAGTGAATAAACTGTATAATTAGATTTTACTTGCTGTTTTACATGCAAGCTATATTATAAACATTTTGGGAAGCTCTTCACACCATAATTGAATAGCTTCTCATTCTATCAGCATGGATCAAAGTGACTACAAAAAACCTTGAGGCATTGACGGACTGGAGGCTATATACGGGAATTTGGGTGGTGGAAAGTGGGAGGAATCGATGCAGTTTGGTGAAACAATGTTTGTAAAGTATCTTTTCATAAGAAAAGACTCGAACAACAAATCATGTCTTCCTAGCCTGCCACCATTTCTGAAAACAATTATTTTTTATTTAGTCAGATTAACTTGCAGGTTTCAGTTTTTGATATTCCTCTAGATTGGATAATATCATCCTTCTCAAAGTCGCTCTAAAGATCTATAGAGTCTTATCGTCTCATTTAATTGTTTTAGCTTTTTAACTAAAAAATCAAATTAAATTGATAAAGCTGGTGTCTGGATCCAGTAGAACCAAATCATCAGCATACGCTAAAGCTTAAACCTTTTATTTTTATTCGTCCATCTAGACCAGGCATGGGCAAACCTTTCAAGGATTGGGCCAGATGAAATCAGAAATTATGTGGGCGGGCCAAAATGTTGATTAATACTCATTTTTTAAGAGACGAACTTGTTTTTTACATTTCAGTCACCAATTTAAGTTTAAAGCCTCAATTATGACTATCCTCAATAATTAAAATTATAGTAGAAAACTTTTGTTTGCAATGATCCAACTGAGAAGATAAATAAGCTTTTCAGGCAATCTAATTCTTAAACTCATTCTTATCAAAGTGGAGGGTGGTCCAGGGGTACTCCACTCGAAAATTATTGGAAAATTGGCACTTGAAGGCAGTACTTCAATACAGTTCAAGACATAAATTAACTTATTTTGATGCACATTAGAATTTTAAATAAAATCCAAAGTGGATAAAATTCATTTAGTGCTCATATCTTGAATGTCTCACTAATAATCATGATATTTATTTCAATGGATGATTGTTTGTATTTAGTTTCACTTTCATATTCAGTTTGAAAACAAGTTAATAAGTTTGTTTTCAATAGTTTGGTACGGTACTTTCACTTGTCTCTGATATTTTTTTATCAAAAACTTTAAAAGCGTTACTACTTTCTTTCTGTTTTGGATAAAAATGATTTCACAATTCCATTGAGACCAAAAACTCAAGTTGAACGTTTTTCCCAATAAAATACTAATAATTTTCGATGTGTTGGCCTTTCACTAAGTAATCAATAATGAAACTAGTTTGTCATTTTTGTAATTGTTGACCAATTTCAAGCATTGATTTGTTTCAACATATGAAAACTTATTCATCCACTGACAACAGAGGCAGGAAACGTTTTTTAACAATGAATAATTAAAACACAACTTTTGCTGCAATAGACATTTTAACAACAATTAGGCCTCCATCGTCATTATACAAAAGTGAAAATTGAAATTCCTTCTCCCTGTAGATTTGCCATTGAATGCGGTAGCCCAACTCATCAATAACCCATTTTAAAAACTCAGCGCTAACTGAGATGCAATACAAAAGTACTTGGAAGCGAAAAAAGCATTGAAAAAGTAGCTGTTATTCGAATTCAATGACAAAAATAAATATTTTACATTATATGACCTATATTTTTCATATTTTAATTTATTTCACATGTGTGATTTTCGTGTCTACTCAAAAGCGGGACGTGGGCCGGATTAAACTAGCTCTCGGGCCGCTCTTGGCTCGTATTTCGCCCATCACTGATCTAGACAGTCTTCCAAATCGTTTATAAACAACGTGAATAATAGGGGGCTCAATAGGCAACCTTTCTTGACTCCAGTCTCTGTTTTTTAAAGCTTATTTGTAGCCCTTGAATGCCCCATACTCTAGTCGAAGACCCATCATAAAGATTTCCAAGTGCATTCAGAATTTTATGTGATACACTTAGTTCAGACAGTTTATAAAATAGCGCATGCCTGTCTATTGTATCAAAGGCAGATGAAAAATCTACAAAGAATCCATAAACCTTTTGCCCTCTTGTATTCAATTGAATGTTGACAATGCTCATTATGCTAAATAGGTTATCAATTGTTGTGTGGGTCTTTCTAAATCTGGCCTGGAATTCTTGAAGAATATTGTAACAGGAAATCCATCTTTCTAGTTTATCTAAAAGTACTCCAGTGTATCGCTTACTAAAGTATTACCAAATGATACACCCCTGTAATTGGATGTTTCCTTCACATTTCTCTTCTTGAAATTTGGGTAAATGATGAATTGCTTCAAGCTGCAGGGATCATTAGCGGATTCGAATACTTTGTTGAAACATTCTATCAGCCTCTCGAAAAAATTGATTTGTGCAAATTTGTAAAATTCATATGGTTTTCTATCCTCACCTGGAGCTTCCATCCATGTCTGATAAACGCAAGAATTTCATTTGCATAATCGTTTTTCTATAATTCATTTATAATTAATTCCTGGTAATGAACATTTTTTCAATCCAAATTCAATTGAAATACGGTATTGGTGCTTCTCAGTGCGATTAAAAGCTAGCATTTTAAGACTAGTAGATAATTTGGTATCACTTGTCAATGCAATTTACTATGCAGTTGAGGGTTGTGCCATTATTAGTAGTTAATTTCTTCTAAGCGCATGAGATGTGATCTCGCTCAGATTAGGAACTCAAGTGCACATAGCTCAAATAGCAGCTCTAGATGAGGAGGCGCTGTTCACGAATAATAAATTTTGAGCTATCTCCGACTAAAATCACGTTGAAATGCCTGTAGCTTTTCTTATCATTGGCTCTTGAAAAGCGAATTAAATCCTCTTTACGAAGTAAATAAACACTGTATTATTATATTTTACTTGCTGTTTTACATGCAAGCTATATTATAAACATTTCGGGAAGCTCTCCACACCATAATTGAATAGCTTCTCATTCTATCAGCGTGGATCAAAGCGATTGCAAAAAACCTCGAGGCATTCACAGGTAGGAGACTGGATGTGGATAGCACTTGAATTTGGGTGGTGAAAAGTGAGATGGATCGATGCAGTTTTGTGGAACAATGTTTATAAAGTATCTTGTCTTAGCGAAAAACGAGAAAAATTATTATGTTGCTAGAGAATGTATCTCTCAATTAAATTGTTGAAAGTTCAATAAACACATATTATTATACTCAATATATAGCCTACATAGAACATCAAATTATAAAAATAATCTTAATTTCAAACAATTCATTTGATAGGCAACTCTCATTGCAGATGAAATTCAAATGAAATGCTAATTTTAAATTAGAATCCGCTCAACAATTTTGTTTATGTATTGTCTGTTATGAGTAGCGTATTATATTTCCAATGAACTCTGTGTACGGGTAATATTGTCATTATCAACGTCCCTAGGTCCCTCAACTGGTAGCAAGCTCTTGTGCCTCTAACCTGGAAATTCATCAATTTAATGATAAATATTTGTGTGCATGAAATTAAGCTGCTTGACAATGCCAAACATGGCATGAATGATTCATTCATTATTATCAATTCACGAGAATCGGCCGATTTGTGCATAATCAATGAGAGGGTGGAAATAGAAACTGAAATAATTAATACCCCATGCAGCTGAATGTATAACTTTAAAATTATCCAGTAAATTGTCCCTGTTTGATAATTCCGGTTCATATTCCGAAAACAGTGTTTTTTGCTAGGGATGCTCACATAAGTCTCAATCAAACCAAATTTAAGCCTGTAAATTTATCCCCTGTGCTTTTATAAATTTCATATTTCTTTAATCCAGTTTAGTTCTTGGCTTTTCAGAATAGAACAGAAACACAAAACTACAGCTTGACTCAATTCTAAATTATTAATTCCAGTTCACCTCACACACCCTGTTTGATTAATTAATTCCAGATCAAAATCTCCGCCTTCTCATCAATCCATCATTGCACCTCACCCATAACCATAACCAATAAAGTAATTTTATCTTATCTCATCTAACCACAGTTTTCCAATATGATTCAGTAGGCCCCCGACCGTGTCTGAGGAAGCATTCCATCAATGCGAAATGGCCCTCATTCGAATAAATAAGTGCTCAATTCGCTAGTGAAGTTTATTCGCTAGTGAAGACATTTTAAAGGAAAGTTGCTAAAAATGTGTTGAAATTAGTGCAAATCTATTTTAAATTTACAGGAGATCAAATCAACAATCTAAATTCCCAACATGAGTACAAGATTGATTTTTTAAATTTACAGAACATCAAATCATTAATCTAAATTCCCAACATTGGTACAAGATTGAATGTTAATCAAATGTATATTCAATATTATACCTCATGGGTTGCGTCATTTTTTAAACACTCTGTATAAAGATCACTTTGAGAATTACTAGAATAATAATTATCTAGTTCAGTGCTTCAACTAATGGGTGCTGAAACACGCTAATGCTTCAATTTCTACTTGAAAATATATTTAAAAAAATAAATATCAAGTGAAAATGACATATGGAACTAGACCAAGGTTAGAGGTTAAATTATTGTTAACGTCTAGGTATAGAGTATAATTTAGCTATATCTAGACATAATTTGACTCAATTTCTTACTAGAAAGAAAGTAGCTGGAGCATTCGCTTGCATTCAAGGTTATAAATTATTATAATGATATTAATTATAATTACTTTGAAGAAAAAATATGATTCCAAGCTGATGAACAAATTCGAGACAAGAAACGTGATCAGTTAAATCGAGTTTGGGAACTCTTACTGTCATGCTTAATAATTAGAATTTATTGTATTTCTCGTATTTTCAGACTAAGAATCTGTGATGGCAAGTTGTCTGTAAAGAGAATCAGGAAATATGATTCAGCCATAGCAACCTATTAATGGAAAAAGAATGTTTTTTTCTTGGACCATAATCTGCTGAAATTTGCAATTTGTATTTTAGAATTTATTGTATTTCTCGTATTTTCAGACTAAGAATTTGTGATAGCAAGTTGTCTCTAAAGAGAATCAGGAAATATGACACATCAACCTATTAATGGAAAAAGAATGTTTTTTTCCTGGACCCTAATCTGTTGTAATTTGCTTCAATAAGTAACAATAAGATATAATAATACAATAGCTTACTATCTTCTTTTGTATAGTGATGGTAATAATACTATTCTTTTTTAATATAAGAAAAAACAATATAAGTCAATATACAAGTTTGAGTCTAATCTTGCAAAAAGGGAGTAATGAATTATTCAAATGCAATTGAACATACCAGTTGAACAACTTCTGCTAAGAATAAATACAGAGTTCGCTGAGAAAAATAATAAGAAAATAGATGTGAAAGAGCCTACATACGCCCAGGGCTATTGTTCTTTCATATAGTCTACCGTCTACCGTCACTCAATCACCGTCTACTCTTTTCAGTGCAACTGTTTGTGTGTTTGTAAATCTTGATTTGTTTCTTTTCCATTTTTCTTTTTGTTATTGCATGAATTGCGAGAGAGATTCATAGTTTTAACGATACTAACGGGTGTTTCAAAAATGTCGCAACCCTGAGATCAAATGGGTGTCATGCATGGTGTGAATTTTCTGGGCCGCAATCCCCAATGCCCCAATCGATATTTAAGCCACAATTAATTCAATGTCAAATTTCTGGAATGTACTAGTCGAGCATTAGTTTAGTCACAACAGTATTTTCATTAAATTGTGTCAGATATATTTTATTCAAGATGATTCTATTATTGAGATTCTTAACCTGTCCGATGATTTCCAATAGGGCGTTTTGCTTTACGAAGTTGATAACAAAACTCTTATACAATATAATTGATTAACTTGAAATTCAAACGGCATTCTAAAGATTATTTCAAGTAGAGTATCAAAGACATTTTGAAGGAAAGTTGCTAAAAATGTGTTGAAATTAGTGCAAATCTATTTTAAATTTACAGGAGATCAAATCAACAATCTAAATTCCCAACATGAGTACAAGATTGAATTTTTTAAATTTACAGAACATCAAATCATTAATCTAAATTCCCGACATTGGTACAAGATTGAATGTTGATCAAATGTATATTCAATATTATACCTCATGGGTTGCGTCATTTTTTAAACACTCTGTATAAAGATCACTTTGAGAATTACTAGAATAATAATTATCTAGTTCAGTGCTTCAACTAATGGGTGCTGAAACACGCTAATGCTTCAATTTCTACTTGAAAATTTAATAATTTTGCAACATAATATGCTGTTCTTCTAGTATCTAGTTAATAAAACTTGTAAGAATACAGACTCAATAATAGCCATGAAGACGAAAAAAATATCGTGTGGGATACAAGGTTATTATGAGTAGCAGAACAATTTCAACTACCATAAGTGAGTCATGAGAACAACTAACTTTTCTCAGTTAGTTGAATCTCTTTCCATTTGAGATTTTGTCTGACTTACCGGAAGCATATGGCATAGCCTTGGGTCTTCCGGAAAAAATCCCTTTGGAGAATTGTTTGGTAATTTTATGACTTGAAATTCTATGATAAAACCATTCTAGTTTAATAAGATTTCATCTTGTATGATCAGTTTTCATCAAAAAGCGGACCGGATGGTTCACCATAGGCCTCTTTCTCGAGGCGTTTTGAAAAATTACGCATTTAAAACATAATTTAAACCAGTTCTAGACATAAATCCACACATTTCAACGGAAGATAGACATGTTTCCATATAACAGGGTCAAAATAAAATGCAATCTTTACTTTTCTTTTACATTTTGGAATGATTCTATATTTTGCTGAGGTCAGCCATCTGTGCCATACCCGATTGGATATAAATATAATAAAGCAAGTCTCTCATCACAGTTTTCCGAATTCAAGAGATTGGTTGCATATTTTAAATCTTTCTCCTACAGGCAACAGTAAACACTGTCTAACAATAAAACATATTTTAAAACAAAAAAAACCGACTTCAGTGAAATGATAAAATACTCACGTACTAAAAAGTTTAAAATAAACTATTTACTTTAAACAGAAAATTTTAAATTTCATACAAGTAATCTTTTGAAGTCGGCGCCAAATATTTTATGAAGTTGACAAGAAATTCTTTCTAATATTAAAACTAACTCTGTATTTTTTGGAGGATGAAGCCCACATAGGTCTGAGACCTGTGCGTGGGTAATGAGTTGAATGATTGATGAGTTGGACCTACAGTTTTAGGTGGGTTCCGAACCACCGAACCAACGTTTTATTTAATGTGGAATATTGTATTTAGGAAAATTATAATAGCGAAAGGCTTCTTAAAAGTGAAATGGCTTTTGATTCACTTTGATGTGGTCCCTTTCAGAATATACCTACACTGAAATAGTAGGCCTATATTACGTTACAAGTGTGGAAAATTGTGTTTACTGAAAATATGATAAGTTAACGCAGGAGATGAAGTTGTGTGCGGTATTATCATACGAGTATGGTAAACATCTTCCCGGACGAGTTATGTACGATATTGGTTGCAGTTCGATATCCCATCCAGTGAAATAATCACACGAGTTTTGATACCGAATGGAACTATCGATACCATCTTGCTTATCAACACTCCTGTTCTGTATCATCCGAATGATACAAAACAGCTGATAAAGTGGGGTGGTGGTATCCTTTAGGACGACCCAACAGTTTGATCGACCTACTACTAGTGCAGTTATAACTGCATAACCAAACCTAGCCTAACCTGGCGAGATGTGACTGAACCACCTTTGTTTCCTAGGTCGGTCAAAACAACAGTCGTACAAAGTGTCCTCCCAATAAAGTGTTACATTGCGTTTCAATGACAAATTTACACTTCAAGGACTAGTACAACACACAAAAATAATGATGTGTTAATAAAAACAGTTTTAGGAATGCTTAGGGGTAAAGGTACCAAATAAAAGCCTACAATTTTTTCAACTTTTTGTGGTCTCATGTTAAAGTATTTTTGATGGTGATAACAAACATCGTAATCATTTTGTTCACCACTAGGCTACAAAGAAAGTTGAGCAGAAATGCCTAGAAAAGCTGCTGTAGCACAGTCAGTCTGTAACATTTCTATTTTTGCTACTCGCTTAGCTAGTAATCTCAATGTAATAGACCAAAGACTAACCTAACCTAACTGACAGCAAAGAGAACACTACCAATCCAGATAGCTGTTCAAAATAAACAAATCACGTTTCAGCCTATATGAGTAAATATTTATTTTGTTATATGTTTTATTTTTCTGTTTATAATATTGTGAATTTAACAATAATATACTATATTTTGTTCACAATACGATTCCACACATCAATTAATGCGATAAAATGCTGTTTCATACTGACACTTTGCTATGCAAAATATTTGATACACAATTCCAATTGATGGTATGAAGTATCGATATTATCAAGTATTGAAGCTTGTGCGATTATTTTACTGGATGGGATATCGAACTGCAGCCACGATATGTTTTGTGATATTGGTCATATATAATTATTTTTTTAATATAAAAAACATAAACTTTGAGCTAGTACAAGAGGATCGTTAAACATAACCTCAAAATAGTCTATTGTACAGTAGAAATAATTAGTCTGGGTGCACAGCTGTTTGGTAGTCAGCCATGGCAAGGGGAGTGTTTATCGCTCATTTCTAAAAACATGTGGCCCGTGCGATGCTGCAGATGTCTTCAAGGTCAACTAGTCAACTTTTAACAGGACGGCTAGTAGTGAAACCAGAGCCACGCGCCCAGACTAATTGTTTCTACTGTACGCACATGTATTTAATGGTGAATAAATATTCTTATGCTGGGTTTCTGAGTCGTTCATTAAGTTTAATGGATCATTAACTCACAGCTGGAGCAATGGGTTAACATTGCTCCAGCTGTGAGTTAATGATCCATTAAACTTAATCACCAACTCAGAAACCGGGCATTAATCCATCACAGCAGCAAAACTAAAAATACTTCTGAGATCAGCTGTTTTTCCAAATTCTCCAACTTATGATTGAAACTAAATAACCTTATTCCTATGACTCAATAACATCAACTAAATTATTTACAATTTTCATATGAACATATGGACAGAAATATTATATTCTTCTTATTCTCGATTCAAATTAAGTTTACGTGATTGGTTGAAACGGGACATTACAGGCTTGTTTCACACTGAACCAGCTTTGTCGTTTACCCGACATAATTGCATTGCATCATAAATGATTTCGAAAACAGTCTAGATGTAAAGCGCTCCATATGATACAATGATCAGCCTGGTAAATGACACCGGTTATCCGATTGGCGGTTATGTGTGGAACTATCCTATTCAAACTTGATTGAAATGAAGACATTGAAGAATGCTCCTCTTTGTTTAATATTGGGCTAAGTATTGGGCCGATCCTTGCGAAACTTGGATGGGACCACCGCTGAGCGATGCTCTTTCATTTAAAAAAAAATTCATCGAAATCGGTTCAATATTGTTCGAATGATTGATGTACAAACATAAAAAAAAACAGGTCGAATATAGTATATAATATAGTATATATATATATACCTTGTTCTTCTTGGAAGTCGGTTGAAAAAGTAAAGCTCTTATATTACTTTATGGCAATGAACAAAAAATTATAAATCCTTATCAGCCAATACATCTGGTTCTCCAATGTGGAGAAAAATCAAAACTTGGGCTTATCACCTCCTTTTACCCATTGATTTGACTCCCTCAAAATTGTTCCGCTCTAGACCGTTACCCAACTCACCTAATAGATAATAGATAGACGAATAGATAGATAGTGGACTGACGGGTTTGCTTCAATTTCCTTGTCACGGCGTTTATGACACATAAATTTAGAAATGCTAAAATGCTGGTTTTCACATTTCAGTTCAACTCCGATTGCTGCCCCCCCCCCTCCCTCCCCGATACAGTATCTTTATAGGCCTGTATTTGTAAGTCTATATATGTATCTATGAGTACCATTTATCTCTATTCTATGAACTACTTTTATATTAGTTGTTATCAGAGCCTTCACAAGCGGTGAGTTCTGGAGAATCAACTCTTCTAGTATAAGATAGTCTTGAGTGGGGCTCACCGAAAGGATTATTGACAGTCTTTCAAAATGAGGTGAGAAAGCTCATTTTTCAAAGCAAGGAGTGGGAGTTGGTCGGCTATGTCTGCTGGTGGGTGACCTGAGAGGATTTTAAGAGTTTGTAAAGAGTCATTCCAGACTGATGCCACTAGTGTTGACGAAGTAAGAAGTAAACTACTATACAAAGTTTCCAGCTGGCGAGTTCGAAATGGCTGAGTAGAAACTCGGTTAGCACTGAGATGTTGAAGAAGTAGCTAATTTTTCAAGTAATCTGGAAAGCATGCCAGGGTTAAAACTATATGTCCTTTGCCTACTGAAATTGGATTACGTGGTCTTGTTACTCTTGTGTGATTTTGATTCTGTTATTTCAAGAAATTTTACTATTGTGTACAAATTCAAAAATTATATTACTAACTTTCTAGGTGAATTTAACGACTTGCAGTCAATTTTTAATTAAGAATAAGTAATATTTTATTCACTCTCTAGCCCAAATGTTTTTGAGCTACGGAAACTCGTCTTCAAGGCATGCCTTGTGAGTAAAATATTACTTATTCTTAATTAAAAATTGACTGCAAGTCACTAAATTCACCTAAAAAGTTAATATTAACAATGCAGTTCGTCAAGAAATCTAGGAATTATATTACTATGAAAATGATCAGGACCAAAGCATTTGATGAGCTCTGAAAAGTCTAAATGAAACTATACTACCTATAAGTATCATTCTTTAGAATACATGTAAGTTATAGTTCTTTGAGACACAATGGCGTTTCCTTCATGTGAGCAAGGAAAGCCTTGATAAAAAGAA